>CM034357.1:36854906-37392062 GCA_019925275.1 Mytilus edulis
AAAAATAGATCATTTCATTGAGAATTTGGATTTTTTTCACAATCATAGAAGACGTGATGCTGTTCTATGAATCGATACGAACGATTACTTAATTTCTTCACAGCGCCTTAAAAACGTGTTTCATTCAAAGGGTTGGTTTATAAATAGTTAATCAAGGAGTAAATCCACATCAGGTTCTTGTATGTTTCTTATTTCTAATAACTAAAGATCGTATTGTGTTTATTATATCTTTTCAAATTGAATACTAAGATGCATGTCTTCGCATTCTTTTGACGCAAACGTGACCTGGTAATGGTGAGCAAACTATGATGTTCACAACAAAGATACTTATTATAACAATAAGTGCGTCATGGATTATCGTAGATCGCAAATCAAAAGTATTTAAATACATAGACATGTTATCACTAATGAATTGAAAGTGTAGATTCTGATGGTTTAGTTATTAAAAATGACATTTAATAAAGAGATTTGTTTCTTCCTTGCAGTCAAAGGGATGTATTATCAATTTTTAATAACAATCAAGCTAAAAATTTGAAATTGAAACTCAGATGATCAAGAACGGAGTAATTACAAGCTTAAATTATTATGTTTATTATTTGAGACTGATTAATTGTAGCTTTGTAGCTTGCGTATTGTCTAGAAGTAAATGTTTACTGCTGCTTCAGGGTGATACCTAACACTGGAGATAATGATCAGTATAAAGCACAATAAAATAAACATTTCATCAAATGATAGAAACATACGACAATCATTATTAATTTTATTGTTTTTCTTTCCGGGAGATTACTTTTTCAAAAATAATTTCAATTCAGACAGATACTTATATTGATATAACTTCAACAGTTCAAAAGAACAATCGGTTGCTATTTGTAATATAGTAGTAATAATATATGCTCTAAATAATGTGCCAAAAATGCAATGAATTCTAATAGGTATCATTATGTATAATTTGTCGCAAAAGATTCCAATCTATATGATATATTTACTGACTGACTTTTAAAATACAACATTCATTTTGTTGATTTTTTTTACCAAATCATGTTTGATTCTCATACAACTTTTTTGCGTTTGTTACAGGCAGTCTTTACTTTTAACGGTGACATATTCATTCAAAAATTTGAAAAAAATAATCTAGTATTGCGTTCCTAAAGTCGGTCAGTATATATGAAACTCTTAAATCGTGTACTTCCTCATTGTGACCTGCTGTTTTTCATTAAATGTTTAGATGTACATACCTTTTTCTTTCTATCAGAAAATATTAAGAACAAATTTTAATCTTTATCCTCCTTTAATCACTGTTCAATTTGAATTTTCCAAATATTTTTTTTAATTTGTACAAAAAGGCTGTTGTGCTGTTATCAAATGGTATATATCTAAAGGTGTGTCGTATCATTTAATACTATAACCTTTTCTTGAGAATTAAATTGTTAAAGATTAGTTACATGCTTATCTGAGACATATCATCAAGCAGATCACGATTTTTTCTCAAAATTCAATATGTAGGAACTGTACTTGAAAATTGCAGATGACGCGTTTTTAATGAAAAACGATCTCACGCGTTAAATTAAAAATGCAATAAAACTTGCATCTGTGATTTGAAGATAGGTATGCGCAAATGCATCAAGATAAGTATGCCTAGTTAGTGAAATTTATTAATTTTATCTAAAACCTTTGATTCACATCATTTACTCCTATTTATTTTCTTATAAATTGTGCATTCAATAAAATTTAACGATAGTGCAATGTTTGTTCGTTCCTACGTCTTTAAATATTTAACGACTAATATAACTTTAGTTGATTTATTCTAACTTTCCAATTCTTTCAGTTACAACGTTATGTTTCACTATGAAAAAAAGCATAAGATGCAAAAAAAGACAATGAAAAAAATGAAGTGTAATAGGAGCCGGCTCTACAAGTTTTACCGTCGTGCCCGATATTTCTGAAACCTGCTTTTTTTGGTACACTGGTGTAACATTATTGCAATGTCGTAATATCAAGAATTATGTGCAATTTAATTTATTTTTTTAAATGTTACTGAGTTGCTAAGAACTCTTATCAACTCCAATGGCATTGAAATAAAGATATAACAAAGGAAAACATTGAAAATAGAGTCACGAAGAATACCAGGCTTATATTTTTGTACACCAGTCGCGCATTTCGTTTACAAAAGCTTTATCAGGAACGCTAATATAGAAGGGGTTAAAGAACAAAATAAAGTGCGAATTTTAAGATATTTAGGACCTGTGCTGTGATTTTTGGAGATACTGCCTTTTCAATGATAAAATGTCGTGCGTTTAAGAATGAGAGCGTGGTATTTTACGCGTTTCGTTCTTTGTTATAATAGTGCTTTTATATATGTATAATATAGTAAATAAAGCACATTCCCAATGTGTTAATATTACAGTAGACTAAATGTGATTATAAGTGTTAATAGAACCGATGCTTTGATTGTAATCAACATTTATTCATTATTACAGAGCTGTAATTTACTTAATACAAACAAATGGTTAGCATTGTCCTTTTAATAAACTTTGACCTACAATCAAGTGCCTTGACCTCAATATGTATATTCTTCATCAAATGGCATCAGATATAAAATTTCAGGATTTTTAAGGTTCGACTTTTATGAAATGGTTTTAAAATATCTCTTTGTTTATCATAACGTGTTAAAGTATTAAATTTCTCGGAAAATTGTTGCATTTTATTTCAAACTTGTCTTGAACATGAAAATTCGGAAATCAGGTTTTTTAGGATTAAAATTGAGAATAAAAAGGGGGAATATGTCAAAGAAACAACAACCCAACCATAGAACAGACAACATCAGAAGGTCACCAACAGTTCTTCAATGAAGCGAGAATTCCTGCACCCGGAGGCGTCCTTCAGCTCGCCCCTAAACAGATATATATACTAGTTCAGTGATGATGAACGCCATACTAAACTCAAAATTGTACAAGAGAAACTAAAATTAAAAATAATACAAGACTAACAAAGGCCAGAGGCTCCTGACCTGGGACAGGAGCAAAAATGCGGCGGTGTTAAACATGTTTATGAGATCTCAACCCTCATCCTATACCTCTATCCAATGTAGAAAAGGAAACGCATAACAATACACACATTCAGTTCAAGAGAAGTCCGAGTCTGATGTCAGAAGATGTAACCAAAGAAAATAAACAAAATTACAGTAATACATAAATAACAACAAACTACTTGCAGTTAACTGACATGCCAGCTCCAGACTTCAATTAAACTGATTGAAAGATTATGTCTCCATCATATGAATATCAGACACAATCCTTCCCGTTAGAGGTTTAATATCATAACATCATAACATATATGAGAAGAACATAACCCGTGTCATGCCAACAACTGTTTTTTTAAATAAATGTGTTTAGTTTTGTTTTGTTTTTAGAATTTTTTTATAAAATATACGAAGCTTATAATTGTGTACGTAACACGTGTGTTTTGTGCACAAAACACTTATCAATGACGCTCAACAAAAATGTCAAAACGCCAAATGAAATACGAATCTGAAGAGCATTGAAAATTTGTGCCTATAGATTACAAGTACAATTTTAAAAGTAAAGTATGGTATTGGTCACTTAAGAAAGATGCAATGGCATTTTCCTTGTTCTTATGCAGATTCACTGATCCACTCTTTTTTGTGGGAATAATTTTGTTGTTCGTATAGGGAATATCTGACGCATGACTGAAGCAGACATCCCCCTTTTAGGGCAGTCAGTGATCCTCCTTAAGAAAATTTCATGGTCCGCCACGACAGTGTGTCAGTACTTTGACTTTTTATCTTTTTTTAATTTATCATTTAACAATGTAACCAATAAAACAATTATTCTCAATGTGTTAATATAACAGTAGACTAAATAGGATTATAAGTGTTCATAGAACCGATGTTTATGTAGTTATCAACATTAGTTTATTATTACACAGCTGTAATGTCCTTAATACAAACAAATGATTGGAATTGTCCTTTTCATAAACTTTAACATACAATCAATTATGTGATGATTCAATATCAGAGATGGGTCTGATTACTTTCAATGTAATTGATTAAATTACAATTACTTTGTCATTTGTACGATTAAATTAAATTAATGATTACATCTTTTCTGAAAGTGTCTGATTAAATTAATGATTACATTGGCAAAGTAATCATGATTACATCTGATTACAATGAATAAAAAAACACATTTTAAATGATGTGAATGAATTAACGTTTAATACAATTGAAGCACTTTTACAAGAGGATTTTCTTGTATATATATAAAATGATAACTTCAAACTTCATTTATTTAATAAACCACATAAGTTCACTACATACATACATGTACATGAACATTGTATCACTGGTTATCACCCATTACACTTTATCATCATTGATCTCTGAATTATTTCGACTTCAATTGAATATATCTTTATAAAGAGTTTACTGTTTGTCTTCTGACCTCTTCCACACTTTATATGTATTTCAAGGTGCAGTTTATGGAAGTTAAATATCGATGAAATAAAGTTACCAGTTAAAAACTATGTAAAATTTTAATAGAATTGTTTAATCAAATTGTAAACAAAATAAAAGTACTAAAAATTATTGCATTTAATATGTCCAGACCAAGTACTTACTAAAATTTGCATATTTCAAACAAGATATATGTCCAACTTTTAATTTAGTTTGTGCTAATTAGATAAATTTTCACATGTCTGATTAATCTTTTATATTGTCCTACAGCTATACTCAATTGGTAATTACAATAACAACAAACATTAATTGGTTTCCTACCTGTCAATTCAAAGTTGACAAAAATCACAACATTAACAAAAGATTATAATTCAAGATATAAGAAAAGTTAAATAATACTTGCATATAACATATATTATCAATTTGAATATGTACATTTGTACATGTACATCTTTAAATTGTGAATATATGTACAATATCTTTTTAATAATTGTATTATGTTTCTTCTTAAGCTAATGATGTCTTTTCAATACTGTAACAGATTATTTTTAGTGGAAGAAGACGTCAAGTCTTCTGAAGACTTAAGGGGCTGACCTTTGGCATTGAGCCTCCGTATGCCGCATTCGTTTCGTGTATTACAATTTCATAACAACTTAAGATTCCTGACAACCGATTTTTACACATGATTAGGCATCTGAATCATTTAATTTGTAAATTAGGATTGAAAAACAATCACTATCGTAAATATGACCCTTTTATTTATGTAAATTATCAGATTTCATCTCATCCACATAAACGTTATTTGTTTACTTGTCACAGGATGTTTTAACAGTAGATATTTGTATTACGCATGCGTGAATTTGGTATCGGGACAACTCGCCCTGTTTACAAGTTCGCCCTTGAAGTTACGAATTTGCAATCCTGCAGACAAGAAGATTTTGTTTTTTTGTAAATAAAAAGGATATATTTCTTATTAAATTGTTGTCTTAATTCATTGTTTTCCTTTGTCATGTGAATTAGATGCCTTTTTACTCCAAATGGTTTGAATCTATTTATAAAATTATTCAAGACTCAGTTGACAAGAGCAATACGTTGCTGTTTGGAGAATGTGATTAAAATCTAAGCTCATAGAAAAAGAAATATAATTGAAACTCAATGTACCTCCTTCTGAAGAATGTATTGCAATATAAATATAAATTCCTTTTGACAAGAGAAATCTGACTTTTGTCAGAAATATTTTTTTCACATGTGCAAAGGTAATCACGTGTGTCGGCCATATTGGTTTGTTTACAACTATGTGAAGAACCATGACCTAAACATAAATAGTCTCTGAAAGCGTAAACTTCAAGCAATACTATTTTATCAATCATGAATATTTTCATAAATTTAAATTTGATTATTTAAAGAAATAAAATTATAACAATTACGATTTTTGATAAGAGATTCTACACAGACATGCTCTAATCTATTTATAGCCAAATTAAATAATTTGTTTACTAAACAAGTAAAGACATACTATGGATGGAAGATAATAATTTACATAAATACTTCAGGACATTTAATTGATTTTAATAAATATAGGATTTAAAAAACTGCAAGTGGAAACAAATGTATTCATTAGCTACATAATCAGCTGATAATTTTATTTCACAAACATCGTGGTGATGTTATTGATAAAATCACTCCATCAATCCTCCAGCCCTTTCACATATTAAGCAATAGATCTACTTATTATTGTAGAATATTTAATGAATATACATTCATCTTCTTATTGAATATATCGGGTAATCAGATATTTTTAGCTGACAATCTGGGTATCCCATTGGCCGGAGTCTACTGTACTACCAAAAACATGATAAAGATAGTAAATAGTATTTTTTCACTAATTTATTGACAATTTATTGACATAATACTGGTTGTAACATATTTTATTTTTGTATTTAGGTTGGGACCCCCCACCCACCCCCACCCCAATTATGAGTGGTGTCCCTTAAATGAGGGACTGTCCCTAAAACAAGGGGTCATTTTTACTGTTGAAAAAAAATAAAGTACATTTTGAAGATTTTTATTAAACTCAAAAGTGGGAAAATTCATATTTGGAACAACTTTTCTAAATGAGGGGTCAAATTATTAAAAAAAGATATAAGTTTAGAAACAACAGAAAATTCTTTTGACATGTTTTGACTATTCAGTACTTAATAGATGCATAGTTCTTGGGGAAAGTTTCATCAAATAATATGAATATAAATGACTTTTTTGGTGCTCATTTTTTACAGTGGGTTATACTGATCTTCCAGTTAGGTTAATCTCATTTGGAGTGTTGTTCCCAACCTGTTAAAGGTCCATCTTTGTGCATAATTTAAAATTGGAAATCTCAACAAGCATCTAATATTCTTACTCTGGAAAATAAACCCTGGTCTGCTAGCTTCATGTATATTTTTTCTACCGAATTAAAACTAGAATCATGCAAACAGACTTAAGAAAAAGGCATGTAAGTTAATCATACAAATATGACACTTTTTCTAGACAATCCAGATCGTGCAAAATACATCGCTAAAAATTGTAACCTTTAAAAAAAAATTTGTGCAGGAAAAACCCATATGGGAATTGGGAACTTTCAAAAGTTGGCGGGTATGTAACGAGCCTTACTTTTTTAAGCTCCATTTGTGGGCAATATGTTTTCTAGTCTGTCCGTCCGTCCTGCTTCTGGTTATAAAGTTTATGGTCGAGGTTGTTTTTGACGAAGTTGAAATCCAATCAACTTGAAACTTAGTACACATGTGTTCCTTATGATATGATCTTCTTGATTTTACCTAATTTTCATAGTCAACTGAACATAGAAAAATGATTGTACGGATGGGAAATCCATGTACTTATGACCTTTTCTTGTTTGAAGAAAAAAAATACATTATAACGATAATGGAACAAAGCAGCCTGGGTTAGTGGGGCTGCTTTTATGGTAATTCAAGTTACCTTTTATTCACCTTCTTCCACTTCAGAGCTATCAGCTCTTTGATTTACTGAAGTATACAAATCAATTAACATGCTTCATAAAGTAAACCAAACAATCGTAACATGTTAAATATTTATTGAATAAGAATAACAAAAAGGTTCATTTATTGACCATAAACAGTTTAAGATTTTTTTCATTGTAATCAGAATGTAATCAAAAAGTAATCAGGATTACAGGGTATTTTGAAAAGTAATTGATTAAATTAAATTACATGTAATCAGATTTTTGGCTGATTAATGATTACAGTGATTACTTGAAAAATTGTAATCAATTACAGCTGATTAACGATTACAATTACAATTACCCCAAGTCTGTTCAATATGCATCTATATGTTTTTCCAGCGTGCAAACAAAAAGCGTCAGATAATAAGTTACTGGATTCTTAAGGTTGGTCTTTTATGAAATGGGTCTAAAATATCCCCCAGTTTATCGTAACGAGTAAAAGTATCAAAATTCTCTTTGAAAACTGTTGCATTTTATGACAAACTTAAATTGAATTTAAAAAGACGAAATTAGTTTGTTTTTTATTACTCCTTTTGGTGGGATTTTTTCTATCAAATATACTATATTATGAAAGTGTATGCTACACGCGTGTTTTGTCTACAAAATTCTCATCAGTGACGCTCGAATAAAAATGTAAAAACGCCAAATAAGGTACTAAAATGAAGAGCATGAATGACCTGTGCTTGGAATTGCAGATACCGCGTTTTAAAACAAGAGAATAATACCGTTCATTTTAGATAGAGGGAATGAATTTTTTCCTGTTTCTATACTCTTTCTTATCATCGTTTGAATATTTATCACGTAGCCAATAAAACAATTATTTCTTATAGGGATGGCAACGAGTACTCGAGTACTCGGGTACTCGCTCGGAAGACCGAGTACTCGAGTACAGTTTGAGTATTAGGATACTCGTTTGCCTGTTAAACATCTTGAGATATTTCTCTTCACATTTCTACTCACTTTGGTTCCGTTGAAATATCCCCATTGAAAAACTAATTAAAATTAATTTACAACATAAACATGTATATCTTGTGGATACTATTTGCTATAATAATACCAGCAACGTCCTTTTCATGTTCACAACTTGTAACAAAAAAATAAAGTCATACAGTTTTTCGTCTGAAGTTGTTGACTAGAACAAATTCCAAACAAGAACAAAATCAAAGTGAACCGCGGGGAACCCTATGCAACTGATTAGAGACATTTTAATTGTTGTTTGTACACGGATCAACACTTTGGATTAAAAATTAACTCACCACAAGGCGAACAAACTTACCTTTGTTTGTTAATCAAGACTTCTATGTAAACATGATTGGTATGAGATTAACAATTAAATTGATTTAATTGCTCTGTATTTGAAACTTATTTATAATTGTATAATTTACAATTTCAAGATAGGCGAAAGTACGAGAGCGACATTCAATCCCAAATGTCGAAAATAAATTGACAACGTCATGGCTAAAAAAAAGAAAATCAGACAAACGATAGTGCAAAAAAACAAAACACAGCAAAAGTAAGACTGATCAACACGCGTACGAAAAAGCACAAGTTATTTGAAGTCCAACATTGCTGTTGACAAATTAATGGACATGTCGTATCATAAAAAATACCAACTCATCAGGAAAAAATGACACATACATTGTGTACTTTGCCGGACTAACATGCAAATATTTTTGATTTTGTTGGAATTCGGTTTATGAACACGTAAACAAACAATGATTGCTATTATGATAGGTTATTTGTAAAAAAAATAATCATTGTTTAAATGACGCACAGAGGATCAAGCAATGTTTGTAGTATATTTGTCTTTCTTTAATATGTTTATGAAAGGTAACAAAACACTGCATCCTTACTAAAATCTAAACTTTTTAATAGACGTTTCAGATTCATCCGAGTACTTGCGAGTACTCGAGTATCATGTCCGAGTATCCGAGTATTCAATTTCAGATGTTTTGACATCCCTAATGTCTAATGTGTTTTATTACAGACAGATTAAATGTGATTATAAGTGTTAATAGAACCGATGTTTTTGTAATCAACATTCATTAATTATTGCATAACTGCAATGTCCTTGTTGCAAACAAATGGATGGTATTGTCCTTTTCATCAATTTCTTACTACAATCAATAACATCACGTGATGACCTCAATATACACCACATTCTTAAATGTCCGTATTACAAACAAATGGTTGATATTGTACTTTTCATCAACTTCTTACTTCATTCGATTACATCAAGACCTTAATATACATATATATTGTTCATGCGTACTTTTTTACTACTGTAGACACCAAAATGCGTCAGGTAAAAAAAAAATCTGGGTTGTACTTTAATATACTGATTAAATGTCTCCTGGTACATTCCACCGTTTAAGACTATATCATTATAATTTAATTGTTGCATTTTGTTACAAGCTTATCTTGAAAATATATTACGGAAATCAGTTTTTTTTTTATTCTTCCTTTTTGTCGGATTTTTTACCAAATGTCCAAGGCTTATGATTGGGTACTGCAGACACATTCTGTATACAGGAGAAGTACTTTAATACTTTAATAAAAGGATCAGTATCTCCCGGTAGATTATATCTCTGTACGAAGTAAGGAATATGACAGTTGTTGTCCATCGTTTGATGTGTTTCGGCATTTGATTTTGCCATTTCAATAGGGACTTTCAGTTTTGAATTTTCCTCGGAGTTCAGTATTTTTGTGATTTTTCTTTTTATAATATAGAATGTTATCGAGAACGAACTTGTTGCATTTTTACCTGCTTATCTTAGACATATACATATAGAAATTACTTTTTTCATATTTCCTTATGTGGGAAAACATCAAATACACCAGGTTGATAATCGTGAGTACCACATACTCACCATTGAGACTTGAATAACAAAATTAAAAGGCCAAAATACATCTGAACTCAAAGAGATTTTGGGAAAAATAATTGGAAATAACATGTATACTTTACTTTCTCCGTACCAACAAAATTTGCGTCTGAGCAAACTTTTCAAGATATTTATTAAAAAAAAAGACGATGTGGTATGATTGCAAATGGGACAACTCTCCACAAGAGACCAAACTGACACAAAAATTAACAACTTTAGGTCATCTTACGGCCTTTAACAATGAAGAAAGCCCATACCGCAAAGATATTTATTTCAGCCTGCAAAGCATTGAAATCTTTCACCCCATATCTTATATTTGTTATATCAGGCCCAGTTAAAAATTAAAAAAAAAAAAATTAATCAAGTTTAAATATTTCTCATTAATAAAGTTATCATAGATCCAGCCCTTATTCCGTTTTACGATATGATAAAAGAAATCTGATACTTAGTTTTAAGATTTATCTGGGCATATTAATGGAACATAAATCCGCTTGCTCGCTGCAAAGGTGAAAGTGTTAATAAAGAAAATAGGAAGTTTTAATTAAAAATATTCAAATTTTCTCAAACACATATTTTCTCAAGACATTAATACAAGGATATGTGTAATAATGTAATTCCGAAGGGAGCATAAATCAATTGGAACTATATACTATATCCTTGAAATTCCATTCCTTTTTTTTGCGATTCCTCCTAAAATATCATAAAGTAGAGTACGATTTCTCTTAAATGTATACCTGATTAAACCAAAAAGGAGTATAAGATTTTCCAACAAATTGTAAATCTGTTTACCGAAAGGTATGATTTACAAAATATCGTCTCTTTCAAATTATTTAAAAATACGGTTTTTAAATTATAAATATCAGGAAATTTGCACTCGTGTGACTTATCTTAAATCATTTTATTTGTGTCTGAGATGTTGTTATAAGTCCATAGACAAATCAATCAAAAGTCATTTAAACATGAATATAAGAATATTTTTAATAATGCACTCCCACAATAGCATAAATCGATTTGGGTCAATATACTAAGGCCTTGAATTGTTTTACTCTGTTTTATAGCGATTGTTTGTTACAAGTCACATATTATGATGCGATTTCCCATAAATCTTATTAAACCAAAAAAACAGGTTTACGGTGAACCAATCAGTAGTGCATCTGATTACCAAAAGGATGACAAGTAAAACAAATTGGCATAATCCACTTAATAATAACATAGCTTACCAAAATTATCTTATACATTTAAACTTAGAAGATCATATGAGTTCAAAATAATGCGGGCAAACTATGGTTAACAGGACTAGCAAACATTGGTAAAATGTTCCACAAACGAAACTTAAGAATCGTCATTGATTTTTAACCTATACATATATGTTTACATTTAAATGTTAACATTTCTTAAATGTGAATGCCTCTTTATTAAATTATAAACCTTTCAACTTTTGGGTAGGGTCATTTCTAAAAGTTGAAATCCGGATGTTTTATCCAAAAATAAACCTATAAAATCGTAATGTTCAATTGGCATTCGATAGTTTAATAGTATTATGATAAATCAATTAATGTGTAAAAGTTAACCTTAATTGGTTGATTTGAGACATAGACTAGACTAATGGCACTTCAAAAACGGGAAAGTTTTATAGTGTCATGTTTCAATTATCTCTACGTTAACTACTAACCCATATCAAGGACAGTTTTTTTCTGAGTTCGTATCACGAGACTTGAATTACTATCAAACGAAAACGACGAAAAACATTATTTTATTTTTCGAGCAAGGAACAACATGTAATCTTATTAAAAGACGTATAAAAAACAAAAAATCTTTGGACGAGGATAGTGATTTTTTAATGTCCGCAAATTAAAGCGAATCCTTTGAAGCTAACAAATTTGATGAGACTGTCGTACAAGTGAGAGGTTTAGCGCTACAAAACCAGGTTCAATCAACCATTTTCTATATTTAAAAATACCTGTACCAAGTCAGGAATATGACAGTTGTCCATTCGTTTGATGTGTTTTGTCATTTAATTTTGCCATGTGATTAGGAACTTTCCGATTGAATTTTCCTCGGAGTTCAGTATTTTTTTTATTTTAATTTTGTATATATACAAACTCATCAAAGACACCCAGCTAATGATTTCGTTCGCCACATGCGTTCATTCTTCTTAGCGCTCAAATCAAATTAGGTTGAAGGTCAAATAGTACAAAATAGGGACAAAAGATACCAGAGGGACAGTCATACTCATAAATAGAAAATAAACTGACAATGCCATGGCTAAAAATGAAAAAGAAAAACAGACAAACAATAGTACACATGACACAACATAGAAAACTAAAGAATAAGCAACACGAACCATATCAAAAACTAGGGTTGAACACAGGTGCTCCAGAAGAGTAAGCAGATCATATTCCTCATGTGGCACCCGTCGTGTTTCTCATGTTATAACAAATCCGGTAAAAAGTCTAATTCGGTAGGTCACATTCATGGAAGGGAAGAAGATTGTAGTTACGACGTAAGGAACATATCCGATATCATTTGTGAAACGGTACAATAAAGGGTCTGCTTTATTCAAAAGTACAAGTTTGTCATGAAATTTAAATTTTCAATACACTGAGTACATCAGTTGAGGCATTAAAGCACATTCTATTTGATTGTATGCTTAAAGTCGAGAATTCATTATTCTCAGAATGTTTTCTTACTTTTACGTTTTATTGCAGTGCCTTTAATCAATGGTAAAAATTATAATGTATTAATATTGTGACAGTTCTGTTTTTTTAAATTGAGCTTTCTTTTTTTCTTTTTTTTTTTTTGCTTATTCAAGTTCTTGTAAATACACTTTGTTTTAATTTATATTTTATTGTGTTAAACTTTTCCGACAAAAACAACTTATTTAATCTTAGCACATGTTGAGGCTTTCTTTTTTAAGCTGATGAATCAAATGTACCATTTTCACTATTAAATTTCAAAGAGAATTATATCCTAGAATGAAAAGCTCATTTGCACTACTACTATTTGTTACAAAGGTCAAATTATAGGGCTGTGCGGCATATTTTCAAAAATATACCCCAAATATTTAAGAGTTTAAATTAATTATACTAAAATTCTGTAATATCCCTACCTTCCTTTTGTGGTCTCCCTAAGAATGCAAGCAACCGTGTTTATTTATACGTTATGTCTCTCTAAGGTGAAACATAGATATCATATCAGGGAACCGGCACGTTAACAAAAAGAAATATCTCAGTATGAATATTATATATCTCCCCAAAAGAGGAGTGGTTTGTGAAACAGTGGTACTAACAAAGTGCAACCTATTGATATGAAAAATATATGTCAGTGTGTCATATTCATATTTCAATGTATCAAAATATTGGAATCTAAGGTGATTAAAAAAAAATCTCTGGATTTGAAGTGCTAGAACTTTTCATTATCGTGTATTATTTTTTTTAAATTGCTAAATCATGTTCATGCGATTGTATAGTCTGTCAATCTTAGAATAACGTCTTCTACTTGTTCACTCTTCAAAATTCTACTTGAAATTTATTTCCCACTCATATTTTCAAATATTCACATTTTTGTTTATTTTTTAAAAGTACTTGGCCTCATTGAAAGTCACCGATCAACTTATTCTTATTATTAGCTGCATGTTTATAAAACACTTTAGATATTACAAAATATATAAATAGTTCTATACGCAACCAATATTACATAACATAAAACCAATATAACTTAAGTTTTACATAATTTTCAATGAACATTTATATATAAAATACTTGAATTTATTTCAGACTCAAGGTATTATATAACTCAACACGCTATCTTGTATAATTAAAACAATATGCTATTTCAATGTGAAATGATAAAGAGGTCAAACCCAAAATGAGGCATGAGAAGCGAATAAGATAATATTTTTAATGATAAATATGATAAATAATTACATTTTTTAACTATCCAATTAATAGTCAAAAAATAATAATCAAGTTGATAGCTAATTTATGTTCAAGATAAGTGAAACGTCGGCAGAAATGAAAAAACAAAAGATACGCTTTTGATATTGCTAAATTTTCCTAAACTACACTGCTATTTTTTTTATATTCATTAAACTTTACTTTTCGTTAATTTTATCTTATTTTGATTTTGTTTTACCGGGTTTTATGTACTTCACTTCTTTTTAATGTACCTTGGAGCTCGGTATTTTTAATACTTTTTAAACAAAAAAGTCTTAATCATATGCAAAGAACAATAATAATGTGTTTGCTTGTTTGCCTTTACCAAGTCAGAAATATGGCAGTTGTAATCCAATCTTTTAGTTTAAACATATTTATTTATAGTGGATTGGGAAACAAGTTATTGCAACTTATATTAACCCCTTTCCACTTTGCAGGGGCGAGAGTTGCCTTGTATCCGCATTAGCCTGTTCTTTTTCTAAATCTACAAGGGTGTATTTTACGTGCAAGAAATGTGGCTCTCTCTTAACACGGGTCAGCCATGTATCGTCCCCCATCCGACGGACCATCGTCGTCTCTCAAGACCATATTTGCAAATGGTTGTATGTGTTGAAGAATTTTATCCTACCATTTGATTAGGGACTTTCCTTTTTGAATATTCCTCGGAATTGAGTATTTTTGTGATTTTACTTTTTTTTGGCAATGTGAACCATACAATATACATTTCCTTATTTTCAGGCTTTTGATAGAATAGCAATCACATCATAGGACATGTAATTAAAAGACGAGTTAAAATCATATTTGATCACTTTGCTTCAATATTAGAATACAATGAAGTTAATGGGAAAGTAATGGTTAATTCAGAAAAACAAACAAACTTGAAGTTTTAACCACGGATAACAAATGTCATTAGTTCAGCAATATATATATTATGATCAATGATTTGTATTGCTTGTCCAGAGAGTGCACTGGAAATCACATATGTAAACATATATCTATATAGATATTAAAAGATGTGGGATGAGTGCCAATGAGACAATACTCCATCCAAGTCACAATTTATAAAAATAAACCATTATAGTCAAAGTAATGTCTTCAACACGTAGCCTTTGCTCCCACCAAACAGCAAGTTACAAAGGGCCTCCAAAAATTACTAGTGTAAAACCGTTCAAACGGGAAAACGAGAAACGAAAAACACTTATGAACCAAATCAACAAACGACAACTACTGAACATCAGATTCCTAACATAGGACAGGTGCAAACAATTGCAGCGGGTTTAGACGTTTTAATAGGTACCAACCTTCACCCTTATCTTAAATAATAGTGTAATATCACAACATAGAAAGACACACTATAAATATTATTTGAAATGGCTGATTTCAATAAAAAGACACATTAACACATATGCACATTAATACCAATATGGTTTTTTTTTCTTCATAACATCTCCTTGCGAACATTGGGACATTCATCAAATGTTTTTTTTTTATTAAATTAAAGCGATGATCTAATTATAAGATATTAGCATAACGTTAATTTCCCTATGTTAAAACTGTTGCAATACTTTCTTATTTATCATAAAACGTATAAATGTATTCACGTTAAATTTGTTCTTAGAAATTGAATTCAGATATAAGATTTAGTTTGAGTCTTTTTTTTTTTAATTTTCCTTCTGCTACTAATATATACCTCTGTTCGTCATTTAAAAATGTTCTCCCTTAAAGGGGCACTAGCTACGAGATATATAAAAAATCTAAAGTTTGATTTTTTTTTATCAATCAATAATGAAAGTAAAATAGTAAAATAACAATTCGCTTTTTGCAGCCAAAAAGTTTCAATTTTGTCAAATTACGCTAAGAAAAATTGATAATTAGTTTTTCACTTGCAAGTGAATGAGTCGACCTCTTTTAATCCGTATTCATGTGAACTTCAATTTAACCCCTAGCTAGAGATAGACAACGCATGCATTGTACGTGTACTGGTTATTTATGGTGACTTGAGTAACACCGGTATCACTCAGATTACAATGCTACCTTGACAGGTAAGTTTGTATTTAGCCTATGAAATACTTATTTAGCCTTGAAAATTGAAAGGTCAGTTTATCCCATTCATACAATAGAGATTTACCTATAAGGGTCAGAATGGGGTTTACAGAATAAAGTTCACATGTAATAGCAACAAAAAAATAGAGAATAGAGAAAATGAACAACATATAAGGAATAGAGAATAATTGAATGCGGTGCAAAAGTATACAGAATAACTGTGCAAAATAAAAAGGTAACTTAGGTAACTGTAATGCAATACTGATAAAATAATGATCAATGTACAGAATTGATAAATAACCTTGTACATGTAACAGAAAGACTAAATAGTAAAATCATTTTCATGAGAATTTTACAGAATGAGAGTTATTTTTAAGGCTATTAAAAGAAAAGTGCCCTAAAAATTTAAAGAATACAGATATTAAAAAACCCATGCAGGTCCTCATGTCATTTACATTGTCAAAATATAGGACACATCTAGTCAAACTGGTTTTAAACTAGACATCTAGTCAAACTGGTTTAGTATTACTGACTGTTTCTTGTCCTAGATGTCTATTTCAAAGTGACCTTATGTGTTTGTGCTAAGAGTACAGTGTACTGTCATATTTATTGATTTTCTGTTGGGACATGACCTATATTGTTAACATGCAAAACAGTGGCTTGTGATTTCAACTGATATTAGTATAATAAATTAATATTTGGAATGTTATATCCTGGTTGATGATGTTTTTTAGGGACCAAGATGTTTTCTTCATTCTTGTTCACATTATGATTATTTTAATGCACATTCAAAGATAGAAAAAATTTCAGCTCTCATTTAAAATATTTTTCAACTAAATAATAATCTGTCAGATTTGGTGTAAATAAAAAACAAGACAGTGTAATATATAACCTGCAAGCATAGTCTATTTCTATAAAGTCAAGCAGATAATTTTTTTTATATCTGAAAAAAAAACTACCGTGTAAAGAAATATGCAATTAAAAGGCCGAAATAACCCCAAAAATTCAACATTAACAGATGTTTAACAATTAAACCAAGATGCACAAAGTTTGAAGTATTGGTCAGAATATAGGGTTCTTTTGTACTTTAACAATATCACAATAACAATAAAGTGACCTTAATTTTGGATAAGGTAAATGGCTTGAAGCCAAATTTATCAACTTCTATTGTATGAATGGGATAAACTGACCTTTCAATTCTCAAGGCTAAATAAGTATTTTATAGGCTAAATACAAACTTACCTGTCAAGGTAGAATTGTAATCTGAGTGATACCGGTGTTACTCAAGTCACCATAAAGAAAAAGAATGTCAACAATGAAAGTGAAACTACGGTAAATCATATTATTACTAATTCGATGCACATAAAATCATTCTTATACGGTTAAAAGCAATGAGAAACATCTATTTTTAATCTATAAAATAAAATCAAACAGACCTTTAAAAATCCAACTGCACGTGTTGGTTTAATCTATTCATATCTTTATTTATGTTTACATCGCTTATATGGTCATCTGAGGTCAAATCTATATTTAATTAGATGGCGTCTGTACTAAAATACACACGAAACGAACCTTTATATTATCTACCCCATGCTCTGTAAACTGTTTATTTTAGACTTTTGATAGTTTGGATAAATGTTTTACATTGTTATAAATCAAATATGAGAATTTGATTCAAATCGGAGACCATGAATTTGACAGCTAGTACCCCTTTAATGCATCATTTGCTTTTTATCAACTTTCTAAATAGTAATCAGATAAGTTATCAGCAATACTTTAGTTTAAGGGAGTTACACAGTTAGCTATATAACTAATCTTCCCTGAGGCCCTCCTCATAGAAAAAGTATAAACAAAATGCAAACATTTATATGGCATACATCTATATAAAATTCAAGTATCAGGTGGAAAACAAATTAAACTGGCTATAGTTGCAAAGTGTTTAAGGGGCACTAGCTACGAGATATATAAAAATCTAAAGTTTGATTTTTTTCTGTTCAATCAATAATGAAAGTGAAGTAGTGAAATAACAATTCGCTTTTTGCAGCCAAGAAGGTTCAATTTTGTCAAATTACGCTAAAAAAACATTAATAATTAGTAATTCACATGCAGGTGAATGAGTCGACCTCTTTAAATCCGTATTCATGTGAACTTCAATTTAACCCCTAGCTAGAGATTGACAACGCATGCATTGTACGTGTACTGGTTATTTAAAGAAAAAGAATGTCAACAATGAAAGTGAAACTACGGTAAATCATTTGATTACTAATTCGATGCACATAAAATCATTCTTATACGGTTAAAAAGCAATGAGAAACATCTATTTTTAATCTATAAAATAAAATCAAACAGACCTATAAAAATCCAATTGCACGTGTTGGTTTAATCTATTCATATCTTTATTTATGTTTACATCGCTTATATGGTCATCTGAGGTCAAATCGATAGTTAATTAGATGGCGTCTGGACTAAAATACACACGAAACGAACCTATACATTATCTACCCCATGCTCTGTAAACTGTTTATTTTAGATTTTTCATAGTTTGGATAAATGTTTTACATTGTTATAAATCAAATATGAGAATTTGAGTTAAATCGGTGACCATGAATTTGACAGCTAAAGCCCCTTTAAGTTCTTCTGTCTCTGATAGAAAGTTGTTTCATTGGTAATCATAGTTTACCACATCTTTTTGTTTTTATATTGAGTATAAAAGTGCTTGGGAAGGATGAGATTACTGATAGAACTGGAAAGAAACAGTTTTGTTTTATAGTGATTAAGATTATAACACATTGTTGACTGCTGTATCGCTATTTTTGACATTTTTATCTATCATGTACGTTTGTTTTTTGTTCACACGTCGTTGTCAATATAATGAAATTGTATGCCACTGTCATACAAGTGAGAGGTTTAGTTAGATATAAAACCAGGTTTAATCCATCATTTTCTACATAAGCTAATGTCTGTACCAATTCAGAAATATGACAGTTGATATCCATTCGTTTGATGTTTTTGAACTTTTGAACTTTCCATTTGATTGGCGACTTTCCATTTTGAATTTTCCTCGGCGTTCGGGTTTTTTTTGTTTGTTTCCTGATTATTTTGCAATTAAGCCATTGTGACCTACGCAATTGTCATCCATTTGTTTGTTTGTGATCATGGGGAACGCAAATGCAGAATAGCGATTAGTACGCACGAAATTAATAAACTTCTATTTACAATCTTTAATTATGTGAAATTGAAATTTAAATGAAAATTAGATTAAAATGACGTGTTCTTATTTGAAGTGTTCTTATAAGAGTTTTAATTAAGGAGGTTTGCAAAAACTTTTCAGAAGCATGCAAAATCAATTCATTATCAAATAGAAAGTATATTGCAATGTTTGTCATACAAATAAATTTGAATGCAATACTTATAACTACATCTATTAAATATTTAGTGAGATAATAACAGGTGAATAAATAGACAATAACTGTTTAGTCACGGTCTTTAAATATCAGCTGTATTTGGACGAGGATATGAAACACGGTGTATGCGAGCTTTTAGCCGAGTACAAACAAACAAAATAATTAAATAACAACTAATATGTTGTTATTGTCAAGGAGACAATATGATGTATAAAATTCAAACAAAATCAAATGACGATTTTGATACAAATATACATAATGGTCTGAAATTAATAATATAACAAATATAGCCTTTGTATGAGGTCAATACAGGATATATCGACCCAAAGAAGTATATCGACCTCGGACTTCGTCCTCAGTCAATATACTTCTTTTAGGTCAATATATCCTTGTATCGACCTCATACAAAGGCTATATTTGTATAATAGTAGGACACCCAATTGCAGGATAAAAGACAATATCCATTTATTACAGTATACAATTATTAGTCAATTGAAATGAAAATTAAATTTAAATGACGTATTCTAAAAGGACACTTTTATAAGAATTCAAATTCAAATTTGGACTGATATTTTAATAAGAATTTTAATTTAGGAAGTTTGCAATTACGGTTCAAAAACATGCAAAATCAATTCATTATCAAATAGAATGTATATTGCAATTTGTGTCTTACAAACAAATTGAATGCAGTACAAATAACTATCGGTTATTAAATATTTAGTTATATTACAACAGGTGAATAAAAGACAATATCCATTTATCATAGTATAAAATTATTAGTCAATATCGCCTTCAAAACCTAGACATGTACTACTGTTTCCTTTCATTTTGTTTAATATCTTCAATGCTTGATATAATGCAGTATATTGGCTCAATATCAACTTAATGAATGTTTTACAAGAAAGAAGCGGGTAAATACAACAAACGGAGTGTGATAACATTCCTTGGAAGTAAACAAATATATCCCAATGGTTAAAAGTGTCCAATATCCATTTAGTATCATTTTCATAGATTATCTAAAATTTGTGAAAATAGTTCTGTTTTTTATTGAAACAATATTACACTATCATACTTGTTTTCTAAATTTGCAGAATAACAATTGACTATGATTTGGGACAGATCTATCGAGAGTACTTATATTTTTTATCATATTTTTCCTTAAAAAAAACAATTTCCAATCAAATAAAATAGTTCACGTTTCCGGTATATTATACAGTTCTTTCCGCATGTTTTTCAATCAAGTTCCTTATTATGAATTCAATGTTTCCGCAATTTTTTTTCTTTACCATATACAGTCGGGAGAACCCCTGTCAAAATATAAAAAAGTTCCCCAAAATACTTTTTTATATAGAGAAGACAGGAAAAATTATTTATATAATACAAGCAATATATTCTCTAAAAAAAATAAATCAACACGTTATTAATGTCATGCCTCTAAAGCTCTTATCTGGAAATACCTTCATCAGTAATGCTCAAAACCGAACATTTGAAAACCAATAATTTGTAAGAACCAAAGATCGACTGCTTTTGAAGATCGACATGACCGAAAGAACTTAAAAATAACCAAAACCATTTCGAGTCAACCTTGCCTAAGGGAGTATGGGAGTTGAGTTATTGTAATTCGTGAAACATAGTTTGACCTCGTCCATTTTTTTAGTTTAGTTGTCTACGTTTTCTGAAGTTCAATTTTAATTTGGTTTCAATACTCTCTGATATGTTTCATGAAACGTATAGCAGTAACATTTGCAGTGGGTCGGGTTACATATCCTTCATGTCTGTGCATGGTCTATTGTTTCAATGTTTAATAATGATAATAAGTTGACCTTTGACGAATTTAGATATTTCATTTGTTCTTTTGGTTTCAATATTCTCTAATGTGTTTCAGGAAACGTATTCCAGTAACATTTGCAGTGGGTCGGGTTAAATATCCTTCATTTCTATGTAAGTTCTATTGTTTCAATGTTTAATAATGATAATAAATACTAGTACTTGAAGGCGTACAATTTGATTAAGACCGGTCCTTATATAGAGTGAACACTTATAAGTGACATTGAAATTGATTGAAGAAAATTTTCTAAACATGGTAAAATTTAATGCATACATTTATGAAAATTTAGTTTCAACCTCAAATTTAGCTCTTTATAATTTGGTACCTTTTTTAATTTTATATTTTGAACCTTCTTGATTCAAGCGTTACTGGTGTGTATATAGTAAACGAAACACGCGGCTGGAGCTCAAAACTATAATCAAGGTACCTATGCTGAGTTTATATAGAAGGAACTTGCGTGATTTTTAATAAAGTTATCAGCTTATAAATGAACTTGAAAGAATAAATCAATCGCTTATTTTCTTAAAAGGAAAGTAGTTGCAATAATTTTATATTTAGCAATATAATAACAGGTTGAATAAGGGCAATATCCTTTTGACTTAATAATAGACGTATAAAATTAATAATTCATATTGCCCGCAATATGTAAGCATGTGATAACGTTTCGCTTGTTTGATTTGATATGTTTAACAGTCTGCATGATACACTATACACAGCTACTTTTGCATAGGTACTATTTTTGTACTAAAAAAATGCAGTACTGGAAATTTACTCTTAATATTTAGTACTATTTCTTTACTTTAAAACTATTGTAATATTTAGGTAATTGTATTTTACAGTACTTGATTTGTACTTAATATTTTGGTACAGAAATAATACAATATTCCATGTTTGAAAATCATGACTTTAAGAGATCTGAAATAGAAAAACTTTCAAAATGCTGAAAATGTAACGGTAGTAACCAAAAATATATAGTACCTAAATTTCAAGTACAAATAAAGTACTGTAAAATACAGGTACCGAAATATTACAATAATTTTAGAGTAACAAAATAGTACTGAATATTAAAAGTAGATTTCCAGTACTACAATTTTTTAGTACAGAAATAGTATCTATGAAAAAGTAGCTGTGTATATGCTAAATAATGCTTGATGAATGATGATTGAGTAAAAAAAAACGGAAAAAGAGAGGCGAGATATAGCTACTAGACATTCAAACTCAAAGTCGAAAATAAACTGACAACGCCATGGCAAAACAAACATATTAAAAACACAAAGAAACTGGACTACTCCACACGAACCCCGCAAAAATCGGGGTTGATCTAGTGTGCCTTGGAAGGTTAACTGACAAATGGTGTGCTCCGAAAGGTAAACTGACAAATGGATTACGAAAAGTGGCTGGGAATTAAGTTAACATACTGACAACAATGATATGAAGCGTCCAATTTCAAAGTCGGATTCTTTTTAAATACCCAAATTGCATTAAAACAATTTAACAGTTTTATCATAAATTATATCAAATGGTTCCGTTCATTTATTTTAATGCAAAATCAGAATTATCAGAATTGACTCTTGTTTGGTACTAAGTATACTTCGTTGTTGTTTATCTTAAGATTATAATCCAATTGTGAAAAGATGTATATAAAATCAAAAACAATATAAAATGAAACGAAAGAGTTTGTGAATGTCTTCCGATGAATTTTTTGTTTAAAGTACTTATAATAAAAAAAAATTATTGTATATATATCATTAAAAAATCAAAAAATGTCGTAAAGTAAATTTACCTACCTGTTATTTAGAACTATTCCCGCTAAATATTCTTGAAATCAGTTCGTAGCAGACGACATAACACAATTAATGAGATATACCTGTAAAAAGTCGATAACAGAGCAAGAAAGTGTCATCTCTATCTTCGAATAGAGGCGTTATCAATGCAACCCATGGAATAATGTTTTTTTCTCTTAAATAAACTCTCTTTATATGTATGTACATGTATATCACCAAAAAATCATGGATTTCAGAGCTGTAATTTTATTGGACGTGACTATGTACATAGTTAAGCTAAGTTGTGACACTATAGCATTACCATGGACGTTATCAATTTTCAAGGATTTTAATAAATTAAGGGTGTAGCCTATACATTAGTATTCATTGTTTCTGAAAATTGCTAATATCAAATTTTTAAGATAATTTGTTTTTTAACATCACCATAAGAATAACTATTTTTTTAATTAAACCCATCGCTTGAGCATAATTTCTGTTTTATATATAATAGACAAAATTCGATCAATGTTAAACATCTAAACTTTAAAATATCTTACTGTTTGCTAGGAAACAATTATGTAAAAAAAAGATCAGCTTAAATAGTTTGTATCGGGGCTCTTAGAAAACAAACTTGTGCGAATACCTAAAACTTTATGAAAATAACAAACCCTTAGTTTGGTGAATTAGATGAGAGAAGAAAAAAAACAGACTGACGTTTGTAAACGAACGTAAGATTTGACGAATAAAACTATATTATTAAAACAAAATCAACCGTATCATGGCTTTAAAGTATTTGACTTTGTATTTCGGTGCTCTTACTTCAAATTTGTTTGTTGGTTGCTTAACGTCCAGTGGCAAATATTTGAGAAATATGTATTCTTAGCCTTTTACTGGTGATTAATATAGTGAACTATCATTATACACACAACTGCTCAAGTGCTACATAAAAAGTCTTTTGCAAAGATATGCGTCTAGAACGAAATAAGCTTGATAACAGAAAAAAAATGGAATAATTCCTATCATTTACGTCATCTGGTCTCTGGTGCATATTAACCTCTCTGACAATCATATCATATCTTCTTATTTTTATAAAAAGTCATTACTGAAATTTTCCTCATGATACATCATAGCATACAGAAACAAACAAAACACAATGAAAAGAATCAAGATATCATTTCCTATTCATAATAATGCATAGAATCTGAATATCGATGATGACTTTATCGATATTTCTACTATTTTAGCTTCGTTTGATGTGTTTTGTATATTTGCAAGGTATTAGATACTATATATGTATATAATTTCTCTAAATATTAGAAAAACAATGTTAAATCTGGATATAATACTATATATGTATATAATTTCTCTAAATATTAGCAAAACAATGTTAAATCTGAAAATAAGTCAACGCTCTTTCTTACGAAGGCTTTGGATGTTACGAGTAACGATACATGTATACAAAAAATAAATTATATAAATACCTGTACAACAAAACACATATTGAAAACAAGGAAACAAAATGTGATTATCTATAAATATATTGGATAACAGATAGATAAAGTTCAGATCAGATATATATGTATATGCCTTAAGACAAATTGTCTTAAAGATAACCAAAATCAACGTTTTAAAAGTGACAAATAATAGTTTGCAGGGAAAGAATGATGAAAAATGAGATTAAATTGGGAAATTGATACAGCGATAACCAATAAATTCTGGGATTGATTTCAAGTGCTCAGAAAAATTAGCATACTGTTAAGTCTCTAGCGGTATGTCGAGGTTAGCAATGTAGTACATTTCAATATTCCTTCGTCTATCATCTACGG
This sequence comes from Mytilus edulis, assembly GCA_019925275.1. NCBI lineage: Eukaryota > Metazoa > Mollusca > Bivalvia > Mytilida > Mytilidae > Mytilus > Mytilus edulis. The sequence continues at coordinate 36,880,075 of CM034357.1, forward strand.
ACACTTTTACCTTGGTAATAATAGTCTATGATATTTTTTCTGAAATTTTAGTTTTCAGATACCAAACATCTTAGTAACCACCTATATGAATGGGTATTTGTCAAAACTTACATCGAGTTGAATTGAATTGCGACTCTGATAACAATGTTTTAATTTAGGCAGTGGCTATTCGTCCAGCTAGCCGGACAAATAGTCAAAAATGTCTATTCATCCGGCAAGCCGGACAAATAGTATTTTTACGTAATTTTGTTAGTAGTATTTGTCCGGCCAAAAATATAATGGTGAAGATATAACATCGTGATACCTCCAATTTCCCAGTTTTGAAATGCTGTAACTTTCTTTATAATGCTTGAAAATTTATAAAAGTGGTATTTCTGGATAGCGTTAACAGATCACTCTATCAAATTAATGCAATGTTAGTATTATACAACAATTATGTAATCAATTATAATGCTAACTGTGTCTACAAAATTTTACAAGAAATTTTCACTTTCAATTGAAATTAGCATCTTCATTGATACCCCGAGAGTGTTGATTTTATTGTATGTTGTTCCTAGAGCCATTATCTACAAAAGGGTGTCTCAGATTTCAGACATAATGTATAGATCAAATTTTACACCTTTAGTCAAACATTAGCTACTTTTATGTGGTAAGGATGTTAACACTTATTACAGATTTATGAGAGAATGGAATACGATAGCATATTTGATTTAGTCATTATCCGAATACGTTTTGCCTCCATGGGGGTAAATCGGCAATTTCAATTCGATGTCAGGCTTTGTTCCTCTCAGTTTACATGTGTACTATATACGCTTTTGTTCTTGAGTCACTAATATATAAAAATTTGTTTTAAAGCAATCACATTCTCTCTATGTTTCTTTATGACATCTTTAAATATAAATCACGATCTCCAATTCTCAAAACGTCCATTGCATATAAACTCATCATAGATACCAGGACTAAATTTAGTATATACGCCAGACGCGCGTTTCGTCTACAAAAGACTCACCAGTGACGCTCGAATCCAAAAAAGTTTTTAAAAAATGCCAAATTAAGTAAGCGCGTTTGTTATCTGACAACTCATCCGGAACACTTTCAGCGCCACATGACACTTTTATTGATATTAAAGATTTGCGCATCCGCAAACGGAAGGCCGGACAAATAGAGACTTTCAACTATTCGTCCGGACGAATAGCCACTCCGTTTAATTTAAAGCCATGACATATAGCATAAGCTGTTATCCAATTATTAAAACTATAAATAATTTATCAGCACAGTCGGCTACCAAATATACTTCAGAATAGAATTGAAAACACGACAGGTTTCAAATTGTTAAGAATTGATGTGAAGAAAACAAAGAAAACTTAATTTAGATTTTTTTTTTCAAACTTTAATTTTCTAACAGGTTTCAAATTATTATGAATTAATGGGAAGAAAACAAAAAAAAAGTTGTTAAATTTTTTTTCAGACTTCAGATTATTAACAGTTATTACCTTTCAAGGTAAACAAACATGTTTATGAGATCTCAAACCTCACCCTATACCTCCAGCCAATGTAGAAAAGTAAACGCACAACAATACGCACATTAAAATTCAGTTCAAGAGAAGTCCGAGTCTGATGTCAGAAGCTATAACCAAAGAAAATAAACAAAATGACAATAATACATATGCATTGATTTTCCCATTTTCGCTGAATTCTAAACTATCAATTATTGTAATGACGTGTGATTATTTTCTAGCGTACTAAACACTTTCACCACCGGGTGTTTATTTTTCACTCATTAAGTTGATGATGTTTACATTATCATTATGATTATAGGTAATGTTACCGATTATATTCAAATGGCCAGATAGTTCTTGTATAATTGTTTAATTTAGTCTAAGGCTTATATTAAATAATTGTTCAATAAACATTTTATAATAATTATTTGCATTTTATTTTTAAAATTATTTGCATTTTATTTTTAAAATTATTTGCATTTTATTTTTAAAATTATTTGCATTTTTAAAACAATTAACAAGTAGGTTCAACACAACCTAATTTTGTTATGGGCAATAGTTTGTCTCATAAAAATAGCTTTAGATTGATCTATCTGTAATTATATATATTAAACATAGTACTGTACAATAAGCAGTTGATATCGATTTTCAAAATTTTAATTGCATCGAAGAAGTGCGTTAAATACCACGGGGAGTAACCCTTTAAGTCCTGCAATAGTTTGAATGCTTCTTTTTGTAATTTATTCGAGCGGGTGTAAGCGTTGGCCAAAAAAAAAATATAAGAAAAAAAGAAGAATTAAATCCATAAAATTATATTTATATGCTTCAACCACGAAATTATAAGCTATACTTAGCCTACTGTGCACAATCGTTATTTTGGGAGTAAGTACAGCCAGTGGCGTAGCTAGGTCATTTTTACGTGTACGCCCGAACCTCGGTAAGGGGTCTGAATGCCCAAGCGGTTCTAGGCCCAAAAAAGTGCTGGAAGTTGTTTAGCAGGGACGGAAGTTTTAGAGTAATAGAGAATGTCATAAAATTCCTGTCAAAACTCATCAATAACAATTTATTTGGGCGGGTTGTTGTCTCTTTGACACATTCCCCATTTCAATTCTCAATTTTATTTTATTAATAACAACATTTTTTAGATTCAATATAATTTATTATTTATGTTTAATCTAGTTTTGTGTTTAAAATCTATTTAGAATGAATCTAATGGCGGTCACTGGTTTAATTTCGAGTAAACGTCCAAACCAGTTACCTTAAACTATGATTAAAGGGAGCCGTGGATAACCTTCAATCATTACCGAAGCAGTATGCGTGGTCTTTCAGCATTTAGGATTATTTTACTTTATGAAAACAAGATGGAGCAATCGCAGAAAAGTGTTCTCGACTTCTTTCGTATAATGTTTTCATCTGAAATTGAACCTAGCAGAGCGATGGCTTCTGCATTTGTCGATCTGATGTAGCAACGTAGCTAGATCTTACAAGTATTTGAAAGCTTGCAATATGTTACTAAACGGTGACCATATCGTCTGAATTAAATCGCGCAAAAACTAAAAAAGGAACGGAAAAAAATGGTTTCTGAAATTAATCATGAAAAAAAAACACGTCAAGGAAGTTTAAGTGAATTCGACGAAGGTTAAACAAAGTCATTGATATGTAATAAATTTAACGTTAGACTGTAAAGGCAAAAAAAAATTAAAAAAATATAAAATACGGGAAAACTCATTATATATAATTTCGTCATTTGATTTGGATACTCGTTTGAGCATAAACAGTTACCGTAAAATTTCACAAATGTTTGACAAAGTTATTTATATCTTAAAACTAAAACAACGTAATGAACCTGCATGTACATAGTTATAACATTGGCACTGCCGACGAAATTTACGATCAAAATACATTGTAGCTCGCTTTCGCGACATAAATGTCAATGGCTCGACAAAAACTGAAAACCACATATCGAATCTTAGCTCATAATGAATTGCTTTAAAAAAATAATGGAGAGAGAGTATAGAATTCGCGTTTAAGAATTAATTTGACAGAAATAATATGAAACTAATTTTCGTCAATTTTATTCGCAATTACAAGTCATTGAAGAAAGAATTAGAAGGTTGATGTACTGTTAACCAATTCTTTTATTTTTATTTATATGAAAATATTTTTTACCAAATTCAAGTGTACGCCCGGGCGCTTTGACGTACGCGCATGCCAGCTTGAATCTTTGTGTTAATTTGATTGAAAAGTACATTTTAATTTTGGAACGCCTCGCGATTACTTTTATTAAATTTGAAGTAGGTATTCTTATGAAACATACATGTGAACTTTTATGGATAGTTGTCTCATTTCCAATGATACCACATCTTCTTATTTTCATGTAATGTAGTTATCATAAGACCATTATCCGGAGCTCTGGTATATGGTATTTGAATTTTGAAATAACAATAAGAATCGCTAAAAACACGATGAAATTTTATGTTTTTATTTCTTATCTTCGTAGCCGTCATTCGTTTTGCAAATACACCTGGACTGTTTATTACTTAGATGAATTCTCACTTGACTTAGACAAGAGACATTTGTCTGTGTGCATGAATAACATATAATCGATACCACGATAGGGGCTAGTAGAATAGGTACTGCTGACATCCCCCTTTTCCCCCTTCTTGAAGTACAAGGGTTGTTTGACTGTTAACAGAAACGCTTTGCCTTCGAGTTTGTTTTTGGAAGATATATTTGTTTTGTATTGTAAGCATTCTGGAGGTTTGAAATTCTCTCAACAGCAATACAATTTTCCTTTTTAAATCTTCGATAAAAGAAATATTCGCTTAGAGCATTGAGGTCAGCTTGACGATATAGACTCTGTGGGCCTCTAATTTAAAACATATCTTAATTTTTCATTTCGTGACGTGATTGTATGCTTCCACTTGAGATGATGTCTCGCAAATGTTATTTATTAACAAAATTTATAATTCAATATTTACAATATGTAATGAATTTCTAAACAACATCTGTAATAATGCTTTCTTTATTTTGACAATGCCTTTAATCTTCCCAGAGTATGTGTACAATTCATAATTCGCAACAAAAGTATATCGTAAGATGTCCATCTAAAAATTGATTTCAAATGAAATTACAATTGTTTTACATTAAAGTACGAGAAATGCGTTGGTACTTACGTCACATCCTTATAAAAGAAAACTTTTATTTAATTTAATTATTATGACAGTATTGTCCGGTCTGTGTCCTTATAATCAATTAAGATCGATCTCCAAACATTAATGTCGATTTCGACAAACCAGATGTTCTCGTCACATAGAAGTTTGAAGTAAAAATTATATAGTTTATAATATTGATACAAGATAATTTCAATTAAATGAAATAATTAATGATATTTCTCTACCATGCAGGTGTATTTTTTTTTTAGGAATAATGCTCTGTAAAAGTACGAATCAATGTATCAATCGTCACAACTCGGCCAATTCCGTACCTCATCGAAGGATAGAACGAGAGAAGCGGATTCACCCGAGGTTTGCCGATTGATGAGTGTATCAATCGTCACAACTCGGCCAATTCCGTATCTCATCGAAGGATAGAACGAGAGAAGCGGATTCACCCGAGGATTGACGATTGATGAGTGTATCATTCGTCACAACTCGGCCGATTCCGTACCTCATCGAAGGATAGAAGAGAAGAAGCGGAGTCACCCGAGGATTGCCGATTGTCAAGGTATATGAGAGAGAGTAAGAGAACTTATGTTCTAATTCATAACTTCAAGCGAACATAAATTATTTACAAAAATAAACTCAACACCTTTGTATGGGATCAGCTCGTCTGACAGTGTGCAGCAAAACTTTAATTTTATTAAAGACAAATGCAAATAAAAATTCATCTGTTACTGTCTGCCTAGGCCGCTGCAGGTAACGAACACAAAAACCAATCTACAAAAATAAAAGCAATTTTCATTATGTACTCAAAGACATATTATGAATCAATTTAAAGATTCTGTTCTTAAACACATTATTATTCACAATAATCAAAAATAACACGAGAAAAATACATCAAGTCGGGTGGGAGGGTGGAAAACTTGACTGCACCAAAAGCGAACCTCGAATGACAATATCTTAAATTTGCACAACCGCCAAAAGTATAGCACGAAATATTTGAAATGACCTTATTTAAATATTATGGTCAGTTCTAACTCGACCAACGAAAAACATTTAATCTATTATATACTTTCAACACGTGTATAGTTATAAACAAATACACGTGGTAATGTTTACATTCCGATGTACATAACTTTAATAAATATATTTTTTTACCTTTGCAACCAACGAAGAAAACCAGAATTTAAACGGATTTTTTCCTCAAGAAATCACATTGAAGAATTGCCCTTTTCGTGATTGAAACATATATACTTCATTACCCTATTAAAACGAAACTAACATTTTGAAATTTTATGCATCCAAAGTCTTTTTTCTAGATTAACCATCATCAGGAACCCTCAAGGCAAAAAACGAGGATGTACAAGTACACGAATAATCGAAGAGTCATATGACCAGAAGGTACATAATAAAATATCCAAATCAATTTTAGCCTGAGTAAGCTGACCCTTAGCTTATTAATAATATATAAATCTATAAACGGACTCCTATCTTTTCATGACTTCAGTAGTCAGCTGTATTGAGCAACACGACGGGTGCAACATGTGGAGCAGGATCTGCTTACCCTTCCGGAGCACCTGAGATCACCCCTAGTTTTTGGTGGGATTCGTGTTGTTTATTCTTTAGTTTTCTATGTTGTGTCATGTGTTCTATTGTTTGTCTGTTTGTCTTTTTAATTTTTAGCCATGTTGTTGTCTGTTTATTTTCGATTTGTGAGTTTGACTGTCCATCTGGTATCTTTCGTCCATCTTTTAAGATGTTCTTAGAGTTTATCGCCAAGAGCATAACACATGCTTCAAATTGTTTACTTGCTAATCATGTTGCCCCTTGGTAGAGCATAGTCCACTAACTTTATTTCTCCACCTTGTTCTGCTTTTTCCTCTTTTTTTACTTCAAATCCTTGTCTGATATTTAAATACAATTGAAAATAAGTTAATTTTGAATACTAGTATTCACGATTTATAAGGTATTTAGAATTAAAATAAATCCAGTTATTTATCGTAGCAGGACTTCAAATGCGAAATTTAAGAAACATCATTGGTCATAAAAGATAAGAGACTTAATTACAATGTACAAACAAAGCAGATTGAGATCACATATATATTGGGTAATAACAAAAACACTGTAGAAAATAAAGCAAAGATTACACCATAAAAAGGTGTGAACTCGTATGCTGTTACAGCCGATTTCAATGAGTGTGTAGCTAAGGGTAATTCTTTTGTTAGCTTGCTTGCTAGCTGAACCGTGAATTCATTATTAGGTAATGTTTATAACGACCCTTCTTTCGAAGTAGTCTAGTACTACAGACAGATATATTGATTATCTGTGGGACTAGTCTACTCTTAAAGGAGGGTAATTTACCTAACCTAACAATGACTTAACGGTTCAGCTACACAGGATACCAAGCAAGCTAACCAAAGATATTACCTTTGCTTACACACTCATTGAAATCGGCTGTAAACTGTTAAACATTAATTGATAGACTTGTTGCACTCGTAAGCTGCTCATGATTTTAAATATATTCATTGATCAAGGTCCAAGATAAGCACTAGAACTGTAGTAGTCCTGTGCTTCAAGTTATATGGATCAGTAAGAAACACCCTTTCCCTGTAAAATCAAGGAGCAGCCGATACCATATTTATTTTCGAAATAGCTGTTCGTACATTTTAGTTTTTAAAGCGCGTAAACCTTTCTCGTTGGTTTTGATTTGTCTCGTTCTTGAACGTCCCTTCGATATTTTATTTTGTTTTCCCCCGTAATTTTCAAATTGTAGCTGTAATTTTGAATTAAGTAATTACATAAAAACTAAGATGTTTTTCCAATAGGCAAAGTCAATAACAGTGATTGTATTTGGGTTCTTGCAACAATGCGAATGATGCATAAATTATATGACTTTTAAGTATTTTGATTTCGAACTAACTAGGATTTCGTACCTTTATTTAGATATTGTTTGTTCTGTTTCTTCTTGTTATCTTTGAATACTTTAATTTTGGATGTAACGCGTCTTCTCAGTGATTGGCTGGCGTTATTTTGTTATCCGGGTTGAGTTCAACATCGTAGCAGCTACGTAGCCGGTAGTAGCAGCTGCGTAGCCTCTACGTAGCTGCTATTAATATTTATGTAACAACTAGTCTATAGCTAGCCTAGACGTCCAAGTCAAAATCTACGTAGCACTACGTAGCTGCTACGATATTGAACGCAGCCCAGCCAATACACATAATTAAGATCAATTAAGTCATGTCACCGTGACGTCATCAACGTTTTTTCATGATTTTCTACTGTTTAAAATGAAATTTAGAATTGAATTATAAGAAAGTTCTGTAATATTTGTTCTGTCTATTCGAAATAACATAAAAAAATGTGGTGCACACTGTTAAATAACCCACTACGCGCGTTATTCAGTGTGCACCAAATTTTTTATGTTATTTCTTCATAGACAGAAAAAATATTACAGTCATTCCTTAATTGATAGTGATTGATGGTGTTTAACACCACTTTCAGTACTCTTTGTTATTATATCGTGGCGGCCTGTTTTGATTGGCGGAAATAGCCATAATGCACGACCATGGCGTTTGTCTCAACTCGGCCGATTCCGTACCCTCAAAGGGAGTAGCGGATTCTACCGAGGATTGCCGAATGCCGACCATGGGTAGGAAAACTAGTCGTTTAAGATCGGTGTCTAACCTTACCACGTACAAGGTACAAACTCACAACATCAGGCTAGTAATACACTAGGTGAACTACTTACACAATTCAGAGACCAAGGCCTCCATTTAATTTATAGAACTTTACAACGTTTACTTTTATTTTGTATGTATTGTTTGGTATAGATAAGTGTAAGGACTTATCTTCAAAATCATGTGTGAAGAGAAGAACTCATTGTTTATTTATAGGATATTTATGAGTTTTGTTTGGCTTTCTAATTTTATTATTTATTTTTTTCATTCTTATACTAAATCTATACATTATAGTCAATTGCATGGATAAGGATGTTTTCTTATATATAAGTGGCAATTAATCGCTAGAAGAAAAAAGGAATAATTCTTTTGAACTTTGGTCTAGTGTATCAATCAACTGTCCAATTTTATTTCCTAAAACAAATATAAAAAAAACAATTAAATATAAAACCATTTGTGACCTATGTTTAACAGGACAGCGTGAAGTCCAATAACTCGGTTAGTTTATTTTGTTTTTCGATGTACAAAGATTTATACCAAAGTACAGTAGCGATATGCGTTCTAGTTTTTTATGAATACTTTTAAGAAAGATCTACTTCTGTGAATAAAACATGTAGGTTGAACGAACCCACGATTGTGACGATACAACAACTACCAAATAGATAAAGAACAAATTACAAATAACAAAATTGTTGGTTGTATATTTCATGTATGTTCAGGACGAGAAAAAATTAACAATAAATACAATAGTTAGGTCCTGGAATAGAGGTCGTCCCGGATGAAGGTTGGGGAAATTTGGACGTCCACTGGAAAATGAAGGTTTATTGGTTAGGGACAGAAAACCATATACCTACAGACCAATTAAAGGGTTGTTGCATGGGTTCTTAACGTGCAGAGAGCGTGGTACTCTCATGTTCGCGTCGACATTTTAACTGGACGTGTCTGCGACCTTGTACAGTCAACCCGACGTCCCATTTTGGCAATGGTTTTAGTGCCGGTCAGAAAAAGAGTCATTCTTGAGGGGAACGACACGCTTTAGAGTGTGGAATAAGGGGGTAAAATTAATACGATATGTGGGATATATAGCTGTCAAAAAAGTTGGGATATGGGAAGAAAAGCAAAAAAGGTAAGAAGTGACAAAAAAATACAAAAAATTGGGATTTGGCAATTAAGCACTTCTATGTCAACCTCGTCATTATTAACATGACAAATGAAAACAGACAAACATACAATTAGCAATCCCTAAAAATTATTACACGGAAAACTAAAGATTGAGAAGGAAACGCGAATCCAAAGAAAAGGGTGATGTTCCTGAATGTAAATTCGACTGGTTTGTACTATAGACTGTAAAAGAAATCATATAATTGCCAACTACTTATTTAATTCTACATATAGTTGTGTAACGCAATACCGATTTAGATTTAGTTGATCTTCTTATGATCAAATTATGTTTAATCATACTGATCTGAGTCATTCTCATGATGATGTTTTTTTCTTATCTGTTTTCTCTTTCATTTTATAAATTGTGCAGTTAATCTTTGGTATAACTTATAAAAAGTAATTACGGATCCCATATTAGTTTAATTCAAACAGAATTTACTTTGCCCATAAACGGTATTTGTTGTATAATGATTAAATTTTAAAGTGGTATTAAGTCAAACCCCACCTTAAACTAACCAGCTTACGATCGTAACAGGAAATGAAGAAATGGAACAACGCACACCGACAACTGCGTATATTAATTTGCTACTGCTATCAACAGTTACTGATAAATCATAGCAATTATATGATGACTGGATGAGGCCATTTCGACTTTTCGCGTTTTCGCGTTTCTCCTTTCACTTTCACGCGAAATCGAGAAATCGAAAAATTGGAAAATCGAGAAAATGGAGAATCAGGAAATCGAGAAATCGAGAAAGCAAGAAATCGAGAAAGCAAGAAAGCAAGAAAGCAAAATCGCATAAAACGAGACATCGGAAAAATCGATGAACCGAAAAATTAAAAACGCAAAAACGAGAAATTAGTAAATCAAGAAATAGGGAAAGCGAATTTGCGTTTTCACGTTTTGTCTTTCTTGATTTCTCGATTTCGCGTTTTAGCTTTCTCGGTTTCTCGATTTCTCAATTTCACGATTTCCCGATTTCTTGTTTTTTGCGTTTTTGCTTTCTCGATTGTCCGATTTCTCGATTTTCCGATTTCCCGATTACTCGATTTTTGGAATTCGCGTTTGCAAAGTGTTCAAATGTATTTTTAATTCAGCAGGTCGACAGGTCCCCTACTGTGGCAGACACTGCATGCATACCATTCCAAGGAGCTGATTTCACTCCAAAGTTTTTTGTGGGGTTCAAGTTGCCGAATCATAAGCTTCTTATGTATTTTTGTAGATTGTTTGTTATTTTTATTCTTTGTTCAATGTGTTGTTCGTTTTTCTTTGACTTTTGAGTTGTTATTCTCTCTTTTCTTCCAATTAAAATGAAAGTAAATGTTAACTATTCAAGCCTATTTATACTTCCTAGATGTGTTTAAAGTTTTCCCTTTTTTATACGTTAACTTTGTTTATTCCATATTGATAGAACTTTAGTAGGTTTTTCTATATGAATAAATAAGCATATTCACCTGCGTAAAAAGTATATTCACCGCGCAAAACGTCGAGTGCTTTTTCGTTTATAATAACTATACAATGTTTGACGTTTATATAAAAAAAGAAGATGTGGTATGATTGCAAATGAGACAACTCTACACAAGAGACCAAAACGACACAGACATTAACAACTATAGGTCACCGTACGGCCTCCAACAATGAGCAAAGCCCATACCGCATAATCAGCTATAAAAGGCCCCGAAGTGTTTTGGTAAATAACTTTTTATTTTATACATATTTTTCTCTCTTGGAATATGGAATAAAACATAACTGTCTTTTGTTTCGGTAAATATGTAGTTTAATTGACTTTTGAAATTCACTTCGGACGTTAGCCTCAGTGAATATCAGTTTTTCAAAAGTCAATAAAACCGCAAATACCTCACCAAAAGACAGTATATTGTTTCATCCATGATGTACTAGTAATTGCAACATGTATGTTCAAGCCAGGCGAGTACTATATTTATAATCCCATTATAACTAACATGGATAAGTATATTGATATGATTAAAATCAATTTTACGGCACTTTGATACATTTAAGAAACAATATACTATCTTATTCCCAGATGCAGGTTGACAGATTTGTAATTAACGGATAGATTATGTATTCTTAAGCCACACAAGCTTCCAAACAAATAAGTCAAGGCTGTATTGTAGAATTCAATGTTATACAATTACTGTCTTTTGGTGAGGTAAATATGTGGTTTAATTGGCTATTGAAAAAACTGATATTCACTGAGGCCAACGGCCGAAGTGAATGTCATTAGGTTTTTCAAAATTCAATTAAACCACATATTTACCGAAACAAAAGACAGTATTTGTTTTATTCCATGATGTTCCGAGAGAGAAAAATATATATTAAAAAACTTATTTTTACGTAACCTAACTCAACGTCAAACATTGTATCGTTATTATACACGAAAAAGCTCGCGACGTTTTGTGCGGTAAATATACTTTTTTTCCTCAGGAGAATATGCTTATTTATTACATTGGTTGCAATGAATTACATTGATTTCCCAGTTAGATAAAAACCGATAATTTCACATGTGAAATAAACGTGGTTATTTCACTCTCTGACGTCATACAACAATAGGCGTTGTCAAGACGTCGATAACGTCGGATCAAAACAAATTGTCAATGCGTAGGAAAAAGATATAGTTCCTTACATTTTCTACATTAATTTCATAAAAAAAAAAAAGCCATTTGCCAATGTAATAAAAAGAATAACTAATCGCCGTATTTGAATATCAAAAATAAGACAACTTGTGACCGAACGCCGCTATGGATTAAACTCGTGCTGCGCACTCGTTTAATCCATGCGTCGTTCGGTCACGCGTTGTCTTATTTTTGATATTCAAATACGGCGATTAGTTATACTATAATTATTCAAAATCGCGTTAAGTAAATATTTGACGGGAAAATTTTTATTGAAATGCTGAATTAAATATTTCAAATTGTACATGAAAATAAAGATTGATTCTTAGATTTTCACATTATGATAAAGAAAGAATAAAAATATAATCTTCATAGGCTTAGAAGACACAGAGTTATCCGAAAAACGCTTATTTAGCGTTGTCCCATGTAACAAACTCGAAACATAAAACTCGAACAATTCGCGAAATGTTCACGCAACTCTTCGAAATTTTGCATGAACATTCTATGACATGATATATTTCATTATTGGTTGACATGGCTGTCTCCATTTAAAATTTGAATACATATTTTCAAAAGAAATATGATGTACGGAAATGTCCCATCGGAAATCTAATTTGGAAACTTGAAATATTTCAGTTCAAAAATAAAATTTTGACAGATAATTCATTAAATTGTAAGCACGATCGTTTTGTACTAAGTGTTAGCTCCTAAAATTCGAATTGAACAATAAATTGAGCTACATATTCAATTCAAAACAATAGATTTGCAATGTCTTGCGGAAATGTCCGAGTTAAACTTTCATGCCTTCACAAAACTTTTAGGGCCAAAAAACAGAGATTTGATTTCGTGAAGATTATTTTTCGGCTTTGATAACTATACCAATAAAAAGTACTTTTAAAGTTGAAGTTGGTACGCCAAATAGCATTATATTACAGGGTTATCTATAAAAAAAAATACGGATTAATGAAAATGTTTGTCCGTTATCATAATTTAACGTCGCCACAAGCGTAATATACTAGGGACGGCATGAACTGCATTTGCGTGTTCCTTCCTCCACTAAATATAAATGTCCTGCTTTCAACAAAACGAAATGATGCACACTACAAAAATACACATCTATAAGACGATCAAAAAGTAAGAATACTTCAGTATCATAAGTTTTAGCTATTGTATATCACTGCTTGAATAAAATCATACTCGGGTTGAATATTATATATAATGTAGCAATATCCCTCCAAAAACACATAATTACTAGCAGTAAAATTGAATATCCTATGTTAATTATAAAATCATATTGGATTGGATTCTCACGGCATTTATACTTGTGTGTTATATACTTTGCATTTACCCAAAAGGGTAAGCAGAAAGAATAAGATAAAACGAAATGTGGACTGGTTTAAAGTCAAACGACATTACTGCGTTTAATTGTTTTCAGCACTTTATAGTCAAGCGTATTTTGGACTTGAAAACGTCTACGAGATCAGATATGTGCAAAAGTATACTTGGACTTCATACCATTACCTCGTCTGTAGAGATTAAGAAGTTGTATTTCTTGCCAAAACTGTGTAGTCTTGACGACAACTTCCTAACGAAGAAAATATTTCTTGTGCGTCTGTATACTTATTTTATTGACAATGAAGCATGGGTTCATTCCAGATATTATGAACATTTTGTATAGATATAGCCTTCATTCCTATATGCTTGAATTTTTGCGAGAGGAAGTTTTTCCAACGAAGCAATCTTGGAAATCTATAGTGAAAACTACAGTAGACAAAGTGCAAACTGACGAATGGACTCGTCGTCTACATAATGATTATAATTTTTCTCGCTTTAGAAGTATCAAGTCACCTATCGGTTAGAGTTCCAGAATTCTGGAAAAGTTCTAAATCATCCAGAGAAATCTTAAACGCCACTTATATTACAAAACTGTTAACCGACATTCCAAATTCCACTGGAGGTACGTGCGAGTTTTGTAACATTCAGTTTTTAGATGTACATATGTACATGCATGTTGTAGCTGTTGCGGAACTCATTCAATCAGAGATATGTGGTGTGAGTTCATAATTGGAAAAAAAATCCATTACATTTATTTGTGGAACTTTATTCATACGACGATGATGAGTTATATTGCATTCTTTTGGGCAAGCACGTAACAACAAACAATATAGACACCGACAGTTTTCGTAAACTTTGCCACGTGCACGTTGCACACTGTGTCGCTGCATATAGTAGACTAAGGAGAACGATGATTCGTTAATGTGCCAGTGCATGAACCGTCGTTAGTGAGAGCAATTTTTGACATTTTCTTTAGTTATTTATATGTATATATGTAGGACTCTAAAGTGCGATGGGGACGCTAAAGTGCGATAGGGACGCTAAAGTACGATGGTCACGCTAAAGTGCGATGGTCTCCGCTAAAGAACGTGGTTCCATACGCTAAAGTGCGATGGTCCGGGAAAATATAGACGTAAAAACGTAGTTCGATAATGACGTTAACAGTTGTTTATACAAACTAAAAATGAGCATACCGGTAAATATATTAGGAATATTTGATTAACAATTTTTAACACCACATGTCTATGACTTACGAGTGATTGATTGAATTTTACATGAAATATAATATTAGCAAAACATAAATAACCTTTATAGCAATTATTACTTGGTCGGACTTGTTAATTTAGAAACAATTACTTACGCCTACCGGTAAATTGTAAAGCCTATCACATATGTTATATCTTAGCATAATAGCTTTTGCAAAAAGACTTTTTAAACCTCTATGTTTTAATACGTCGAATCTTACCCTTTGAACCATCACACTTTAGCGTGACCATCGCACTTTAGAGTACCATCGCACTTTAGAGTCCTACATAGCAGAACTTTAGTTATTGTACATATTGTAATATTATATTGTGTTATGTTTTGAAAACTTTTGTAATTTGATCTGTTTACATATATAATTGTTAATTGAATCTCTTATTAGAGGAAATATAGATATGAATGAATAAATGAATATCAATATGGAATAATTTGTTTTATTAGTTAAAGTCTCATCTCTCAACAAGTACAATCAATCTTTATACATTGTAAAATAACACTAAATAAAATGTGAGCTATTCTATACAGTAACAAGAAACTATTAAAATGCATTGATATAATAATTACACTAAACAATATGAAATAAAATACTATCTACAATATATAAAATTGCTACGCTTTTTTAATGCAATATTAGCTCTAATGCAATATTAGCTTTTCGGGAATTCGTCAGATCATGCTCGGATATATAAAAAAAAAATATCTGCATATTCACAGAAAAGTAAACATTTTGCCAGTTACAAATATTACAGAACAAAATACAGAGACTTTTTTTTATAAACATGGTTAAACTTTTTTAACTATCTACAATATATAAAATTGCTACGCTTTTTTAATGCAATATTAGCTCTAATGCAATATTATCTTTTCGGGAATTTCTCGTTGCATTGAAGACCTGTTGGTGACCTTCTGCTGTTGTCTGCTCTATGGTCGGGTTGTTGTCTCTTTGGCAAATTCCCCATTTCCATTCTCAATTTTATTAAAAAATCATCATAGCTCGCTTATAATTTTGCAAGCGATGCAAACAAACAAACATACAATTTATAATGTCGCCTTCAAGTTTTGATATGAGAGGCGACCCATGGTCATGATGTGGTATCATTATGTAATTTAAGAATACTGTAAACCAACTTATTTTCGCCAGCGATTTATTTTCGTGAATACAAAAATAGCGCGAATATTATTCGTCGCGAATATGTAAATCTTAGATATTTTTTTTAAGTAACTACATCAATATAAAAAAAGAAGATGTGGTATGATTGCCAATGAGACAACTATCCACAAAAGACCAAAATGACACAGACATTAACAACTATAGGTCACCGTACGGCCTTCAACAATAAGCAAAGCCCATACCGCATAGTCAGCTATAAAAGGCCCCGATTAGACAATGTAAAACAATTCAAACGAGAAAACTAACTGCCTTATTTATGTAAAAAAATGAACGTAAACAAATATGTAACACACAAACAAACGACAACCACTGAATTAAAGGCTCCTGACTTGGGACAGGCACATATATAAATAATGTGGCGGGTTAAACATGTAAGCGGGATCCCAACCCTCCCCCTAATCTGGGACAGTGGTAAAACAGTACAACATAAGAACGAACTATAAAAATCAGTTGAAAAAGGCTTAAGTCATCAGATAGACAAAAATACAAGTGGACGTGGTCCGGTTCTTATACATCCCGAAAAAAAAAGACACAATGAACAGATCTGAGAGTACTCGCAGTTATCTGACAGCTAGTTCAAAGCCACTAACAACTAATAAAAAAATCATGCATCTAAGACTAAACTATCAATCCGTACACATCCAACATCCAATGGATTTAGTGTAAAGACGTCATAAACAGCCAGAGAAAAATATGACCTTGTGCAATGCCAAGTTACAGTTATCGACAGATTGTAGATCCATGAATATGTATATGCATATAACTTACCAGTAATATTTAGTTAGCTTTTAATTTACTGATTACGAAATCAATATTTATACCAATAAAAACAATATTCAATGATCTTATTACAGTGTTGAATAGGTAACCTTTTAGAATAAGTTTATTTAAAGGAGCGACAAGTTTACATGGATCATTTCTAAATTTCCGGGCACGGTTAACAACATTTCCGTAAAAATGAGGATGTGCTATCCCGTTTGAAATAAGTTTTCTTCAGGTACAATCAAACTTCAAAACCAAATCTTTATATCTATGGAAAAATTTAGTAAAGGTTTTAAGTAATTTATGGTAACGATATCCCTGGTTTAATAATTTACCAGTAATACATAGGTTGCGTTCGTTAAAATCAAAAACGTCACAACAGACACATCAAGTATATTTAAAAATCGCGAAATAAAATCGAGGAGGAGTGGGCTTGTAAGGGCATAACGCGAAATGAAGTATTCGAGAAAATAAGCTGGTTTACAGTATCTCTATAGCTTACAACAATTTGATTTACGATTTATACATGAAAGAATGTCTGTGACCTCCATAAGGACCTTGAGTGAAAGTAATTGTATGTACAGTTTTAACCTTAATATCAGATGAAAAAATAAGTCACATTTGTGGAGACTGATAATCGGCATCTGTTTGTTGGTCAAAGGCATTACGACGGGTGTCTGGTTATAATGTTCAGGAACTTTTTTTTAAACCATTCGATGCATAACTGTTTCACTTATTCATCTGCACAAGTTTTATACATTAGTTACGAATCCACACAGTAAAATTTGATTCTTTGACTGTGAAGCGAAAACTCTACCTGCATGCAAACTAACTTCCGGGTTTTGGTGCCAAGTTAACCAATGATACAATCAACACAGAACCGCTGAACACACGAAAAAAATTAGTGAGATGATTGAGCGATATATTTTTGTTTTCTTTTATGTTTTGTGCATGCTTCTCGTTGCTATTCAATGTTAATGTAACAAACTTTACAGCAATTTGACAATAAAGTATTTGAACTGAGTTGAACCGAAATGCTTTGATAACAAATCAATTTAAAAACAATTGGTTGCAAGTGATGTAAAGACATATTGCATACAATTGGTAATGCCGTCATTATGCTTTGATATAAGAGGCGACCCATGGTTATATGCGTCATCAATCATTTTGATAAGGAAATCTCCAGCTAACAACAATTGGATTTACAATTTATACATGAGAGAATGTCTGTAACATCTATAAGGACCTTGAGTTTAACCCTAATTTTAAGTTTTTTATAAAGGAGACATTTTAAAGGAAGCGACGACCTCCCTGGTCTTGATTATGACTTCAGCGAATGCGACAGATAATTGTGTATAATGGTAAGAACATTTTTGACCAAATGCATAGATAAAAGAGGGACTAAATATTCAAACTCATAGATAAAAAATAAACTGAAAACGCCATGACTTACATAGAAAAAGACAAACAGACAAAGAAAAGTACACAAGACACAACATAGAAAACTAAAGACTAAGCAACACGAACCCCACCAAAAACTGGGGGTGATCTCAGATCCTGCTTCACATGTAGCACCCGTCGTGTTGCTCATGTTAGTACAAACCCGGTAAGTATTATAATACGGAAGGTCACATTCGTGAAAAGGGAAGGGGATTGTAGTTACGACATAAGGAACATATCCGATATCTTCGGTGAAACGGTTATTTCATAACGGTCAACCCAACTCGTGATGGCGTCCGTAAAATTTACGAAGGGACGATTTCAAATTCACCATTTGGAACTCTTGGTTAAATAGCTTCTTTGTTTGCAGAAAGCCTTTAATCAAGGAAATCATGATGGGAAGTACAAGCCCGCTAATATCGTATAAATTGGAAAACATATACTCCTTATGCAGGCGCTGCTGGAGGCCAGAGGGTGATCTAACACTGACACACCAAGTCCGAATGGGATAACTATTTTGCATCCCAGCTGTTTTAGATTAGACGAAAAACCGTCTACAGTTCATAAAATCGAGTTTAGAACGCCACACATGATGTATACCCTTTATGACCCCGAACACGATGATTAGATATCAAACAATGTAAACTCGCCCGACTTGCCAATCAGCCCACACTTTATCGCCACTTTATAAAAAAAACGCACCACTCTTGTTTACCAACTCTTCCCACTTTTGAAAAAGTGTAAAATCAAATTGAACAATTAGTCTGACAACTCACTTATTAACGAAAAAGGTTTAAACCCCACTGAATATAGGTCTGTCAACTCGCCCCACTTATAAAAAGATCTTGCTTCCTTTAAGTATGTTAAATTACATTTAGTTCGTATCCAGTCGTCCTGGTGTTGTGGTATGTGTCGTGGCTTGATATGCTAAAGGTCTTGAGTTCGAATCCCTGTATAAGTTGCGATTTTGTACAGGTTATAACATGTACGAAAATATTGTACATGTTATAACTTGTATAATGGAAAAATACAAGTTATAACATGTACAAAAATACCTCGTACATGTTATAACCTGTACAAAATATTGCTTAAAAATGGTTTTAACTTGTACAAATTTGAAAACTAAAAATATGCTTCCATTATTGCAACAGATGTTATTAACCTCAATATGTGTAAATGTTTGCACCTGTCCTAAGTCAGGAATCTAATGTACAGTAGTTGTCGTTTGTTTTGTTTCTTGTTTCTCGTTTTTTTATATAGATTAGACCGTTGGTTTTCCCGTTTGAATGGTTTTACAGTAGTAATTTTGGGGCCCTTTATAACTTGTTGTTCGGTGTGAGCCAAGGCTCCGTGTTGAATGCTGTACATTGATCTATAATGATTTACTTTTTTAAATTGTTGTTTGGATGGAGAGTTGTCTCATTGGCACTAACACCGCATCTTCCTATATCTATTGAAGGTGTCACTGTATCGGTTATGATAAAGTTCAAGGTTGAAATGGTGCACCATTGCTTAAAATCAATATATACATTGCAGGGTTAGTCTTGACAACTCATAATAATCCGGCAACCTACAAATATTTAGCAGGAAAATGAAAGTTGATAAGATAAAAAATGAGAATAAATTTTTGACTATCCTAAGACCCTCATTAAACACCTCTCCTGTATTCCTTACTTTGTGATCATTTTAAGAGGGGCAGGACCTTTTTGGGACGTCGGGATCAGGTATTATTAAGCTGATAGCCAGGATAGATTTCTCTACAAATAAAATTGAGAATGGCAATAGGTAATGCGTGAAAGAGACAACAATCCGACCATAGAGCTGACAACAGCCGAGGGCCATCAATACCTGCTTTCAAAGCAGAGGATATGTATATCTAAAACATCAGAATGACAATCGCCTCATGCAATGATAGCTTGCAATTTATCAAAGAAATAATAATTTGAGGTATAAATTTACACAAGTCATACTGAAGGTAAAAAATGTTGAAAGTAGATTCAAAGATATTTATAATGATGCGTGGTCCAATGAAAACAATTTCAGCTCTCGCTTGCTTTTACAGATTAATCATATGAAACATTACTTTAGTTTTTGCATGCTATAAAACGAGGAGTATTACGCAAAATGTTAAGCAATAGTTCTTAAAAATTTCAGATGAATTTAGTTACTAGAATCTAGTGTATTGTCATCTAGGAATTTCAAAGATAATTCATGCTTAAAGTAAATAAAAGAGAAAAGAAATGAATGTTTTAAGTGTCACACTGATTTAAGCCATGACGGACTGCATAAAACATGCAATTACATGAAAACACATTATTCCAACAAAAGTCATGAAGAATACATTTCTGAAACTTTGTATGTTTATTTTTCTGTAAAGAAAAAACACGTTCTGGCCTATTGATTGTTGTTATTTATTCATTAATAAATTTTAATGTCTATTTTACTTCCTTTATATTTATTTTAATTTTTGTACAAGTTAACACCGTTTTTAAGCAATATTTTGTATATGGGGTACTTTTGTACATGTTATAACTTGTATTTTTTCAAGTTATACAAGTTATAACATGTACAATATTTTTGTACAGGTTATAACCTGTACAAAATCGCAACATGTACACGACATATACACTGTTTTTTTTCTACGTGAATTTTGATAGATGGTCTTTTCCGTACAATTAATTATAGTGGATTTGACATTCCGCCAAAATGTTACAAAACAAAGGAAAGCATGCATAACAAAGAAACTCAAACTGGAGTGATCTGGTAGGGGTGATCCGGCTCAGGTCACCCCTGTTAGAACAAAGGAGCTTGGATGTAATTTGTAAATTCCTTTTATGACACTGATAGGTGATTAGAAATCAGTAATAATTATTACGGTTATCATCCTAATCACACACATCTTGCAATAGACTGTCTTGCAAATTAAAACGTAAGCTCCGCCCGATCAGTTGAAATAACATTGGTAATACTATACAGTATAATCGTCAAAATAATTTACTCAGTGATCGAAAACTTTTTATCGAAAACCTGCAAATTAACTGTCGGGTTTTGGTGCCAAAGTTTACCGATCGTTTCCTATTGATAAACAATCAACACATTATCATGGAACGCGTGAAAAAAAAACAGTGAGATGATTGAGCGATATATATTTGTTTTTTTTTATATTATTTCCACGAGTTCTCATTTGTTGACAAAAATTGTCACAGCAGATCATAACAATGGTTTAATGGTGTATTAGAATATTTATTCAGAATCGGATAAAAAAAAAGACCTTTTTTCCAAGTTTGTTTATCTTTTTCTCTTATCGCGGTTTTCCCTCGCAACTTGTGCTATATGAAAGGTGTCATGATTATTAAAGTCACTGAATACGGAAAAGCTGCCGGCGAAGTAGAGTACTGGGAGACAATAATTTAATACAGTACATTTCTGAAGATTTTGATAAATTACAATTTCATTGAGTGTGTAGCTAAAGGTAATATCTTTGGTTAGCTTGCTTGCTACCTGAACCATGCAGTCATTATTAGGCTAGGTATACTACCCTCCTGTAATAAAAGAGTAGTCTGACTGATAACCAATCTATCTGTCTGTGGGACTAGCCTACTTCGAAAGGAGGGTAGTATACCTTTATAATGACTGCACGGTTCAGCTAGCAAGCAAGCTAACCAAAGATATTATCTTAAGCTACATACTCAATGAAATTGAAAAGGCTGTAAAGGATTTCATGAATATGAAAGTCTATGTTCATGTTTTATAGTACAACATAGTCATTCAACTTTGTTAAACTTATTCAAATTTGCTGATTAATTTGAAGCATCACCTACCTGGTTTTAGGTAATTCATTTTTACAAGAATGATTGGTTTAATATTATGGTTAAAAGTGAGGCTTCCAAAATCAGCATAATTGTTAAAAATGCCCATCAGTTTGCTTTTAAATTGGGGAAAAAATGTCACATGAAGTAATTTTCCTCAATATGCATCCGATAGTTAAGTTATTAGAAAATTGTAAAAATACAGCTCAATTGAAAATGGTGCTATATAAAACCATTCAAGAATCTTTAAAAAAGAGAAAGTCCCAGAAAAAGAGACACATTGAAACGGTATCAACAAATGGAACGACGGTCAATCGGCAATCATCGGGTGACTCCGCAACTCTACGGAATCGGCCGAGTTGTGACTAATGGAACGACGATAAAACAACTGTTATGTTCCTGGCTTGGTTCTTAATCAATACAACAGCATGAGGACAAAGGAAACCAAGATCAAAGAATTTGAAGGATTTAAACTTTTTTTTTTAAATAACAAATAATATAGGTCAAGAGATCATATATGTAAGGGCTAATTCTGTATAATGATATCTATTATATATTGATGACGTAAATGTATTCCACCATCGGGGATGTTCACATGATTAAGTATTTGTCAACACAAAATCCAAATATTAATATTCAAAATAAAATATTTGCTTGAATTTTGTTTTAATTGAGAATTACCGGGCTATGTAAATTTTCAACAATACACCGATAGATGGTATACTTTATTTATATTATAATAGATGTAATTATACCAATTACCAATATAAATTATACTATTTTGCAATAATAGATTGAAAATAATTATGTCTATGACCATTTAATTTGCTCGTGAGGATTTGATAAAATATATTAATAAACATTTGAATAGATTCATATAATTGTCCTTTTTTGGTGCCATCAGAAATTAGATTGACAGATTGATCATTTTATTGTTCTTCTCATCTTTTTTTTCTAAAAGTAAATATATTTAACGTAAACCACGTGACATTTTACAATATACTCTTGTTTTATCAGATGTTGTACGACATAGTGGTCCCAGTTAATTACGGGAGATATATAATTGCACTTTTAAATTGGTCAATTGAATTTATAGAATTTAAACTTATTGTGGTATAAATGTAATTCATAGCAAGGTGACAAAAAGAATGCAGTATATGCATGCTCTATTGGTATTGGTGGATGGTTGTTTGCTGAATGTCCAGTGGCAAATGTTTCATGCATGTTCAGGCGGAGAATTGGGATCCCGAAAATTAAATACCTCTATTACACCGAACCTTCAAGGGTTATACATCAGTTGCACATGAGCTTACCACTCGAAGATTTTGTGGTGTTCGTGCTACACAATCTTTAGTTTATCTGCAGACATTTTTAACGCGTTTATTTCTGATTTATTCCTCCTTTTTTAAACGGTGTTGCGTTCAATATCGTAGCGGCTACGTAGTGCTACGTAGATTTCTACTTTTGAACGTGTAGCTATAGACTAGTTGTTACATAGATATTGATAGCGGCTACGTAGCTGCTATGTACGATATTGAACTCAACTCTGGTCAAACTAATCCACCTTATCAAAATAACTTGGGTTGCGTTCAAAAGATGTTTAAAGTTTATGTACATATTATCGCCAAAAGCATATTTCAGTTTGCAAAAAGACAAAAAAAAGTCGTTTGTTCTTTTTGTTCTTTTTTACAGTCTTTGTGTTAAGAATTGAATGCTTCTATAAATTTATTGGTATTTAAAAGCGACGCTGACCGAGCACATTTTGTGTGAAGAGCAAGTTCAACGCGTTTAAAACTCTATAAAATTTCTAAAAGAAGCATTCAATACATAATTACATTTTTTTGCTAGGATCTGGAAAAAACTATTATTTAAAAAGTTTTTCAATTCTAATCTGTGCACTTTATTGTGGAAGCTCGTGTCATCATGAATTTTACATTTCATTTTGAAAGTAGGTTAATTTCAGTATTATAATGAAACATACATGCAATGTAATAATTTCAACTTGAACGAATATCGTAACATATTATTATCATAAGCGTTCAAAAGTCTATAAATATTTGGTACTTACACATATTTGCCATTTATCAATTCAAAAAACGAGCAGTTCTAAAGTTAGAAACTCTCGTGCTTATAGTTCAAATATTTTCATTACTTTCATCGTTTAGTTGATTAAAATTGTTATCATTACCATATTATCCATGCGATTAGCCTTACAAAAAAATGAGCAATCGAGATTTTCTATGAACATGGATTCAAGTTATTGGGTACATACATGCGTTTGCCATTTATAAATCGAACAACGGCAACTTCTGTTATTTCAAGCGTTTAAATAGATTCTATAATCTCTGGTATTTAAAGAATTTTCAATTATTCTGCATCTGAACTTGTAAAAGATAATAAACTAAGCATAAAGGTTGGTTACAAACTTTCATCCGTCCAATAGGAAACTTTTAAACATCTTTTTCTTCTCTTAAGCAATAGTATAACTAGTTAAATAAAATTGTTAAACCTCTTTCCGTAGTCAATTTATAATTACCATAATTGTTTTGTCCTTGTTGATCAGTTCAGAGAAATTATGCGCAGACGACATCTAATATTCAGTGATCTTCAGTGCATACATTGCATTTGACATTTATCTATCGAACAACGATATATCGTGTTATTTTAGCATTCAAGCAAAATATGTAAATCATTGCGTCTTTTGATTATTCAGCATACAGTAATAAAAAAAAAGATCAAACAGATTAAATATTTATTTATCGACCATATTAAACAATGTCGCTAAATATAGATATAAAATTGCAACGTTAACTACGTCACAGGTAATATACATAAAAAAGAAGATGTGGTATGATTATCGATGCGTCCCTTTCCTCGAGGGACCAAATGACGCAGAACTCAGCAACTGCATATAGCAAATAAATATAAATATATATATATAGTTGACATTAGACGGTTTGGCTGTTCTGTTTTAAGTCTCTTGGTTTTCGTGCTCTATATTTGTTTTTTTATGGTTTTGTTTTTTCCGATCTTTTGGTATTGATTTAGCATCTCGAGTATTATTTCAGTTATGCATACGATAGTCTAAGCAAACGAGTCGATGCAAAAGAAAGGAGGTACATTTTGCTCCGTTGTTCTTCAGTTCTCGTACGAGTAATATCAGAACTCATTAGTGCTTGATCACTTTGTATAGCGTGTAGCAGGATCTACTTACCCTTCCAGAGCATCTGCGATCCCCCGGTTTTGGTAGGGGTTCGTGTTGCCAAGTCTTTTGTTTTCTATGATTTTGTTTAACTGCTGTTTGTCTATTGGTCGTTTTTAGTTTTTAAAACTTGACATCTCTGTCGTCAAATCCTACCAGTATACTGTTGAAAGTTTGTGTGCCGACCCGAGACAGGTTATATCGTCAAAATCTATTTTCGTAAAAATAGACTCAGTTTGAAATACATCAAGGTGAAACAGGAACTATCTCTTTCTAAGAGAAATCCAAAGAACAGGTATTTAATGATGATTTCCTTTAGTCCTAAGGGGTTGACTGAGGCGTAGTAATCGGAATCATTAATTCGGTAAAAACCCAAAACAAGAAACAAGAAAGACGATCATTTGGCTATTTGGAATGTTTTGATACGTTACCATATATAATACACTTTAAAGGATTCTTGCAATTCTTGTTTCCAGGCATGCTATTCAGCATAACCTCATTTTCAAATGACAGTCTAAATTTCCAATCAATCATGCTTTTGACCCACTTTGCAGCATAGGTCTTTTGTCTTTGTTTTTTAATTTTTCTAGTCCTTAATAGACATGAAGTGTTTGCCACTGGAAATAAGCCTTACAGAAATCAATCACTAATAAAACCAAACATTAATTGAAATAAAATTAAAAAAAGAGTCATATATACCAATCGCAGTTAAGTATGTGATAATATATAGTGAAACCTGTTTAAACCGAACCTCTTCGGGACTTAATATTTTGTTTGGTTTTGGTCGATGTTCGGTTTTATCAGGTTCTCAACGCATACAATTTGATGTGACGGTGCTTAAGAACAAGTTTGGTTTATACATGTTTTCGGTTTATGTAGGATTCGGTTTAGCCAGGTTTCACTGTATATGGAACATGATTCAAATGACATTACGCAGAAAACACCAATTAACCGATTTGAGAATAAAAGCCCAGTTTGGAATACTTCTTTAGTTTAAAGTACGACATTGTTTTCATAATTGTTTATGAAAACTAATCTTTAAGAAAAAAAAAGGAATTAAAAGAAAAATTCTGTTGTAAATATATTTTACATTCACATTCATCGTTAAAGAAACCTAACCTTTTAAAAAAAAAGATTAAGAAATTAATTAAAGAATATATTTCATTCATTTTTTTTCTAACCAAATTGAGATACGTGACTTTTCTAGGATAGGGATTAATTTCAAGCAAAATACTTTCGAAAGTCCTTCGGTTTATCGAGTACATATGCGTTTTATCTCATTAATATAAGGTTACATTGACATCGAGTCCGAGTAGAGTATTTGTTTTAACATACATTAACACATGACATGGGTAAACTCTCTTTGTTCTTACTGTGCTATAATCTGGATAATGTACAGCAAAGGTGTGCATGAACTACCTCAGATATACTGCACAGTTCAAAAGTACTCTGACCTTTAGGGGCGGCATAAAATAAAATATTTAATAATATCAATGTACATAGTAAATCAGTGTTTCAGTAAAATCGGATAAAAAAATGTGCCTTATGCCTTAAAAAAAGGATGTATTTTAGAATATACAAAAAAAATTATACACCAAACGGAACTAAAACTGTAAAGGATGTAGATTATGTGTTAATAAAACAGCAATCAAAGGACAAAAACAAATAATGGACATCTAGAGGGCACAATATAGTATAGTTTTCAACAATAGATATATGTCTGTCACTAATTTATATAAAATTGAGAGTAAATTAAAGAAAAACAAATAAATCTGCCATTAAATCGCAATCCTCCGAATAATATATCAAGTTTGGAAGAAGCCTAACTATAAAAAGGTTAATATTTTAACACTTACGAATCTTTAACTCATAAAAGCGTATTTCCCCATTTCTTTACCCTACACCTACCATAAACTTTCATATAGGAGCCAAGAATTACGGAATATCGTTTGCATATTTCCAAAATGTTCGCGTAAATTGATGGGGTCATGTGTTAAAACAGTTATTAGCCAATCAAATCGGTATATAGGATTTAATCTGCACGATCTAGATGACCCTTTAGTCCTACGTTGTTCGGGTTAGTAAGGGTCACCAGAGCCGTGCAGATTAAATCCTATATACCGACTTGCTTGGTCAATAACCATAACTCAATTTTACGTTTGGTCTGAAAACTAAATATGTTTTTGTCAAAATTGCAATTATCGCAATTGCGTTAACGAACGTTGGTCTTTTACTATAGAATGCATACTAAACATTAATCATCAGCATTAGAATACCACAAATATCTTCGATGTTTTAACTTCATGCCTATAGTGATTTTGCTAAAACAAAATACAAAGTCAAAGTCAAAACTTGTATGTGTGTCCATCTGATGAGTTAAGCCTTTTTCAACTGATTTTTATACTTTGTTCTTATGTTGTACTGTTATATCACTGTCCCGGGTTAGGGGAGGGTTGGGATTCCGCTAACACGTTTAACCCCGCCACATTATTTATGTATGTGCTTGTCCCAAGTCAGGAGCCTGTAATTGAGTGGTTATCGTATGTTAACCCAGGTTAGGGGATGGTTGGGATTCCGCTAACAAGTTTAACCCTGCCGCATTATTTATATATGTGTCTGTCCCAAGTCAGGAGCCTGTAATTCAGTGGTTATCGTTTGGTTATGTGTAACATATTTATTTTTCGTTCATTTTTTTTTTTTTTAAATTATGAATAAGGCTGTTAGTTTCCTCTTTTGAATTGTTTTACACTGTCATTACACGGGGCCTTTTATAGCTGACTATGCGGTATGGGCTTTGCTCATTGTTGAAGGCCGTACGGTGACCTATAGTTGTCATTTTCTGTGTCATTTTAGTCTCTTGTGGACAGTTGTCTCATTGGCAATCATACCACATTTTCTTTTTTATATGAATAACAGAAAAAGCAAAAGTAACGGACAATATATACGCAACTGATAAAAAAGAAAAAGTGTCGGCTTAAAAGCAAAACGGACAGAAAGCACCAGGGAAAAAAGCAAAAGTCTCGGTCTAAAAGCAAAATAATCGGACAAAAAGCGAAACGGACCGAAAGCAAAAGTGTCGGACGGAAAACAAAATTATAGGACAAAAATCAAAACGGACTGAAAGCAACGGACAAAGAGCAAAAGTGTAGGACAAAAAGCATTGTAATGGAATGGCGGGCGGGAAACTACCGAGAAAGTGCTTTATTCTAGCATTCCATTTTTTTATTATGATATTATTTAATTAGTTTTTTATTTCTTTATATGTTGTTTGCTCTCAAAATAATAGACTTCATAAAATTCATAAGAATTCTTAATTATAGAATGATATAATCGGACAGATCCGATTTGTAAACGTTTGTTAGAATATTGATTTTAATTAAAATCCAGTTAATTGGTATAGGAAAATAATATTATAAATATGATGAGTACTTTGATATCTCGGGGTTGTATTGTTTATATAGCTGACAAAAACATTTTAATTAGGATCTAATTTAAGAGGGGAACCGAGTGCTTTCGATTGAAACAAGTTTGAATTTGTTAACATAGACGAAAACTTCATTAGCAATACTAATTCCTTCCAATTTTATATTTAAGTGTTATCCGGAAAAATACAGTTTCTAGTCATATAACAATATATGTAATTATGTTTCTGGAGATTCAATATTGATACACAGTATAAATTATTAAAATAAGTATTTTTGTAAATTTATTTTGTATCAAAGTGCTCATTTCGGATTATCAGGAAGTTTACCAAGATTCGTTTATTGCAATTTTTAAATTGATTTTAAGCTGTGTGCACTTAAAAAAAAAATCTTCAATCTTTTTGGAAAAATAATGTCAGTTTTTATTTTGAGAGCTCAGCAACCTAGGCCTATTTCGATCAATAACATTAGTCAGGATTCGGAATTCAAAATGTTTGCTCGAAACACCAAATCTCGTATTTTGATTGGTTGAATTCTGAGTCTGAGTAATCTTCTTGTGTATTACTTTACACCAAGGACGTATATTGGTTAGTTATACGTCCTTGTATACACCTACTTTCCCAGTAAAGCGGATGGTATCTAGAAAGGAAGGAGTCATTTCGTCGGTTCATTTGTTCTTCCGTTATTCCGATAGTCCATCCGTCTCTATTTTCACAGAATCGTAATGAATAAGAAAATGTGGTATTTTTACCAATGAAACAACTCTCCATCAAAACCCAAATGAAATAGAAACTAACAGCTATAGGTCACCGAACGACCTTTAAAATGAACAAAACAATGATGGCCGGTTAAGTTCATTTCCCCTGTTCGTCATTTATATTATAACTATACAGGGCAAAAACGCGAAAATGCGTTAGTAAAGTCTTTACACTAAATCCATGTTGGATATGTATTGATTGATATTTTTGTCTTATAGCTGCGTGATTTTTTTTCATATTAATTGCTATTGGCTTTGAACTAGTTGTCAGTAGCTTCGAGTACTCTAAGATCTGTGCTCTGTCGGTTGTTTTATTGTTGTGGTGATGTACAATTACCCTGTCACGTTCAAATTCTTTTTTTGTTTAATATATTCCTGCTTTGTTTCGATCTGATGAGTTTAAACCCTTTTTATTTGATTTTAATATTTTGTTCTTATATTATACTGTTACGCCACTACCTCAGGTTAGAGGAGGGTTGGTGCGCCTTCGAACATGTTAACCCCGCCTCATTCTCTATGTGCCTGTCCCAGGTCAAGTTCCTGGAGTGGTTGTCGTTTGTTGCTGTATATCTTTTTTTTTTCATTCATTGAAAATCTTTGGACTCTTTTTTTAATTCAGTAATGAAGATAGTTGATATACGTATTCAACATTTTAAAGAACATTTTACTATAAACAATAACCACAATAAACCTATTTCTCGTATCAAACATAAACTAAAAGAACTAGCCAAGGAATTTGTTTTTGTCCCGGCAGATAAAGCTGCTAATAATATTATTATTGTTTGACGTAAATTTTACATTGAGGTTCTGAAAAAGGAAATCACCAATTCACCAACATTCCAACTGACTCCATTTTCAGAAAACGAAATCTGCAACAAACATAAACTTTTAGCCACCGCTTTACAAGCAGAGCCAAATACAATGAAAGTCCCTACTATGTATTGGCTTCCGAAGCTACACAAAACCCCTTACAAATATAGATTTATTTCGTCTTCAAGCCATTGTTCAACTACTAAATTGTCTATTCTTCTTACCAGCACACTTGGTACAATTAAAAACCTGATAATAAATTGTTCAAATAAGGCCTTCGAAAATAGTGGAATAAATTACTTTTGGAGTGTCAAAAACTCGTTGGAAGTACTTGATAAATTGCATGCTTATATTGGTGATTTTGAATCTGTTCAAAGTTTTGATTTTTCTACCCTGTATACCACATTGCCTCACATTCTCATTAAGAAAAAATTCACACACCTAATTAAATGGGCATTCAAAAAATCAGAATGTGAATATATATGTTCAAACTCTTTTAGGTCATTTTTTAGAAGCAATAAACAAAAAAACTATGTTAATTGGACATGCTTTGATACTATATATGCCCTTGAATTTTTACTAGATAACATTTTTGTTCGCTTTGGGGATTCCGTATATCGTCAGATTATCGGAATTCCAATGGGGACTAACTGTGCACCACTTATTGCGGACCTGTTTTTGTATTGTTATGAGTTACAATTTATGACAAAAATAAGCAAAGACCCATCGAAACAACATCTGATAAACAAATTTAATAATACTTTTAGATATTTGGATGATATTTTGGCTCTCAATAATGACGACTTCAGTATGTATATTAATGACATTTATCCTGTTGAACTTATTTTAAATAAAGCTAATACTAACAATGACCACTGCTCTTTTCTCGATCTTGATATCTATATCACTAATGGAAAGCTGAATACTAAAATTTATGATAAAAGGGATGATTTTTCATTTCCTATCGTTAATTATCCGTTTTTAGATGGTGACGTTCCCTTGTCACCATCTTACGGTGTTTATATATCTCAACTTGTACGATTCGCTCGTGTATGTAACACTGTTTTAGATTTTAACGAGAGAAATTTATGTATTACTGAAAAATTATTACACCAGGGTTTTCGATATCACAAACTAGTCAAAACATTTACTAAATTTTATCATCGGTATAAAGACATCATTCGTAAATATAGCTCAACATGCAGACTTCTAATACGTTCAGGTATTTCACATCCAATTTTTTATGGTAATATTCTTTATAAAGCACAAAGGTGTCAGTATTCACCTCAGAAACTTACAAAACCTTTGAATAGACTTATTAAGAAGGGATATAATTACGATCCTGTTGTCAAGTCATTAAAGATTGCATATTTTGGCGTTAATATTGAGTCACTGATAAGGTCTTTGCATCGGAACTAAACACATTATTTTTTTAAAAACAGTTGTTGGCATGACACGGGTTATGTTCTTCTCATATATGTTATGATGGTATGATACTAAACCCCTAACGGGAAGGATTGTGCCTGATGTTCATATGATGAAATCATAATCTTTCAGTCAGTTTAATTGAAGTCTGGAGCTGGCATGTCAGTTTACTGCTAGTAGTCTGTTGTTATTTATGTATTATTGTCATTTTGTTTATTTTCTTTGGTTACATCTTCTGACATCAGACTCGGATTTCTCTTGAACTGAATTTTAATGTGCGTATTGTTATGCGTTTACTTTACTACATTGGTTAGAGGTATAGGGGGAGGGTTGAGATCTCACAAACATGTTTAACCCCGCCGCATTTTTGCGCCTGTCCCAAGTCAGGAGCCTCTGGCCTTTGTTAGTCTTGTATTATTTTAATTTTAGTTTCTTGTGTACAATTTGGAAATTAGTATGGCGTTCATTATCACTGGACTAGTATATATTTGTTTAGGGGCCAGCTGAAGGACGCCTCCGGGTGCGGGAATTTCTCGCTACAATGAAGACCTGTTGGTGACCCTCTGTTGTTGTTTTTTATTTGGTCGGGTTGTTGTCTCTTTGACACATTCCCCATTTCCATTCTCAATTTTATTATTAAATTTTGTAGAATAAATCATTACTTTTTAGCTCACCTGGCCTAAAAGGCCAGGTGAGCTTTTCTCATCACTTGGCGTCCGGCGTCCGTCGTCGTCCGTCGTCGTCCGTCGTCGTCGTTGACTTTTACAAAAATCTTCTTCTCTGAAACTACTGGACCAAATTAATCCAAACTTGGCCAAAATCATCTTTTGGGTTATTAGTTTGAAAAATGTGTCCGGTGACCCGGCCATCAAACCAAGATGGCCGCCATGGCTGAAAATAGAACATGGGGTAAAATGCAGTTTTTGGCTTATAACTCAAAACCGTAAGCAATTAGAGCAAATCTGACAGAGTAAAATTGTTTATCAGTTCAAGATCTATCTGCCCTGAAATTTTCAGATGAATCGGACAACCCGTTGTTGGGTTGCTGGCCCTGAATTAGTAATTTTAAGGAAATTTTGCTCTTTTTTGGTTATTATCTTGAATATTATTATAGATAGAGATAAACTATAAACAGAAATAATGTTCAGCAAAGTAAGATTTACAAATAAGTCAACATGACTGAAATGGTCAGTTGACCCCTTTAGGAGTTATTGCCCTTTATAGTCAATTTTTAACCATTTTTCGTAAATCTTAGTAATCTTTTACAAAAATCTTCTCCTCTGAAACTACTTTGCCAAATTAATCCAAACTTGGCCACAATCATCTTTTGGATTAGTAGTTTGAAAAATGTGTCCGGTGACCCGGCCATCCAACCAAGATTGCCGCCATGGCTAAAAATAGAACATGGGGTAAAATGCAGTTTTTGGCTTATAACTCAAAACTTAAAGCATTTAGAGCAAATCTGACATGGGTTAAAATTGTTTATCAGGTCAACATTTATCTGCTCTGAAATTTTTAGATGAATCGGACAACCCGTTGTTGGGTTGCTGACCCTGAATTGTTAGTTTTAAGGAAATTTTGCTGTTTTTGGTCATTATCTTGAATATTATTATTGATAGAGATAAACTGTAAACAACAACAATGTTCAGCAAAGTAAGATTTACAAATAAGTCAACATGACCGAAATGGTCAGTTGACCCCCTTAGGAGTAATTGTTCTTTATAGTCATTTTTTAACAATTTTCATAAAATTTGTAAATTTTTACTAACATTTTCCACTGAAACTAATGGGCCAAGTTCATTATAGATAGAGATAATTTTAAGCAACAAGAATGTTCAGTAAAGTAAGATGTACAAACACATCACCATCACCAAAACACAATTTTGTCATGAATCCATCTGCTTCCTTTAATATTCACATAGACCAAGGTGAGCGACACAGGCTCTTTAGAGTCTCTAGTTCTTGATTCAATCATAGCACATCTTCTTATTTTTATGTTAATAAACTATTTATACTTTTGTCTTTTAAACTTTGAATACAACTGGCATGTAAGGATTGTAATATTGCTTTATGGGTAAATTTATTGCTTGGTTTTCAAGAGCTTAATTAACAGAGCGTCACCCATTTTCACTGTAAAAAAAAAACAGGTGGAGTAATTGGGAGAACATTTTGACAAAGTCGAATCATGCTGTCTCTTTCTAATCGGTTTACGAGATCTGAAAATCGGTAAACTACTGCAGCATGTGTAGCTTTAATTTACTTCAAGTCCCCGTTGACGCGTTAACCTACTTTTGAGCCACATAACAATTAGTAAAACCGATCTTAACAAAGAGTTAAATTAAAACTATTAACAGAAGAATCTTTGGAGAATAATTAAACATGATGAATTTACAGGAAACAATTACGATATAGGTCATTTGAATTACCGTAAAATAATTAGATACTGTATGTTATAAATAAAACACAAGTTTGAACATACGTCAGATACGATACACATACCATCAATAAGTTTAGACTTTAATAGGTTAAAAAATTTTTATTATGAATTCACTTTCTATCATCATGCGGACAATATCTTTTTAAACGTTGACGGCTTTCCAGTTCAAAAGATATGTTACAGACCATCATTCATTTTTATTAAAAAAAAAAACTGTTAATCGGGTACAAACACCACAACGCCCCTCCAAAAAAATGACAGTCAAGAGCCTACGCTACACTATGCATATAGCTAAACAAATTAAGCAAAATAATACCGAAGTGTTTGCTGCTACTGTTCCCCTTGTGGTTACCATCGTATTTTTCATGAGAAGTAAACACAAAGTAAGAATTGTTATCTCTATCTGCACACAATAGCGAAAGAGCTTTGTACTCATATATTTGATAGACATTGTCTTTTTATACTTTTGGTTGTTTTTGGGGAAGGGATTATAATGATCAATCATTGCTCCTCTCAATTTCACGATATTTGATCATGTCTTTCAACTTGTTTGCTTCGAGTGTCATTGCTAAGTCCAATGTTGTAGTCAAAACGCGCGGCTTGTGTATTAAAATACCATTAGCTTTGTATCTGGGTCGATGCCACTGCTGGTGGACGGTTCCTTCCCGAGGTAATACTTGTTCAGAAGTCATCACTTTTGTTTTGACATAAAACATCATTGAAAATTTCATTTTCTGTAATTTTACTGATATATACTGTTGAATTGAATGATGTAGACGAAGTGGCGGCTCTTCTGGGATACCAAATCGAAGCCAGGTATCGTGGGTAATTTTGTTTCCTTTCCAAAATTTGTTTTAATCTTTTGTCATGGAGGTTTTTAACTTTCAAATTGGTGTCTGCCTACTTTTTCATAACAAAACAATAATTTAGGATTAATACACATCATCTTTGAATACAACAAACTTCTTAACCTCGCCAGATCGCCACATCGCATGCTCTTGTTCCACACCTGGAACTTCGTCCGTGGTTCTCTAGATTATGTATTCCAATGGGAACAAATTGTGTCCCTCTTCTTGCCAACTAGTTCTATAAGTATATTATTATGAGGCTGACTTCATACAGGAACTTCTTGTGAAGAAAGTAAGAAGTAAGCTATATCCTTTAACTCTACTTTCTACTATATATTCTCAATTTTATGATGTTCGACAAAATTTGGTGACTATGTTGAACTCTTCTATTCCATTGAACAAGAGATAAATGATACAACAGATACAGTTAAGTCGGCCTCATATCTTGACTTACATCTAGAAATTGACAATGAGGGTCGGTTGAAAATAAAACTTTACGACAAAAGATTTTAACTTTCCAATTGTGAACTTTCCATTTCTAAGTAGCAACATTCCAGGAGCACCTGCATACGGTGTATATATCTCCCATATTCCCGTGCTTGCATTTCCTATCATGATATTCTTGATATAGAGCTGCTGCTCACAAGGAAGCTATTAAACCAAGAGTTCCAAATGGTGAAGCTGAAATTATCACTTCGTAAATTTTACGGACGCCATCACGATTTGGTTGACCGTTAAGCCCTGGTCACAACGTCCCTACGACACATCTATACAGCGCCACGACATGAAATTTGGTCAAATCGCGGATCATCTGTGGTCTTCGTTAGACAATCGCAAGACATTCGCACGATATTTTGAGCATCGTGGCGCTGTCGTGTGTCGTGGGACGAAAATTGGACATGCACCTTTTTTGCTCTACGGTTTTTTATCGTGTCACTGTCTTGTGGCTGTCGTGAAGATGTCTTACAATCGTCGTGCGACTGTCGTGCGATAAACACATTGTCGTGGGTATCAATATAGTGCATTTCAATCAAACAATCGCCGCACGGCTGTCGCACGACAATCTCACGGCTGTCGCAAGACACTCGTGATACAGTCGCACGATTGTCTCACGAATAACAAATTTCGTACGATGATCGCACAATATTGATTGTCTGTCGTACGACAATGGTACGATTGTCGTGAAACGTATTTTCGTTGTATTTAGAAGAGCACAATTCGGTGGGAAATAAATAAACTCATCATAGATACCAGGACTAAATTTAGTATATACGCCAGACGCGCCTTTCGTCTACAAAAAGTGTTAGACTCATCAGTGACGCTCGAATCCAAAAAAGTTAAAAGGCCAAATAAAGTACGAAGTTGAAGAATAAACGTTTGGAAAATCATACCGTCTACCATTTAAACAAAACGACGATTATGCATGGCCCTGCTGAATAGGCGCCTTATTGGCGGACTACAACAAGAGAAAAATATGGTCCTGTTAGAGTTGATTCGAGCCCGTGAACAGTATAGGAACCAGCGAAACGGCCGACCTTGGTGGGTTAGGCCACGCATCCCATGACATAAAAACCTGAAAAATAGCCCAAATCAACTCACGATTGTCGTACGATAATGCACGACTGTCACACGACCGACTTGCGACACACACGACAGTACACTTACATTTTTTTTGTTCTGTCTTGTACCCATCGTGGAACCATCGTGGACATGTCGTTGCTGATGTGACCACTCGAAATATGTTTTTTGGACAAATTTGCCCGACATCGCCACTACAACTATTTTATAGATCTTCCACGACACAAAATCGTACGATCTGTTGTGACCGGGGCTTTATGGAATAACCGTTTCACGAATGATATCGGATAAGTTCCTTACGTCGTAACTACAATCCCTTCCCTTTCATGAATGTGACCTACCGAATTATACTATTTACCGGATTTGTAATCACATAAGCAACACGACGGTGCCACATGTAGAGCAGGATCTGCTTACCCTTCCGGAGCACATGAGATCACCCCTTGTTTTTGGTGGGGTTCGTGTTGTTTATTCTTTAGTTTTCTATGTTGTGTCATGTGTGCTATTATTTGTCTGTTTGTCTTTTTCATTTTTAGCCATGGTGTTGTCTGTTTATCTTCGATTTATGAGTTTGACTGTCCCTCTGGTATCTGTCGTCCCTCTTTTATGTCATTTGAGTGAATAATGATGATGGCAGATATTCAATTTGTCTAACTCTATCTTAAGTTTATTTCATCGCGGTATAATTAAGAGCTTTAAATCTCGTACAGGCACTGATATATTGTTGAAGACTACATTTTTCTCTATATATCTTTTTGGTTTTTGTTCGTATCAAGATTGTTTTCTCATTGGTGTATTGATATTTATTCATATCTTTTAAAAACATAAAATAATCTAGACTGCGTAATAACCTTTATTGACAGGGACATTTAAGATCAATTCTATTGCCCCATTTATTCATTTTATGTCCCTCTTGTGGTGTTAACCTGTTTCTTACACGTGTATTAATTAACCAAAATAACTTCACTAGGAAAAATCTGTACTGACTTTAGAGTTAACTTATCCATGTCGAGCAAACAATCTTAAGAGTATAATAAAAATATATATGAAATAAATGGCTAATGCATAGAAATCCCTGCAGTCTTAACATGGCTTAATTTCTATATAATCAACAATATAAAAAAGATAAACACACTCTTAAATATAGAAAATTGAATACTATTGTGGAAATAATGATTCAAATCATAAGCCATTATTTTATGCTTCTTGACAATATGTATGTGGTTATAAAAGGTCATCCAAACAAACAAATCTTCCTTATGTCAAACACAAGGTCTCTATAAGTAAGTCTGATGGTTTACACCCAAGCTTCAGAAGAATAAAAGTGGATTCCTTTACATACGTTGGAAGCGTAGTGGATAGTCTTGGCGGCTCAGATAAAGATGTATAAATCAGAATTAATTTACATAGCTAGAACTGCATTTAATATGATAGGATTAATTTGTAAAGCAAGACGCATTACTCTAATGACAAAAATACGCTTGTTTAGTTTAAATGTAAAAACAAACTCCTATAAATAAAACTGAGACTTGGGCGGGGGAGGGGGGAGGGTGAATGCTTCAAAAATGTCAAGTCTTCATCAACAACTGTCTCAGGCGTTTCCTTAGCATCAGATTGCCTGAGAAGATACCAAAACAAGATCTGTGGGAAAAGAACATCCAATACGCATTTCATGAAGAGTTGAAAAAGTGAAAGTGGCGATGAATAGGGCACACACTGAAGAACAGCAGTACAAGGCAAGCGTGGCAGGGGCAGACCAAGATACACCTGCAGGAGAAGGAACGTTGCCATCGAGATGGCCGAGAAAGAAGGGTACAGTGGCATGATCTGGAGAGGCTAGCAAAAAACAAAACAAGGTGGAGAAAAATCGTTACTAAGTGGCCTATGGTCCATCAAGGGGCAACAGGATTAAGCAAGCAATCAAGACTGTGTAATAACCTTTATTGACAGGAACATTTGTGATCAATTTATTTCCCATTTTATTCATTTATGCCCCTTCTGTGTTCTTACACGTGTATAGATTAATATAACTCAAAGAGTTGACTCATCTATATCGAGTGAACAATCTTAAGAGAATAATAAAAAATTATATAGAATTATTGCATGGAAGTCCCTGCAGTCTTACTATAGCTTAATTATATAATCCTCATGATCAATATAGAAAAGATAAAAACACTCTTAAGTGAAGAAAATAGCATACTATACGGCTGTTGTGGAAATAATGATTCAAACCAGAAGCATTTTTTTTTATGTTTCTTTACGTTATGTCTTCGGTGATAAAAGGTCATCCAAACAAAATTTTCCGTATGTCTATCTGCATGAACGGATGGACCACAAAATCACCTACTACAAATTAGAACATACGTAGTATGTAAAAGTAGTCCTATATTGCTAGTTTTGTTTGAAACTGATTTCTATATAAAATAGAAGATGTGGTGCGATTGCCAATGAGACAACTCTCCACAAGAGACCAAAATGACACAGAAATTAACAACTACAGGTTACCGTACGGCCTTCAACAATGAACAAAGCCCATACCACATAGTCAGCTATTATATAGGCCCCGAAATGACAAATGTAAAACAATTCAAAAGAGAAAACTAACGGCATAATTACTAGTAATCGGGACTTTTTTGTTCAATGATTGTCGTTTGTTGATGTAGTGCATACGTGTTTCTCGTTTTTTATAAAGAATAGACCGTTGGTTTTCCTGTTTGAATTGTTTTGCACTAGTCATTTTTTAGGTCCCTTTATAGCTTGCTCTTCGTTGTGAGCCAAGTCTCTGTGTTGAAGGCCATACTTTGACATATAATGGTTTACCTTCAACTAATTGTGACTTGGATGGAGAGTTGTCTCTCAAGTGAGCGACTGTCATACAAGTGAGAGGTTTAGCGCTTTAAACCAGGTTCAATCCACCCTTTTCTACATTTGAAAACGCCTGTACCAAGTCAGGAATATGACAGTTGTTGTTTTATTATTTGATTTTGACATTTTATTAGGGACTTTCCGTTTTGAATTTTCCTCGGAGTTCAGTATTTTTGTGATTTTACTTCGCACTCATACCACATCGTATTATACTAGTATCTATTTCGAAAGTTGATACTTGTATAATTCATGATATACATGGTTCTTATGAAATTTAAAAAAAAATTTAGATGGATGTAAAATGTTTTTCTTCGGCTTTTTGGTGTTACTTGATCATTGGTTTACTTTGTGGCTTTTTTGTTAACTTTTATTTTAAATGTTGTTCGTCGTTTCTGTCGAAAAAAAAATATTGTTGTATTTGTACGATCTTTAGAAACAGGAGAATGGATGAGTAGTTGTTGAGCTAGGTTTCGTATCGAGTACCAGGAACTATATTTTAGTTTCCCGACAATGTTCGTATACTGTGTGTATACTGCAACTGCATTGGCTTTTCTTTTTCAAAATGTATGGTGTTTACTGAAAAATACTGTTTTGATTGGCGCGGACCACGATGGTGTCATCTCAAAATGTACTGGTTCCGAAACGTGTCACTGAACACACAACACGTTCCTCAAACTTAAATGAAATGGTTCTTCGTTGTATCACTATCAACGTAATCGTGTTCTGCTTCACAAATATTCCCCTGGAAACTTTGTTATGAACAATTGGAACACACATTCTGCATGTGTATCTTTATTCCGTTATGAACAACTACTGTAAATAATATTACTGAATATTTTTTCCATTTGATACCTATATTAAATTATGAATTATATTTCATGACATCAGAACACATCGAAAGACATTTATACTGATTGAGTGTAAAAACTCGACGAACAGTTGAAATATTGAGAACTAGTTTATCTCCACCACATTTGCATGTGCTTGTCCAAGGTCAGAAACTTCGTAAGTGCATTGTTGTGTTATGTCATCTCTAATGTTTTTATACCCTGGGCTATTAGGAGCTTGAATTATTGCATGTATAGATACTGGCACTTGTTGAAGGCCGTATGCTTATCTGAAGTCATTTCGGAGAATCTTTGTAAGAATTACAGATACACCTCAACTCTATCTCAATAAATCAAACATTAGTAGTGACTGGTGTCCATTTAGTTTTGGCGCTCTATATTAGAAATGTATGATTTTCGGACACTCACAGTTCCATTGTAGTATTTCCGAGAGAGTTGAGATGAACAAGGAATGTCTTTTGTTGAATGACTTTCTGCGAATTTGAAATAAAATATTTGTTTGCTAATTTATCTTGTTCCGCATTCAACTGGTGGTCATGATTTTTGCTAAACGATTATGTTCGCTGATTTTTTCAATATTGAATTTGCTTCTTTTTGACATGTTAACTATCCGTAGCAGCACAATGTTATACATCATCTGGGACTATTATACAAACATAATAGTCCTAGACATCATGCTTCTTAAACTTCCTTGTCCCAGGGGTTTGGCTGTGCGGGATGTACAAAATATGCAACCAACGGTCAGGTCTGAAATGGGTTAGATCCGGCCTCGTGTAGGGAGAGTGCCACGCTTCATGTTTATTGAAAATCCTTACAAGATCTAATTGGAGAGTCTTTATGTAAACTGTTGCAAGGCAAAATTATTATACAAATCAGACATCATTTTCTAGTGGAAATCAAATTGTCCACTCTTCATCTCAGTCAATTCACTTGGCAGAACCTATCATGGCTTTTGGATTTATTGCCACATTGTTCTCGTCCTGGATATGCATAACATAATATGCATATGTGGATGTTTAGAAACCAATAAGCAACCAATCAATCAAATAATCATGCTTGTACATCTGCATTAAAGAAAAGATTCCGCCGAAAATGCTTTTATCAAGTTCTCTTTGGTGTATTTTTTCGAATACGCATGTCTTTCAGTATAGATACAAGCAGGAGCAGATATACTGTACCCAGATCATGATAAGTGATGGTGCTTCTGCGTTTTTTTTTTGTTTTTTGTTTTTTATATGGTTCTGGTAATGTTTTAATGAATTTTTGTAACCTTAAATTCATAGTATATGATGGTTTTTTTTCATGGTTATTGTGACTATTCTAATGACGTGCCATTACTAAGAAATCGTTAATCGTTGAAATATTGAAATGTGTTCCTACTCGTGCTATAAAACCAAATATATATATTTTAGCAGAAATTCAGAGTTATATCTTAAAAAGTATAGTTCGTCACCAGTATTTCAAAATTGTTGCTAGAAACCACAGATATTTCTGTAAGGATGTTCGCTCCTCTCATGTTCAATTGAATTTTTGCAAGATATTCGGAATCCTCTGTTTTTATCCATGTAGTGCCATTAAAAACTTTCCCCCACAAACCCCTACGTTTTCTTTTTAAAAAATTTCACAAACAGTTAAAAAGGCCATATTTGAAAATGCTGTGAAATCTTTGTTATCTTTTCATTTCTTTTTAAGAAAAGGGTGCCAATGTAAAATGTATGAAAAGTCTATAGATAATTATTTCCGCCAAATCTTCAATGGTTTCTAGTTATATATTGAAAACAAACACACGAGCCCTTATTTTTTTCTGCTTTTTTGTTCCTTTATCTATATACTATCAATTTATAACAGTCTTTCAAAAAGCTTGTTATCTTGAAATACTGTACGTAGCTAATATCCTTGATTAACGGTAAAAGGAAACACTTCATTTAATCTACACAAGAAATAACTGTGGGATTTTTTATGTGTTTTCATATGAAAATATGAAATCTATTGTTAAATATTCGTGAACGTTTTTTTTTTTAAACTATTATACTTGTAAATAGTTCCAACTTCTTCTTCTGGAAGTCCACCCTATCTGCAGGGTCACCGCATTTAAAAATTTTGTTTATTTTTAAAATTGCGTTATTTAAAATTCTATCTACTGATTAAAATTTAAAATAATATTAACAGTTAGAATAGGATAAAACTAAAAATTAGTTAAAACAGGAACTTGTATGTACACTATACATTTAAAATTATAAAATGGATAAAAGTAATCTTATCAGTTGTTTATATTCTCTTAGCAACGGAAAGTGAAAGGAACTACTAATCTGTGGTTTAATTTAAGATTTAAATTATTTAATTAGCAAAACAGTGAAATTTATATTTTACACCTCAGTAATCACACTGGTTCAAACTAGATTTTCATTAGTATAAACTCTTGCATTAAATTTACTCACTATATTATTTCGCTCTTTTTATTGGATATAAACTTTTCCTTTGTTGTTAATTGTTTATTTATACTATTGCAAAGTGTTTTCTTTACATTTTTGAATTTGATATTACGTTGAAATTATATGCACAGTTTCTAAGTAGAAGTTTTAAATCTGTTGACTCTATAAAGAATTATCTTAGTTCAGTAAGATATCTGCATTTATTGTTAGATTTAGAATATCCACAGTTTGAAGCTTTTCATTTGAGATTAGTATTAAGAGGTTTATGTAGAATTAAGGCACATTGTCAAAAACAGGCCTTGCCAATTACTCCTCACATTTTACTTCAAATTTATAAGAAGCTGGATATGAATAGTGCATATGATGCTACTATATGGTGTTTATTTTTACATGCCTTTTTTCTAATGTTTAGAAAATCTAATTTGGTGCCAGACTCCATTTCTACTTTTGATCATAATAAGCAGCTTTGTAGGGATAGTATTATTTTCGATTGTAAGCGTAAGCTATTATTGATAAGTGTTAAATGGTCGAAAACCATTCAGTTTGGTGAGAGAGAATTATTGATACCTTTAGTCTCGATACCAGATTCCCCAT
The DNA here is from genome assembly GCA_019925275.1 of Mytilus edulis. Taxonomy (NCBI): domain Eukaryota; kingdom Metazoa; phylum Mollusca; class Bivalvia; order Mytilida; family Mytilidae; genus Mytilus; species Mytilus edulis. The sequence goes on from CM034357.1 coordinate 36,923,205, forward strand.
TGTGTCCCGTTCAAGCTTTTTTGAATATGAAGTCTTTAGTTTGTACTTCTGATAAGAGTCCAGCTTATTGTTTTATAAAACATAAATTATGTGTACCTGTCACGTATAGACAATTTCAGACAATATTGAGACAGTTAATTACTGAGATTGGTTTAGATGCTTGTTCATATTCTACACATAGTTTTAGGCGAGGGGGGGCTAGCTGGGCTTTTGCAGCCGAAGTACCTACTGAATTAATTCAATTGTACGGAGATTGGAAAAGCGATGCTTATAAAAGATATTTAAAATTTTCATTAGATGATAAGATTTCAGTAGCAGAAAAGATGACGGCACATATTTCAGATGTTTTATTATAAATTTTTACAGGGAATTTCTTTGAAAAAAGGGCGACCATTGTGTCAGCGTCTATACCTAAATATGTTAGTGGAATAGATGGGTGTACAACTCAGGCCTTTCCTGGTGCCACTATTGGCCGTCTTACTGAGTTAATTTCATCTGGGAAAGTAGATTTAATTTCATTAGATTTCGTTATAGTTCATGTTGGTACTAATAATATTTCTTCGTCTCAATCCGTAGATACTATTATATCATATTTCGGAGATCTAATTCACAAGTTAAATAAGATGACATTTGCTAAGTTGATCTTTACTTCTATTCTTCCTAGACCAGTTGATCACATGAAAACTGGAGCTAAAGTTAATAAAGTTAATACTGAGTTAAAAAGATTGTGTAAAAGAAATAATTTATTATATTGTAATTTGTATAGGAGTTTCTTACTCGACAATATTCCAGATGCTTCCTTATTTGCTCCGAGAGATGGGCTTCATTTAAATTTTGCTGGTACAGAACTTTTCAGAAAAAAGATAATCAATATTATTAAGCATCAGAGTATATAAATTGTAATGTGTTTACAATTGTGTTTTTTATTTACTTCATACATGTATATTGTTTACTGTAATTATTCTTTTTTCTCTTTTCAGAGAACTTGCATCCTGAATATGATGCTGGTTTTCCTCTTACTACTCAAGATCTACATATATTTTGAGTTGGTTTGCTGTTTTGTCCTTTCATTATCTATACACATTTTGAAAGGATGGAGCTTATTTGAAGTGAGAAAAAAGAGTGATGATAGTATGTCTGGTTTTTATCATCATTATAACTGTTTTGATAGTTATTATTTTATCTTTATTTTTTTTTGGCGGCCTTGCAGGCTTGGCGGATGTTTGCCAAAAAATTTGGTTATATATCTATGTTTATGTATTTTCATTTGTGTATTTAATTATTTATGATATATTGTATTTTGTAATATATTGAAAAAATATTTATATCAGGCAATACAAATTATACCTATTGACTTCCTTTTATTTCACCCACTTGATAATTGGTTTAATTTAAGATTTAAATTATTTAATTAGCAAAACAGTGAAATTTATATTTTACACCTCAGTAATCACACTGGTTCAAACTAGATTTTCATTAGTATAAACTCTTGCATTAAATTTACTCACTATATTATTTCGCTCTTTTTATTGGATATAAACTTTTCCTTTGTTGTTAATTGTTTATTTATACTATTGCAAAGTGTTTTCTTTACATTTTTGAATTTGATATTACGTTGAAATTACCCACCCTCCCTCCCTTGTTAAATTTTTTTTTTTCTTTTATAAATTCATAGTGGCGGATGTTTGCCAAAAAATTTGGTTATATATCTATGTTTATGTATTTTCATTTGTGTATTTAATTATTTATGATATATTGTATTTTGTAATATATTGAAAAAATATTTATATCAGGCAATACAAATTATACCTATTGACTTCCTTTTATTTCACCCACTTGATAATTACTAGTAATTGGTTAAATTTATGGACTAGTATGGTTTCTTAATAAGTTTAAATATATGTAATTAAAAGATAAAATGGTAAGGGATACGAATAAAACAAGAAACTTGTAAAAAAATTTATTTAAACATTATTATTTAAAAGTACGTTGTAGTATCTAATTCTTAGATTGAAGAGCGGGAGTAAGACATATCCATATTTATTATCTCCCCTTAGCATCGGCCATGCAAAAAAGAAAAAAAAACAATTATATTTTCAAAGACTTTTTATTAACTGTTAAAATGATTTTTAGTATCACATTGAGCACAATATTCCTTACCATATAACCCAGGTAAAGCTGTAAGTATCTATACACAAGGTGAAGCCGAAAAACCACATTAGAGCGAAGGAGAAAGCCATACTTCTTCTGTTTGTATTGCCTTCCTTTAAGGAACACCAAGAATATCTTGTCATGAATGTTATTTACACTATCTACATATCTCCAATTCTCCTCACAGAATGTTTTATATATACACAAGCATACACGACCCACTTTTCCACTTTTTTCAATTAATTTTTAAAATCAAAAAAAATTATTTAAATTGTCTTTAGTGGAATTTTATATAACGACAACGCGAGTGAACTTTTAATTTTTTAATAAACAAAGCTTGTTTAATACTTTTGCAACCGTATTAAAAATTAATTTCGTACATTTTTGAAGTCATGTTCATTCATTTATCTATTCATTTATGTAAGTTTCATCATTTGACATCAATCTGCCACCCTTTATATATATTTTTCTCAAATAAAATTTCATGATATTTGGACGGTACATCGAATGACTGAATAATACTGTTATTATCCGAATAACACTTGTAATGACCGAATAACACTTGAAATTTTAATAAGATTCAGAAACACACATGTGTTTAAATGTACTCACTATTACGGTACCTCGAATGCGAATGACCGAATAACACTGTTATTATCCGAATATTCAATAACACTTGAAATTTTAATATTAGCACATATTAGTGACTTTCATGACTTTTAAACATTGATTATTAAATAATAGTATGTTAGGCCTAAATTAAATATTGTTTGTTTGCCCTTTTCCGACCCTATTTTTTGACACAGGTAGCCCCACAGGACGCAATTACGACTGGACACAATTACGAACGATTTCCAACGTTTGCCCTCTGAGATTATATTTATTTATATTTAACAATAAATGTTTTTATAAATAAAAATCCTATTAAAATTCCCTTGTTTTCATGATAATACAATTTATGTGCACTTGGTGAATCACTGAATGTTGATTACGATGACAAAATCATTCTGAAAATATTATAAGAACGGCAATCTGGCCTGTTATATAAAAAAAAAACCATAAAGGTAAGTGCATATTGCCTTCTTTTGTTAATATATAGAAAGAAAAATATCTCCTGATTCTGTTCATATGCGTGATGCCTTTTATCTTGCCAAATAACCCCACAATTGACATTTTTTTAGACTTGTGACCCTATATATGGTCAAAAGAAAATATGTTAATTTTTTTAAAAGTCCAGAAAACTCTGGAAGAAATGTTGACCTATATAAAAAAAAAAAATGATAAGTACACCACCGAAATGGATAAACTTGAATTTAGTGCACCTTTAAAGGAGGAACTTACAAAAAAACAAAAAAAATCAGAAATCTTTCCTTTACACATGACCGACATTTCGTCTGCAACCACTGCTGAAGTAATTGAAGTAAAAAACAAACTTATGCATCTTATTTTCCTATGAAAATGTGTTTGAGATAAAGATTAATGTATGCTTTATCAATCTAGACTGTTGTCATTGATTTCTTCTGCAAGATATATCAATATAGTGCTGTTCGGAATTGTGTCCATATGTGGCTCTCTTGACCCGTAAAACGAGGTCACGCAAATCTTACTAAAGTATCCTAATGTGAATAAAAATTTATGAGGGATATGATGCAAAATGGAAAGCCTTCATACATCTTAAATTCTATGGTACATGTATAAACAATTCAAGAAAAGTAGTCTACATAAAAAACATATTAATCATAGTTCAAAAATCGTTCGTAATTGTGTCCGGTGAGGCTAGGTAGGTAGGTAAAATATTTTATTTTTCTTTCCCATAGAATAACTTGGCTCTGTACATTTTTTGTCATGGGTAGGCAGGTAGGTATGATATTTTATTTCATAGATACAAAATCTGCATGATATCATTTTTGTTTGATTTGCTTTTGTTTAAGTATGATTTTACTGATCTTTACTATTATTAAAGTTTCTGGGACTATTCATTGCTATTAGTATAATAGTCCCAGGAATTTATGAAAAACAAATATCATGTAGAATGTGAAGTTAATTCTTATGCACTACTATTTTGTTTTCAAATATCAAAATATAGGGCTGTGCAGCATATTTTCAATGTTCATATGCCTGGAACTTTTAAGAGTTTTAACTTGCACTTATATTCTGTACTACGTACATGTACCTTGTATGCTTAACTCGACCAAAAGGTTTATTAATATCATATATCTCCCTAGCATGGTTTGTGACACAGCTGTACAATGTGCAATTGTACAATCTATAGCATGTTTTATTCCGACATTCTACCAATTTGATCAAAATTTGAACTTAGATTATCAGAGATGATATCTATGAAATAAAAAGAATAACCCAGTGCATTTCCCACCATTATCGTCATGCAACCAGTTAAAAGAGCTAAAACTAAGCGGTGTTATCAACAAAATCTAAAAGACTTGAAACTCAATTGTCACATATTTTACATCGCATTTATAAATGGCCTGTACAATAAGGAAAACTTGTTGATTTTACTGCCAAATATTCTCCAATTCACAGGACTTTGGTTCATGTCAGATATAAGTAAATGTCAAAGCTGGTCGAAGGCAGTGACATGATCATCCTAAGCTATGGATCACCAATGGCCATCCCTACATAGGATACATTGTCCGTTAACAAAATATTATGTACACACGTTGAAAATTTTGTATTGGATGAACTTTTTGAATGAACCCTGCTCTTTAAGTACATGTATAAAGATACAGGGCAACGTTCGTCATATCATTTCATAACTTTTAACATCGATTTCAATCAAATGCTTTGAATCTCTAAATGCAAGTCTTCATGCCAAACGCTCACATGATACCAAAGGGACTTAACCTTATACGAGGAAGATAAAACCCGAGGATTCCGGTAAAAAAGTTTTGAGCGGGAAATACAAATATAACATTTTTGGTAGGAACGAAAAAATAAATAAAAATAAAATATTGCTGGTCAATACAAATAAAAGATTTTCAGTCGGAAGGAATTTATAGTGTCGGTCGGTCATGTCGGTAAAGGGCAAACAAACAATATTTTAATTTAAGCCTTATAAAGGATTTGATAACTTAAAAATGATATAAAATGCAGGTAAGTTCATAAAAACCGTTATAAATTTAGTGTTTACATCCAACATGGCAACCAAGGATAATGCATATACTATGTGACAATGCTGCCATCTTTGGATGTACACACTTATTGACACTATTTTTAAACGATCTTCATGAACTTACCTGCTAGCTGTAAATCATCTAAGTCATCAAATACACTTATAATACATTATTATTTAATAATCAATGTTTAAAAGTCACCAATATGTGCTAATATTTAAATTTTAAGTGTTATTTTGTCATTACAAGTGTTATTCGGGCATTAGTGTTACCCCTCACTATTATCCTAATAATTCCTTATCCAAATAATTCCTGATAGTATCAAAAATTTCATTCAAACTAAGTTTTAAAGTGATGCCAGTGTAAAAAAGGTGTATCAAACTTGTAATCTGTCACTCCAAATTTTTTTAAATCGTATTCATTTCATTACAGAAGGTCAATGAAGGTTACTGAATGTAAATTTGGTAATAAAAAAATCTGAGCCTATGGCATTCCCAAACCATTTTAAAAAACTTCACATCAGATATTTTGGTTATTTTACAAAATATGCCTCTGACTGTCAGTGTCAATGACAATGTATGGCAGTATTATTCTCCTTTTCTAAGAGTACCATCAGGAGTTAGCATGTATAAATGGAAGACATTTAACACAGATTTAGTGTATGAATTCACAGTCTGGCAGTGACAGAACTTTTTACCAAAAAGTTACAGAATTTTTTACCAAAAAGTTAACCTTCCCCATAACATGCATAACATTTGAATAAATACAATGCAATAAAACATACAAAAAAAACCACTCGTCCTCAAAGTTCATACTAAAATATAAATGAAAGTAAATCTCGGTTAGTCTTCAGTAAATATTTGTCGTCAATTTTCCAAAATTCAGATTTAAATTATACAGGATTCAATTGATCATTTGTTTTAAAAGAAAGCATTTTTCTGACTTTAATTTGTCTTTTAAAAATTAATACTTAAGCTATAGCTATCAATTTCATTTTCAGATTAGAATGTGGTGGTGATATATTTTAAAGAAAAAATGGATAATTTGAACTCTATTCCTTTACCACCTACAAGTACCATTCCCCTGCCTTTAGATAGTGAACCAACACTAGTCATTACATCTTCTACAAGTGGGGAGAGGTCTGTCAGTACTGTTTCTGCTGATGCCAAAGCTGTTTCTGGTGACGCTGAAGAAAATGGTGCCAAAAGTTCACATAAAGAGAAGAAAAAACACAAGAAAGAGAAGCATAAACACAAACATAAACACAAAGAAAAATCAAAAGATAAAAAGAAAAGCCATCAATTGATAACTCCTGAAGTTCTTTCCCAGCATGCATCAGCCATAAAGGCGGCCATGTTGAAGGAGGTTCAGAGTGATTCTAAAGATGGTGACTTGTCACAGACCATTGTTGACGATTTATTTAAAGATTTCTTAGCAACAAAAATGAACGAAATTGAATCTGCATATAAACAAGCAGCAGAGAAGAAAGACAGTGAAAATGAAGTTGCAAATTCGGTTGATGAAATGAATAGACTGTTAGATGATGAATTATACAGTATTAACCAAAATACTCCATCACCCATTAAAAAAAGTGCTCATTCTAAAAGATCTCATGATAAAAAGTCTAGCAAATCTGACAGTCTAGCTTGTGAAGTAAAATCATCTATGACATCAGTTCCGGCAAATTTGCCCGACAAATTGCCTTATACAGAATCGAGTAAAACATTGGACAAAACAATCTCGCACCAAAAGGAATTGTCAATTTTAGAATCAAGTAAACCTTCCGATGATTCACTTTCATCTGCCATCAAACAACTTAAATCTGTGGATGTTACTATAAATGAGATTCAAATCAAGGGAAAAGTTCAGGATCATGTTATAAAACTACCTGCTAAAGATCTATCGCAGGAGAAGAATTCAGTTTTTGATCAGGTAGATTGTTCTGTGATGAAAGAGACTTCGGAAAGAAAAGAAGAGGGTCCTTTGTTGGAACCTGGTAAAGTTGTTCCAAAGCCAGGCAAATTTCAGCTTGCATTTAAAATTAGCCAAACTAGTGCTGATTTGATATCTGCAGGAGCTAAAAAAGATGAAACACAGCTGGCTTCACTGAAGAAAAATCTGGAAGAAGGTAAAATTCTAAATCTTTCATATGATATAAGTAGAATTTCCATTTTGAATAAGATTTAAACGGGCTGGATTAATTTTGATGAACCAAAAAATGATTAAATTGTTGTCTGTGCTTGTTTATGCTCCCATCCGGGAATTGGATAAGTCTTTATTCAACACCAGTAACGCATGTATCTTTAATGACTTATGGAAGGGAATATTTCAAGTTATAATACCAGGATAAGTGTTTGTATTTATTGCTGATTAGAATACTTCTTAATTGACTATTAAAGTCTATTAGGGAGCTACCATTTGATTTTTATGGGGGGGGGGGGGATGAAAAATTGTGTCCTGCCTTTTTTTCAGTTGTAATCTCTGTCCTGCCTTTTTATTTTTCAGTCTATTCGGTCCTGCCTTTTTTTTTCTTAGCTTATGCTGACTTTTTTACAACAATTGTCATCCTGCCTTTTTTTTTTGCCAAGTTACTCATCCTGCCTTTTTTTTTACTCACAATCCTGTCCTGCCTTTTTTTCAAATTATCCTAGCCCCCCCCCCCTCCTTAATAATCAAATGGTAGCTCCGTTAGTCATGATATTTTAAACATGTATGATATTCTTGTCAATTGATTTAATGAATAAAAATGTGATATGAACTCTTCATCCAAGTCGCAATAAACTTAAGTATTGCAAGTCCATTGGTATACATAGAAATCTTACATTTCAACTTTTGTTAAACTAAAAGATGCATTATATATTTATTATGTCATTAATTATGATATTGTTACAGGGGAGGTAATATTTATCAAAACATTTTTATACTTATGACATTGTTTCAGGGGAGGTAATATCCTCTGGTCATGGTTCTTCATCCGATTCAGACAGTGATGAAAAGGAAGATGTAGAAGATGCAGAAGATGATGATGCTGATATTTCTGAAACAGGTTCGCTCAGTGATTCAGATAAGGAAACAAAAGACAAATCTAAGAAGAAGAAAAAGAAAAAGAAACACAAAAAGAGGAAGAAGAAACACAAAATTGCCAAAGAGAAAGACAAAGATCTCACTGAAAATAAAAGTAAACGGAAACATTCCTCCCAAAGATCTACATCAAGGTATGCTTTTGTAAATAAATTCAACAGAGGCCACTTATCATGAGATACCAATAACGAAAGGCTTGTAATAGTAGCTCAAGAAGAATTTTATCTGTCTAGCCAATTTTTTATGTAAATTTTTAACCAACACTTGATATGGATTTGTTTTGGCAAACATTTGAACAACAACATTAGTTCCATCTATCTACTGACCATGTGGTCTTCAAACTTTTTAGTTCTATTATATTTCCTCAATCAGAAATTAACCAATCAAAATACTGGATTTGTAGTCTGGCACACAATTTTGTACTCCAAGTTCTTAGCAAGTTTTATGACTCAGAGCCCTGGCCTTGAAGTCATAAAACTTTTCATGTTTCGAGCATGACTCAAAGCCCTGGCCTTGAAGTCATAAAACTTTTCATGTTTCGAGCATGACTCAAAGCCCTGGCCTTGAAGTCATAAAACTTTTCATGTTTCGAGCATGACTCAAAGCCCTGGCCTTGAAGTCATAAAACTTTTCATGTTTCGAGCATGACTCAAAGCCCTGGCCTTGAAGTCATAAAACTTTTCATGTTTCGAGCATTGAAAAATATTTATAATTAGCATTTAAAAATGCTTATGATTTTTTTTTTTCTTTCATTTTTTATAAGATCAAAGTCACCAAAAAAACACAAAAAGTCACAAAGTCCATCAAAGGACACAGGGAAAAGATCAAGAAGCAGGTCCTTCTCACCAAGACATGGAGTTTGGCGAGATAGGAGTCGATCTAAAGACCGGAAAAAGAAAGAAAGAAGCAGATCATTTTCTCCAAGTCATGGAGTATGGCGAACCAATAAACATAGACATGAAAGGGATAGATCGAGGTAAAGTTGAATTATTTCAGAAAAAGATCAGCCTTCATGTAATGACTGTGAAAAATTTAATGGGGGGGGGGGGGGAAGGTTTGGACTACACATATCTTTTTTATATGTGAATGAAAGAGATGGTTAAGGATATATAATTAAAGTAGATCTTGGTAAAAGAGAAACGTTACACTCATAGATTTGGTTAAAAAAATAAACTTTACCCTTATAGATCTTGGTAAAAGATTAAAATGACCATTATAGGTGTCAGACCACCAATTACTCCCTCCAATTTACAACGTATGTGAAATTAGGCCTACTCAGACAAAAAATAGTGCATTTGATGTCATTGTTTACTTAAACTAACCAAAAAATTGGCAGAAATGAATCTTTTGGTGATAGAGAAATATATTAAGACCATTTTGAGCTAAAATTTACTTGATTATGAGTTTGCATTCAACATTAAGAATTAATGCACTCCGTAGCAAGGATCCGGAAATTTTTCCATGTCATTTCGGTCATTTTTTTTGTGTGATGTAATATTATCATGATTATCATGATGCACAATAATGCATGTTTCTGAGGGTGACAAGTCTTGCACAAGAACAAGTAAAGACCTTTTCTGTGAAATATTACTTCAAACAAGTGTAACTGTACCTAGAACTATCAGTAACAGTGATGTATTTGATGTATAAACTACTCGAGGAGACGTTTTTGTTGTGTATTGCATCTCTGAGGTCATATGCATAACCCTATAAATTTGCATAAATTACTAGAGGAGTAATTGCGGCATGTTTCATCATTTTGAAATAAAGTTATATAAACCAATAAATAAACTGTGTTATGTTTCTTATTGTATGTAGATATATCGTTTATTTTGTTCAAATTGTTGCTGTTTGGATGAGTGTAATTGATTACTTTTAAATACACAACAAGATAAATGTGTATTCACCTGGTTTACGATTCGAGGATCAAAAAGGGGAAACTTTTCTCTGAATAAATAACTCAAGTCTGGTATAGTGATAACAATTGAATTTAATATCAAAATTCATGGTTTTAAATAAATAAATAATTTATCTGAATGATAGTTTGTAAGCAATAACAACAATTCAATGAAAACATTTACATTGTAATACTCTACGAATGACAGTCTATAAATAATCAATACACGATATTAGCAGTGAGTCTATCAACGGTAACACATAAATACATGTACACAGAGTTTTTTATTTTAATTCATCATTTCTATAAACTATATGCTTTACCACTTTTGCAAATCTTTTAATATCTTTAACTACCATACCCGACCGAAAAGTTAACAGTAAAATCAATCTCTCAAGTAAGATAATTATCAATTAACCCATGTTGATCCCCAGTTTTCATGCGCAATCTCAGTAATCATAAATCTATATTTAACCAACAGTGTCCAAATCAGCTGATCGACTATAAATGGATTATACATGTTTTATTTGGATAAATATAGAAAGATTCTCTAGTCAACAGTGTCATTTGTCTTCTTTAATGAATAAAAAAAAATGACAAAATCTAGGTCAGAATGGTTAAAACGTTAAATTTGATGAACAGGAAATCGCCATATTGTTTTTATTTCTGAACAGGTGTTTCCAGGTGAGATTTGTGTACATCGCCTTTATGGCTTTAATCAAGACAATAACGACACCCAAGCCGAATTCAAACTTCCTGGACATTGATTACTATCCTCAAGTGGTGATAATTACTATGAAAACAAACCTAGTGGCTTCAACCCAGACTTACCCCACGCTGTGACTCGACAGAGTCCTGTTCATTGTTTTCACTTATATTATAGAATAAACAACAAACTAATGATAAATATTTATTAAAACACAACTCAAATCAGCAAACATTTTATTTTGTCTCAAACAAATCTATTTTTCTTGATGACCTGAAAACGAAAATAAGTTCAAAATGGCGACCGAAAAATCCTGATCGTAATGAAATGACCGAAATTATTTCTGTAAAAAAAAAAAAAAAGACCAAAATCCCAATAAATCATTTCGGTCTTCTGAGTTTCCAAATCGGTCATGACTGGCATATATGACCGTTTCCGGACCCTTGCTCCGTAGTATACTAATATTTCCAAGAAAATCAGGGGTTATTTTTAGTGGTACCTCTATTCTGGAAACCTCTTCTTTCTTATATGATTTTAAAAGTATGTTGAAAATTGGCATGTAGAAAGCTGATACATGTACAATTCAGGATATACCAGGTTTCTATGAAGTTTAACTTACATGTAAGGTAAAATATTTAGAAAGCTGTGTTTTTTTTAGGTTGAACAGATAGGACTTTTAATTGGTGATCTAACACCTATATATCTTGATTGAAGATAAACTCTTGGCTAGTGATAAAAATTACACTTAGTTGCTAGTATTTAAAAAATATAATGAACATGACACTGATAAATCCTTGTAAAAGTATTTTCAGAAAACATTGCAAGGTATTTTAAAATAGGATTAATGCAAGTGCATGTGTATCACAATGAAAAGACCACACATTTTGATATCTGATACATATATCTGTATGCAGCATAATTAATCTCAGCTTTTGTCCGTTTCTTTAAAATTAGACAATATACGTATAGTGTCTTGAAATATGAAATTTATTTGTATGAGGCTTAGAAACGGGGAAAATGCGAGGTCCTACCGAGCATTTTCCGTTTCGTGCCGAATACAAATAAATTTCATATTTCAAGACACTATACATATATTGCTTTTATACTGAAATTGATAAAAAAAAATAAAAAAAAATAAAGATATGTAACAAATATTGTTAAAAAAAAGTGTTTTGGAATTTCCCTCTTGGGGTACCATTTTAGGGTATTTCCCTATGAGCGTAGTCAAGGTGGTAAGACATTGAAATTTTAAGGAATTAGAAAGGGAAAATGAACTTAATTAATAACATTTGATACACATGGTATATAAATTACCAATTTGAAGACATAACAAGTTTAAATACATAAAAGTTTGACCATTGTTACTACACATTGTCATGGTTGTGACGTGACGTTGTTGATGAAATACAGTAGTCCGGTAAGTAGGCGGGGCTTATAGGTTAGTTGAGGTCTGACATTGACGTATAAAGCTTATGTTTATACGTATAGCTTTATCTGTATAGTTAAATAGGTGATTGCAGTATAAATCGCAATAATAAATGCTTGCAATAACTTTACCATGAACATGAATCATTGCATTGTACATATACATCACACTCAGAGGTCTTTGAAAGATCAATATGCTCCTGATTTTAAGCCTATTGAAATGTTTATTCCTTTGTTAAAAATTTACAAAATTGAAATGGTTATTTTCATCGTTTTGTAGGGAACGAGAAACCGATAGAAAACATGATCATCATCATGAAAGGGATAGAGAAAGGCACAGAAGTCGAGATCGAGAAAATGAGAAACGGGATTCTGAAAGACGTTATGGAAAATGGAGATCTAGAAGTCGATCAAAAGAAAGAAAGGGAGACAAATCCAAAAATAATGATGATCTACGGTTGAAGATTGATAAAGCCAAACTTAGGGAAATTGCAATGTAAGTCAATATTCATATTTTGCTGATCACATGCTTTGAGTTTGTTCCAAACAATATGGATATTTAGAGCTATTTTGATATTCCATATGAAAAAGGAGATGTGGTATGATTGTCAATGAGACAACTCTCCACAAGATTCCAGAATGACACAGAAATAAACAACTATAGGTCACCGTACAGCCTTCAACAATGAAGAAAGCCCATACCGCATAGTCAGCTATTAAAGGCGCTGAAATGACAATGTAAAACAATTAAAACTAGAAAACTAATTTCTTATTTTCTTATTTACATGTATGTAAAAATTGAATGAAAAACAAATATGTATCACATAAGCAAACGACAACCACTGAATTACAGGCTCCTGACTTGGGACAGGGCCGACAGGCACATATATAGATAATGTGGCGGGGTTAAACATGTTAGCGGGATCCCAACCCTCCCCCTAACCTGGGACAGTGGTATAACAGTTGATCAATGTTGATCAAAAGTTAAAATACCTTGCTTGCAAGCTTTGTTTGGTTATTTTCTGAAAAACTGTTATTAAGATTGGCGCCTAATGGGAGTGTGATAAGAAAATCTGTGTTAATTTGATTGCCTTATCCAGTATCACAAGACGATATAATAGCGTTTCAATTGGCTATTCATTATAGTCAATTAAGATTGAAGTCCAGTGCACCCGCACGAGAGCTGAGGGGTTCGAACCCACAACCTCAGTGTTGACTTGCTAGTGATTAAAGTAGTAACTACTTAGACCACTCGGCCACCGAGGCTCCCTGATTGGCATGGAATATTACAATGTAAGGTGGTGTTTTTTTTACCCCTGTACAATTATTTTTGTCCCCTCCAAGGATACTTAAAGTTTTCTGGTTGTAAAATCATAACATTTAATCAAACTTAAGCAAGTAAATTATGAAAAGATACTTATCTTCTTTAAAATATAATATCCATAAAATTTAGAATGGAAATGGGGAATGTGTCAAAGAGACAACAACCCTACCAAAGAAAACACCCACAGTTTACTTTTATAATACAGCAAGCTCAGAGTGTTCAATTACGTTTTGGTAAGGCCAAATAAAAAAGTATGTGTGGTTTCAGTTACATCTGAAAAAAAGTTAGGGTAGGTACATTGTAGGTAGGGATTTTTTTTATTTTATGTTTTTTTTTTTACATTGAGTCTAAGGAAGCAACATTCTGACTTTAACAGTGCTTAATGAAAAATGACAATAAAATCTTTAGGGTAGGCTATTTTTAAGCCGAAAAAGTAGGGACGGTAGGGTTACTGGAACCACACATATATTTTTATTTGGCCTAAGACTGTTTATTTTTATGTGTTTATATTTTTTTGGCTTTTCAAGGAAAAATGCCTTAGCAATGGCCAAAGCTGGATCAACGGTAGCTGGTGTAGATTTTGCTTCAATTAAGGCAGGTGGCAAATCTATTAATGAGCTGACAGGTTAGATTTATATTATTAGTTGAGGCCCCAATTATTCTTGGTTATTTTATACAAAACTGACAAGCTAAATATCATAATTATGCCCCATTTATGGGCATTATGTTTTCTGGTTGAGCGTCTGTTCGTTCGTTCATCTGTCTCGCTTCAGGTTAAAGTTTTTGGTTGATGTCGTTTTTGATGAAGTTGAAGTCCAATCAACTTGAAACTTAGTACACATGTTCCTTATTATATGATCATTCTAATTCTAATGCCAAATTAAGAGATTTTCTTCCATTTTCAATGTCCATTGAACATAGAAAATGATAGTGCGGATGGGGCATGATGGGGCATCCGTGTACAAGGGACACATTCTTGTTTTTAATGCTTTAGGTAATAATTTCTGTTTGTATCAGATGGTTAAGAAATTACTGTATTATATTGTACTCCCACTTGAAAAGTAAGGGCTATATTGTAATCACTTTGTCTGTCAATTGTCTTTTTATTCAACCAAAAAATATTTTCACTTCACATTTCCAATAAACCAATGAATAGAACTGCTTTTGTCTGTCTGTCTGTTCGCATCAGGTAAAGTTTTTGGTCAAGGTAGTTTTTTACAAATATGTTGCATACAAATTATATATAGAATAGAATTAATTATATAAAAGGATAGTCAAGCAAGTGATTCCAAATCTTTTAGCAAACTTATCCAGATGGAATCAAATGGAATATATTTTTGATAGGTTGCTTGTATTGTCCAACAGGAATTTTGATTCAACATCTACTAATTCTTTACCTATAAGCAATAAGTAAATTTGTGTTCAGTATCCAATTTTGTATCATTGAAGCATTGATACATAATATGTTTTAATTTGCAGAGTTTTGTGCAAGAATTGCATCAAAGGAAAAATTGAAACACCGACCAGCTGGGTTGACTAGTTCCTCATCATCTGATGAGGGAGGGAAGAAAAGTGATGATGATGAGGACTCCCTGATTCATCATCCATTTAAAGTCAATGAAAAATCTATTACATTAAATATCAGGGTAATTATTAAAGTTAGGGAGCTACCATTTGATTTTTAGGGGGGGGGGCTAGGATGAAATTTGAAAAAAATAGGCAGGACAGGAGTTTTGAGTAAAAAAAAAGCAAGATGAGACACTTTGCCAAAAAAAAAGGCAGGATGACAATTTAGGTAAAAAAAGTCAGGATAAACTAATAAAAAAAAGGCAGGACCGAATAGAGTGAAAAATAAAAAGGCAGGCCAGAGATTACAACTAAAAAAAAAATGCAGGACAAAATTTTTCATCCTAGCACCCCCCCCCCCCCCCCCAATAAAAATCAAATGGTAGCTCCCTTATGAGAAAAACACATACTGTATAATCCGCTATAAAAGGCCTCAACATGCAAAATGTGAAACAATTAAAACCAGAAAACTAATTACTTTATAAGAAAACAATTTACGAAAAAACTTATATGACAAACATAAATCAACAATAATCACTGAATCACAGGCTCACATAAAGAATGTGACAGGGTAAAGCATGTTTGTGAGCGCTCAATTCTCCAATTTCACCTGGGACAGCACAACAGAAGAATAGCATTGTTTATAAAAGAGTAATAAAAACACCACATTAAGCAAAAATAAACTTCAGAATATTCCATAATTATTTATTCATTTACTTAAAAATGTTAACATGTATATTTTCTGTGTTTCTTGCCAGAATGCTGTTCCTTTACCAATCCTTAATGCTCAAGAGAAGATAACTCAACAAGCAACATTACGCCTGCAGTTCCCTGTTGATAGTGGTAATGTGCACAGAACAAAGGAGTTAGAGTGGGTACCAGTTCAGAAAACTGAAACAGTGAAAACCTCTGTGGTTGCTGTTACTACAAATGCTGTTGCCTTGCCATCAACAACTCCTTCAGGGGGAACAACTACCACAACAGTTACAGCTGTTGTACCAACGGTGTCTACAGAGGTCAAGTTGATGCCTGTGAAAGACGAGGATAGAGTTTTTGTTGAAACACAAGTACAAGAGGTGATTTTTGTGCCCCATTATTTATTTTTGTGCTTTGATTGCTCGTTGGTTCCTCCTCTGTCTGTCCCGCTTCAGGTTAAAGTTTTTGGTCAAGGTAGTTATTGATGAAGTTGAAGTCCAATCAACTTAACTTAGTATACATGTTCTCTATGATATGATCTTTTTAATTTTAATGCCAAATTAAGAGTTTGAACCACAATTTTAAACATAGAAAAGGAAAGTGTGATTGGGGCATCCATGTACTATGGACACATTCTTGATAACATGTGATCCAGATAAAATTTATTCATAAGTTCTGTCTTTTGTGAAAATATTGAGGACTCAGAAATATTTGTATCCAGTTGGAACTAGATTTGTCTGAACTATATATCATAAGATTCCTATTTACAAAAATTTGTCTGATGGTGTTACTAATAATCTGGCCATGAATTTTCCATCTATCAAAGATATTTAAGGGTAGAATTTCAGTAGTTGTCTCCTCTACACAAACACAAGATCTGTTGAGACTAAAGCATATTTTTTTGTAAACATTTACATAATAAAAACCTCTAATAATCAAGATTAGAGTGGTTTCTTAAATTGTTAAAATTTTACAGCTCCAGTTTGATATATATTTATCGTAAATCCAGAAATTATTGTGTTCATTTATTATTTCCATTTTTTAAAGATTGAACAAAATGTGTGATTCATTATTGCGATTTTAGAAAAATCTGCATACAGATATGTGTATTGTATATAAAAATGTGAGTTCTTATTATTGCCACACTCTCCAAATAGCATTATTTGCATTATTAAAAACATTGAATTTAAAAAAATAATGTTGTTTTATTTCAGACAAGGAGACAACTTTTCTCTAGCTTTATCAAAATTCAAATGTAATAAGTGAAGCTGATCATTATTTCATAGAAAATCTTACCTAGGTTTGGTGGAGATATTGTAGTCTTTGCTCATTTTTGAAGGCATTACAGTGGCCTATAGTTGTTAACTCGTGTGTCATTTGATGTCTGGTGGAGATTTGTCTCATTAGCAATTATACCACATCTTTTTATTATGCCCCATTTAAGGGCATTATGTTTTCTGGTCTGTGTGCCCATCCGTTCGTCTGTCCCGCATCAGGTTAAAATTTTTGGTCGAGGTAGTTTTTGATGAAGTTGAAGTCTAATCAACTTCAAACTTAGTACACATGTTTCCTATGATATGTATTGTGTTTCTTGTGGTTAGTACTTCCCTTTAGGGTTAGTAATGAAAGGCGTTGTGTTCATATCAAATTGTATTCAAGTTATGAGACGTTGCGCACAAGGCAACGTTACGTAAACAATAGGCAACGTAAACAATAGGCAAAGTAAACAATAGGTTACGTTAGTGACGTTAGTTACTTAGTAAATGTACAGCGGCTAATACTTGACAATATGATCTTTCTAATTTTAATGCCAAATTAGAGATTTTCCGCCATTTTCACGGTCCACTGAACATAGAAAATGATAGTGCGGATGGGGCATCCGTGTACTGGGGACCATTCTTGCTTTTATACTGTTCTGTTTATGTATGTTTCTTGATATGATTGACACACAATTTATGGTTATTAATATTTTGTTTGCATTTTCAGAAACCTGTTGACATAAGATCCATTATATCAGAAAGAATCAAGGCTGCCAGACAGTTAGCAGAAAATCCAAAAGATTTGGCTGCAATGTCAGCAATGCAGAAAGCACAACATAATGTATGTCATCATGAAGTCTGAAATATGGTCATTCAGAATACTATGGATTCATTTATTTTCGTGGGTACCAATTTTCGTGGATTACGGCAAACTTTATTTTTGAAAATTTAATTTCATGGTTTTGCATATTCTTTACAAAAAATAATAATTTCTTGAATATTTGAATTTGCGGTTCCTCTGTACCCAGGAAATCCATGAAAATTGGTATCCAACGAATATTATTGAATTGAATTCTGATTACTTTTATAAACCTAAGACTAGATTCATTATAATTAGTTCCAATTTTTCATGGTTTTCATTTGATACAGGTGAACTATGAGTTTAAAAGTTTCAATATATTACAAATTTTCTATTATGTTGTATGCAGACTTTGTCAAAACCAAGAAATCAAATATCCATGAAAGACAAGTTTTCTGCAATCCACAAAAATTTGTACCCATGAAAATAAATGAATCCACTGTAAAATGCCCCGGAAGCTTTAAAATGCCTTCTTGCGATAGTTTTAAAGTTTGAATAACAAAAATTTCATTCAGCATTAAAATGTTTGCCGGCTGACATAGAAGTCGTGTTCTCCCTAGAATTTTCAAAAAGCACCATGGAAATTAACATACCATTGGTTTTCCTAAAAATATAGCACCATGGCCAATATTCATTAAAATCATCCAATATAGCTCTGTGGTAGTAAATATAGTACCATGGTGCTTTAAGGCCTTGGGGAGAACACTGATAGACAGTGTCATAAATAATGAGGAAGGTCTAGACATATCTTTTCATGATTTTTTTTGGTGGGGAAACAAGAAAACATCTGAAAATATAAACATTTTTTTTTTGCAGTAATTTCAATGTATGCATATTTAAATTTTCACCAAATTTTTAAAGTTGATACTTTACCAATTATCTTAAATGAAATACAAAAGTATTTACTGGAAAAATGTGTGAAGCAGAAACACAAACAAAACTTTGTCCTAGCTGCAGGGGAGGATCCAGCCATTTTCAAAAGGAAGTTCCCAACCAAGAATAAAGTGGGGGCACCAACCATATGTCCCCATTCAAATGCATTGAGCGCCCAAAAAAGGGGTTCCAACTCCCAGAACCACCACCCCTGGATCGTCCACTGCTAGCCTGTTCTGCAGAATGTAAGTGATAGGTGGAATGGAGCAATTATAAGACTTATTTAACAATTTTATTGATAAATAGGCTTCTTGACAATTACTGTACATATCGCTTTTTCAGGAGAAACATTTTGCCATGATTTAGACATTATAACAAAAGGAACTGGTGTTTTATAAAAAATCTACTGTAAATTCAGAAATTATTGCGTGCATTTATCATTGGGATTTTGTCATTTTTTACTTAAAGGCGATTTTAATTTTTAGGATTTTGAGGATAATCCTGTTTAATTTGTATAGATTCTTTCAAAATGCAAGTTAAAATTATTGCGTTTACACCTCTGTCGCATTTTTCGCAATAATAAAAACCTTGTAATAATTTCTGAATTTACAGTATTTGTAACTGTAGTAAGGGTATTATACCTTTAGTTTAAGATTTGTTTGGGGTTCTAGTGTTACCTGATACCAAGATATAAAGGAATATAAAAATTGGTCACGATTCAGTTCTAAAATTCATAATTGCTCCAAAAATAACCAAATTCTTCATTTTATTGCATTGATGTATTTAAGGTTTATAAAATGATATGAACATTTCTTATCAGTTACATTCTTTGATTTTAGGCAAGTTTATGGGCAAGTTCAAAGAATTTACCTGGAAAATTTATTGGCAGTACTGGTGCACAGATTTTATCTCAGGAAGAATTAATGGGTCCTGATAAAAAAACGTCAGGCTTGGGCCAAAAAGGTAGGTTTTATCATTAATGGTACACAACATACAAGTGTTCAGATATGGTTGTTTTATTCTCATAAATGTCATCATAAAATTTTGAATTAGTAATTCTGTCCAAATTTTATTGGTAGATATGTTTAAAGTCTGGTATTTTGATAGCCTTTCCCTAGAAGAATACAATTTTTTCCGACTTACTAATTGCTGAGTTTTTTTTCATATCTAAACAAATTTACTTAAAAAGGGTAAGTTATTTTACATGTTTCAAAGAAATTGAATAAACTGAAGTGCTCCAGTATTTGATTTAAAGAAATAAACGAAGTGAAGAACGGAGGAATATTTGAAAGATATAAATATGTAAAAGTTATAAAACAAGTGTAATCTTTTCTTTAATTGTTATAAATTTGTCATATTTTATATGTGTGGAAAACAGATATATAATTATTATTTTAAAATATCAAAACTAAACAGAAAAGTGTTCGATTTTGTAAGTAATTTAAGATGGGTAAACCATGAATGTTTTGCTAAGCATGGTTAATAGAAAATAGCTTGTCAAATAAGTTCTAAGTCCATCCTTTTGTTTCACATTCCATGACTTGATCAGTTGGCTGTGACATGTGTATCACAAAAAAATAAGTTATACGCTTAAAGGTTAAGCTGAGTTCATAATCCACCTTACTAACAAGGAAACTTGCTTCATTTTACTTCGTACATGCTAATGCTCTGTTGTATATTTTTATGGAAAGCATATTTAATAATAATCTTGTATAAATTAACTAATTTGATGGTACATGTATAATAATGCAACATGCAGTAACACTTTTGTTGACATTTGGAATTTAAAGCTAAGTAAAACAAAATTTCAATGAACAGTAAATTAAAATTAGATAATATGACTAAAATTTTATAAATAAATTATTAAAATCCCTATTTCATCAATGATAAAGGCAGGATTTAAGATTTTTTTAAAAGAAGTTATAGTCCAGAGAGAAAAAGACATTTGAGAAAAACAACCATTCCTGAATTCTAATTGTTAGTCTATTTGCAGGTACTAGAAATGCAGCTAATATTGGGTATGGCCAATCTAGTGCTTTACAGCATACCAAAGCTGGTAGATCAACAACTAAGCACTTTTTTGGCCATACCTCATCAAACAAAAAAAATCTGACCTTTTCATATGTTCTTAGTTTTCTTCGTCAAAGCTCTCCATAATTTTGCTCAATTTTATTCCAATCTTTGAACATATCTCAAGGTTTGAAGCAATATAAGTCTAAACTGACTCAGCTGAATATTAATACATTGATGCAATTTAGACTTATAGCTTTTATGCAAAAAAAAAGTGAATGAAACAGTTATACAGCTTTATATCTTGATTTCAAGTTTATTGTTAATAAGTTAGTTTGCTTTGTTTTATTGTTTTGTAATTTTTTATGGTCCAAATAAGGGCTCTTATACATCTTGCTTAAGAAATTTGGAAATGGGTGTTTTTTCTTTGCCAAAGAAAGTTTTTGTAGAGGGATAGGCTTCTTTTTTTATTTGCCCCACCTACAATGCCCCTCCTACGATGCCCACCTATAAGAGTAGAGGGGCTTTATGTTTTCTGGTCTGTGCGTCCATTGGTCCGTCCATCCGTCCGTCCATCTGTCCTGCTTCAGGTAAAAGTTTTTGGTCAAGGTAGTTTTTGAAGACCAATCAACTTGAAACTTAGTATGTATGTTCCTTATGATATGATCTTTTTAATTTTATAGCCAAATTAGTCTTTTGACCCCAATTTCACGGTCCACTGAACATAGAAAATGAAAGTGCAAGTTTCAGGTTAAAATTTTTGGTCAAGGTGGTTTTTGATGAAGCTGAAGTCCAATCAACTTAAAACTTAGTACACATGTTCCCTATGGTAGGATCTTTCTAATTTTAATGCCAAATTAGAAATAATAGAATTTTTACCCAATTTCACGGTGCATTGAACATGCAAAATGATAGTGCGAGTGGGGCATCTGTGTACTTTGGACACATTCTTGTTCCTTCATATTTTAAGGTACCAAAATTATTTATTTTTATTTTTGTTTCTTCAAATTTGTACAATGTCTTTCAATTAAATACTAAACAAGCCATTTAATTCGTTTTGGATAGTAACCATATGGCCATTTCCCTTGACAATTTGTTTTAATGTATTAAAAATTCATTATGATGAAAGAACTTGAAACCAAGAACAAGCTGTGCTTCTGTTTCATTACACATGTCACTATAGATAAATTTTACAACAGCTACTGTTTACTTGTGGTGTAACCATGGAAACCAGATTGATGACACATGAGCCTTGATCAGTTGTTGACATGTGTCAACTAAATGTTGGTGAGTATGTAAAATATGGATGCAGAATGAAGATTACAAGTGTATGTTGGTATTAATGTGTATGACATTTTAGAATTTAATGTTTAACAAAACAAAATAACAAGAACAAACAAACAAACAAACAAACAAATGAAACAATAGATATTTATATACTAGAGGTCATCAGTAATAATTTTCAGATTTGTGTATTCTGAAAAATGCATAATACTGTGGATTCATTAATATTCGTTGAATACCAATTTTCATGGATTTCGTGGGTACAGGAGAACCAAGAATTTAAATGTTCAAGGAATTACAAATTTTGCATTTCTATAGGAATAAGTCCAGACTTTGCCAAAAACCACTAAATCAAATATCCACGAATATGTAAGTTTTCCTCAAACCACGAAAATTGATACCCACGGTATAAATGAATCTACAGTAGTTTGTTTTTATTTGTATTTTACAAAATAATGTTACCAAATTCATTTTGAAATATAGTTGTAATTATTTACAATTACAAATCAGTTCAGGTAAGAAGTGGAAGTTTTTACAAGTGTTGAATAATTTAATGTAATATTACATGCTCATTGTTCTTCTTCAGCCATTTTACATCGAGGTAAATTCACCTTTTCAGCTCCCCTGAGCTGTAGGGTCAAGTGAGCAAGTCTCATCGCTTGGCATAAATATGCATTGAAATTTAACTTTTTACAAAAATCTTCTCCTCTGAAATTACTGGGCCAGTCAGAACCAAGTTTGACACACTTATCATTGGGGTATTGAGTTTAAAAAAATGGGCCTAATGTTCTAACCAACATGGCTGATATAACTAAACATAGAACATAGGAGTAAGTTTTTCTAATATCTTGAAAACTACTATTATAGACAACAAACAGACATTAATACAATCAAACGGTACAAACAGTATTTTTGTTTGGATGAACACTGAAATTAATCAACATACTTTGGCAAGCAACTTTTATGTAGTAGTAACATCTTAAAAATAAAGGTGTTTTACTAAAAAGGAAGATTTGGCAAAAATGTCAGAAACGAGATTTATTACAGGCCATAGCAGATGTAACAAGATATAGGAGGTATCGGAAGAAATTTGCAACCCATGTTGTCAAAAAGCTGATCTTAAAGAGTTTATCTATTATAGAGATGAAGGTATGAAGTCAAGCACAACTAAGGAATTCTAATGGCTTTCTAAAAGTGTTTAACCTATTGGAATTAGTGAAAGATTTAAACATGTTTTCTTGAAAATTTCAAGAGATTGATTTGGAGGAAAATACTGATGCCTTTGTCAGGCTTAAATGAGAAATATTCAAACATGATAGGTTAAGAAGATAATAAGACACTTTAACTAGTCAACAAATTTTTCAGTGTTCTCATTTACCAGTTTTATTTTCATGTGGTATTAATTTAATAAAAGGTTCCAATAACATTTTATAAAGAAAATGAAAAAGCCATTGTAATTCCTTCAGTGCTTGATATTCATTCCTTGAGCTATATTGTGGTTTATTTTCAGGTTCAAAGATTGCTGACTTGAGATTTTCCTTTTGATTTGTGTCTGTAAATGTCTATTACATGTATTAATAATGTACATATATTATATGACCAATAAACTTTTTTCTCTCGTTTCTTGGACCACAAAGGGGGTGCGCACTATACACAAATGCGCACTATACATACCAAAAGACGGTATATCGATATGTTTTCAATGCTTAAACTAGAAATACTTACATTAGATAAAACAAGTTAGAAATGTTTATAAAATTTTATATTTGAATTGCTATTTAAAAAACTCAGAATAAAGATATAGTAGAACAAACACCTCACTCCTCCCACAAAAACAAGTCTAAAATATTCTTTCTGCACTTTGATTGAGTCTATTGCTATCAATTCAGACCAACTCGGAAGTAATAAAAAGGAACTGATGACCCAGTCAGAGCCATTATGTACTGTAAATTCAGAAATTATTGCATGCAATTATTAATGTGATTTTTGATGAATGGACAAAAATGCGAGAATAATTATTGCAATTTCATGAAAAGCTTCATACAGATATGTGTATCAGATAACCGAATGCAAGTTCTTATTATAACGATACTGACCCAGTCGCATTATTCACATTAAAAAAACCTCACAATGATTTCTGAATTGACAGTACTATAGAATAAAAAAAAAGTGTGATGTTTTTATTATTGCAATAATTGTGGCAGGATAGGTTTTGCAAAAACAAAAAGCTGCTATCTTTATTATAATAGCAGTACTTTTACGCATCATTTTCTAAAAATTGAAATTTTTCAAACTCACTTTTTTGTAAATTGTTCAACATTCACACGATTTTTTCTGATTTTACAGTATATAATCAAAAATTGAATGTTATGGTTTTGAATGTAGGGTCAAAACTAAACTTCAGATTTTAAAACTGAAAGGACACCCGACTTGTCGTTGGATGGACTTTTAGTCAAGTATCAAAGGTATTTGATGAAAAAAATATTGGAGGTTCATTGACTTTCCCAAATTAGACAATATTCTGACCTGTTTTAGGATAAATAAGTTATATCAATATTTAGTGTTTTAGAATATTTGCACCTATGTTGTTAATACCTCTATAGTTGATATATGGTAGTAAACTGTTATGTTCTTGCAGGACCAGTTCCACAGGGCTGCTCCAGTTAAAGGAGGTATTGGCATGGCTCTGCTTCAAAAGATGGGATGGCAACAAGGCACAGGACTGGGCAAAAATAATGAGGGTGGTCTGGAACCTCTAGCTCTGGATTTTAAGATGGATCGTAAAGGTAAGAAATCAACCTGTAATCAGAGAGAGCTGTGGTGTAGTGGTTAGAGCATCAGACCACTAGCACAAAGGTTCCTGGTTCGATCCCCGTTCGGTGAAAAAATTTAAGAGACTTAATTTTCCGCTCTCCCTTGATACCATTTTCAAGTATGGTCTTGAGAAGCGATGATATTCCGTTGGAAGGGGACGATAAATGGCTGACCTGTGTTAAGAGAGAGCAATATCTCTTGCACATAAAAGACACCCTTGGCTAAAGCAGCTACAAGGCAGTGCCCGCTCCTACAAAGTGGAAAGGGATTGATATAAGATGTAATAACTTGTTTCCCAATCGACTATAAAAATAAATATGTTTAAACTAAACTAACCTGTAGTTAAATCATTGTTAAACGGCACAAAAAGTGGACTGAAAGATACCAGAGGGACATTCAAATCATATGTCGAAAATTAACAGACAATACCATGGCTAAAAAAGAAAAAGACCAATAGACGAACAATAGTACACAAAACTCAACATTGAAAATTAAAGACTGAGCAGCAAGAACCCCACCAAAAACAGGAGATGCCAGTGATAATCCAGCTAACTACACGTATCCTTCTTAAGAGAACGTTGGTTTTTTTTTGTAAATTGACTAATTTGATTCACAAATTAGAACCCTCCCAAAAATAAGAAAATCAATGATTTACATATATATCATGCATGGAATAATTAGCAGTATTCATGAAGGAAGCATATACAATCCAGTACAAAAACTTTGATCTGATTGAAACTTCATATCTAAGAAAAACAACTCCTGAATCTAGTAATTTTGTAATATATTTTGTGATTTACATCAAAACCATATCATGTTTTTATTGTAGGTTTGCAATCGCAAGATGAATACCGCCCAAGTAAAAAGGTTTATCTGAATGCTCCTGCCAAGAAGGACTTATCAGGTAAGTCTCATAAAAACATAATCAATAAAGATTGAATAGATAAGATAGATGATCACTATTTTATGATATTTTCCTTTAATCTTACTGACTGATAATTTACTTTCTCAGCACAGTAGAGTGATATGAAAAATTATCGCTAGAAACTTAGGGTGCATGTGCTGTTGTCAATAAAATTAACGTCATCATAGGTTAAATAGTGATGAACAGATTATCATTAGTCATCTCAACTCAATTTTTAGCTCACCTGACCTGAAAGCTTTTCTCATCACTTGGCGTCTGTCGTCCGTCGTCCTGCGTCCGTCGTCCGTCGTCCATAAACTTTTACAAAAATCTTCTCCTCTGAAACTACTGGGCCAAATTCTACCAAACTTGGCCACAATCATCCTTGGGATATCTAGTTTAAAAAATGTGTGGCGTGACCCGTCAAACCAACCAAGATGGCCGCCATGGCTAAAAATAGACCATAGGGGTAAAATGCAGTTTTTGGCTTACAACTCAAAAACCAAAGCATTTAGAGCAAATCTGACATGGGGTAAAATTGTTTATCAGGTGAAGATCTATCTGCCCTGAAATTTTCAGACGAATCGGGTTGCTGCCCCTGAAATGGTTATTTTAAAGGGATAATTCGCGATTTTTCACTTTTCATCTTATTATGTTCATAATCCCATAAAAAACATATTCACCAAGTTTTATTTTGATATGAAATCTAATAAAGAAGAAAATTGGGAATTATTAATTTTATTTCTTGAAGCTTCCTGACTTATGTGACGTAGTTTAAGTCTTTGGTGCATGCCGGGAGTGAAAATATCTCATTTAAGTCTTGTTCGTTAACAATCTAATTACGCGATTTAAAGCGCATCGACGACTTTTGGTGTAGCTATTAACCAACGAAAAATAAGTGATAGCCATGCAACTTTTAAAATTAGATCGTGTGGATATTTTAAAACGAATTTTAATAATAAAATTAATTCATACATGACATACATAGAACATTTTTATGATTTGTTTTGTACAAATACTTTAAACAAACATATGAAATTGACATGATCAATAGTGTATTAAAAATACATGTTTGTATTCTGACGTTTTTGCTTCATTACAGCAAACATTTTCACTTGCTTGTACGGTGGAAATAAAAAGTGTATTGTTTTGTGACACCTAAAGAATGTTGAATGCGTAGGTTAACTCAAGGTAATTAAAAGATTAGCATTATGTAATTGTAATCCTTTGATCCTCATTCAGTGAAATCTAGGCGTCACGGTTCACTGGCATTCAGGTGTGAACAACATAATTGTAAACGGGACTCTGACAAAATTTCAGACACATGAATGTAAAAAAAATAATTAAAATTAATTAACGGGAATAATAAGATCGCACAATAACTGGATAGCTGTTGTATATTTTTATATTTTGGATAAGATCACTTTTTAATGAATTATGACTTTTGATTACTTTAGTAACGATAAAACACTGAATTATTTTAATTGAAGAATTTATAAATAAAAATAGCCTTCTAAACACGAGTTTATGAACTAAAAATTGTACTATTTCAAATAAGGATCGGCAGCCTTAAATATTTCAAACAGATCATTAACAATTGCAATTATATATTTTAGTCCATCCAAAGTGATCTTTAATTACCTATTTAGAAATTAATAAGCTCATCAAAATATTTTAAATCTGACAACACATGAAGACTTCAGATATTTAAAAAGAAAAATGTTTAAAAAAATTGACAGGAAATTAAAGGATCTAATTGGAATGGAATCGACAAATTACGAACAGATATGCTTTTCAAGTGTGAAAAACATTAACAAAATTTATACATAATCGGGAATATGTCCTTCTTAAAATACTCTTCGTCTCACACCGTAACTATATATAACACTTTAGCTATTTGACCAACGATGTATAAAAAAAGACAACGAATTTAATGTCATCCTTCCCTATTTTTTAATGTAATTATAAGTCTGTTTCAACTGGCAAGAATACCACTAAAGCGGACAAGCAGTTTCTTTAAATTGCTGTCATTGAATATCTAGAGAGAAAATAAATCCCGAAATTGATTTGAAACTTTGATACTCTATAGTTTTCCCGGAAAATATTCACATCCCTCGGTATAAGTGTACTTCCAGTGGCGTATATATTACATGCATTTTGGAACAATTGTGACGAAGACGAATTTCGTCCTTTTTTCGAGAACAATCTAATTGAATTATAAATGTCCATAACTTCGATGAGCCAAATAAAGTTATATATCGACCTGTGTTTAAATCTCTTCTTCTTCTCCTTCTTCGTTTGGTATACAATAATCTATCGACATTTGATGATTACTTACTGTTGGCATACGTGGACTTTTCATTTTACAAAACTTTTACCCCAATTTACGCAAAATATATTATTCTTTCTTATGTTCTATGTATAAATGTATATATTTTAATTTGCGCTATAGTTCCGTAACTTATAATCCAGGCGTATATACGAATGGTCGACAAGTGCGTATACCTTTTTTTAAATCAATATATTTCTGGTATGTTCCAATCTGTCCTTCACCATTGACAACGAGTATATATTACATTTTACCAAATTTACTCTTGGATTTTTTTTTTTTATTTCATCAGATCTGTTGTTTTTTTTGGTATTATTTATATTTTTATAAATAATTTTCTTTTAACCAGAAATGTTATTCATAAACAAGCGTATATGTTTAGTAATGACTATATATTATATCACTTTCGGACACGCAAGATAGAGATGTATATTATACACCTAATAGTTCAAAATGGAAAGTTATAAGTTATCGGCCGTGTACACTTATCAATACACTAAGAAGTGAAACGATGCATGAATTTGCAAACTCGACAGGAAATCGCTTGAATACCTGGACGTGTCACCTCACACCCCCTGCAATACCTTTGGGAGTAATACCTTTAGCCATGTGGGTGATCAGTGGAGCGAAGATCCTAATTTATTTGAATAAAGTTTATTACATAAAAGAATTATGAACTAATTAGATTGCCGAAAACAATTCAAGTTTCACGGAAGACTAATTTATGATTTGAAATTTTGACTTTTTCACTAATTCCTATATTAACAGTCTTAAAATAACAGATCATGGTTATTAAAAAAAAAAGAAAATTTTCCGTATCAAGTTAACTAGTCGAATAAAACAACCGTACGATTGACGAGATATCGACACGCAATTACGACTACATCGGGTTACTGTAGTTCTGGTCCTTAGACATATCGCGACTGCAAATCGGACAAGGTGACAAAATGGCCGACCGGAGAGAATTGATACTCTAAATTTAAAATCGATGGTGATCTCTTATCTAGCAGAATAAAACTTTAATACCTATGAATTTGAGCATTTTTATACAGAATAAACATAATATCAATTTTTGATTTTTTTGCGAAGTTTCCCTTTAAGGAAATTTTGCAGTTTTTGGTTATTATCTTGAATACTATTATAGATAGAGATAAACTGTAAACAGCAATAATGTTCAGCAGAGTAAGACCTACAAATAAGTCAACATGACCAAAATTGCCAGTCGACCCCTTAAGGAGTTATTGCCCTTTATAGTCAATTTTTAACAACTTTTCATCATTTTTTGTAACTTTTCTAAAAATCTTCTTCTCTAAAACTACTTTGCCAAATTTAATCAAACTTGGCGACAATTATCATTGTGGTTTATAGTTTAAAAAATGTGTCCCATGACCCAGCCTACCAAACAAAATGGCCGACATGGCTAAAATTAGAACATAGTGGTAAAATGCAGTTTTTGCTTTATATCTTTGAAATCAAGACATTTAGGGCAAATCTTTCAAGATTTTAATGTCCATCAGAATAAGATATATCCCCTCACAAATTTTCAGTTGAATCGGACAACCTGTTAATGGGTTGCTGCCCTTAAATTGGTTATTTTAAGAAAATTTTGCAGTTTTTGGTTATTATCTTGAATACTATTATAGATAGAGATAAACTGTAAACAGCAATAATGTTCAGCAAAGTAAGATCTACAAATAAGTCAGCATGATCAAAATTGTTAGAGGACCCCCTAAGGAGTTATTGCCCTTTAGAGTCAATATTAAACAACTTTTCCTCATTTTTGTAACTTGTATAAAAATCTTTTCTAAAACTACTTGGCCAAATTTAACCAAACTTGGCCACAATCATAATACTAGGGTATCTATTTTTAAAAAGAGTGTCTAATGACCCCGCCTACCAACAAAGATGGCCGACATCAGTAAACACATTAACAGGTGAGCGACACAGGCTCTTGAGAGCCTCTAGTTTTTCTTACTTACGCTGTCCCGGCAACTAGTTGAATAGTGCAACTGAATAGTTATTTCAGGTAATAGTGCAATTGAATTATTTTTACAGGTAAACATCCAGTATCAGCCCTTGTTGAATTGTGTAACAAGAGAAGATGGGGATCACCAGACTTTCAAATGGTACATGAAGGTGGACCTGATCATAAAAAGAACTTTCTGTTTAAGGTAAGCCATATAGTAAAGTATACCATTAAAAAGTTTATGTATAAGTGTAATACCACCAAATCATGCATGGTACGTAACATCCGGTTGAATAAGAAAGTAGGTCTAAAAAAAATATTCCCTTGAATTTGACAGTAACTGTAGGATTAATTACCTACAACTGTTGTAGGTAATTAATCCTATATTTTATTGCAATAAAATATTTCTGTGTCATAAACATATCTCTTGAGTATTTATTTGGGGTTTCTATAGAATATTTTGTAAACTTTAAGTTACATGGTTACTAAAACTTGTACACAGGTTAAATAAGGGGAGAAATTTGATTGGTTAACTTCCAGTGAAAAACATTTGTAAATGATTCTAGAATACTTCAATAGTGTAGCAATAAGCAAAACTCATCCAAAAAAAACATGGAAAAACAGGAGAAATTTGAAATAATTCATTGTGTTTTTAATTTGGATTCGGTAAATTATAAATGTAAAAAGAAATAAGGGCACTTTGTACAATGTCAAGAAAGAGCAAAGCTGAATGTAAACAAAAAAATCCTGAAATCAAGGTTTTATCTTATTTCTTGCTTGCAGTGCTCTGTCCTAAACCTCTGTTTAGCAATTTGAATTTTGAAGTAAATAAAACAGATTATGCATGGCAGAGTACAGTATAAATAATATCATGGTTAGTTTTTTATGGTCTACATTTTTTTTCAGGTTATTGTGAATGGAACAGAATATCAACCTTCTGTTGCCAGTCAAAATAAAAAGTTTGCCAAAGCTGCAGCTGCCACAGCAGTTCTACAGGAAATGGGACTGGTACCCAGGGACTCATAATTCATTTAATTTTCCAGTTCGAAGAAATACCAAGCTGCAGCTGCTACAGCTGTTCTACAGTAAATGGGACTGGTTCCCAGGGACTCTTAATTCATATTGTTTACCAGTTCAAATAAATACCAAGCTGCAGCTGCTTCAGGAAACCGGACTGGTACCAAGGGACACATTATTCATATCATTCACCAGTTTATATATATATACTCCATCCATTTGTTTGGATTTATATCATTATGAAATGCGAAATAGGGCATTTTGTTATTTGAATATGTACAACAAGTAAAGTAAAACAACATGGTGTAAATTTAAAAAAAAAGCATGGTTTATTTTTACTATGTAAAGTAAAAAAAAAAGGTTTATTTTAACCATGTAGTTGGTAAAAAAAACATGGTTTATTTTTATAATGTTTAAGTAACAACTGCTGTGATTGAAAGTTCTTGACAAAGTGTTTGAATGAATCATGACCTGTTATATATAAACTTATATTACTATTGATAGTTTTTAACTTTTGGCCTTCAGCTTCTGTTACTAGGTAAAATCTCACTGGTAACTTTTCCAATCAAGAAAAAATGTACTGCATTCTTTAATTATTTTTTGTTACATTTACTTCAGCATTGATATTTGTTACGTAATTAGATACCAGTGAAAGACTACTCATTTACAAATTTCAGAGATTTTCTTTTCTAAGATAAAAAATTATAAATTTTTGTTTTTAAGAAAAGTTTTGAACCACAAAAATATCCCAACTCAATAAAAATAAATTTAGTTGGAATACATCATCATTCGCAATTTATAGTTTAAAATTATTTCCGATGATTTTTTAGAAAGCAGTTGTGAATATTGCTTACAGAAATCAATTATTTTTAAATCCAATTTGACCTTATTGAACAGTTTTTGTAAAAATTTTAACCAATCACAACGTTTTGGTGTACACTTTTGAAAATATTACCCAGGATGCATTAGATTCTGAGAATTTGACCTTATTGAACAGTTATCAGTGAGGCCAAAGCATAGATATGTATGACCATCAAAATGGTGCATTAATTGATATTTAGTATGTTGTTATTGATTCAATTAAGATATTGAAATTCTCATATTTGAATATGTTACTACATTTAAGTCTGCATAAACCTAGTCTATCATTTAACATTTATTCAGATTTCTGTTGTTTATTTTTATAATATAGACGATTTAGGTCTGAATATCAAGGATTTTTACACACTGTTAAGATTTGAGGAAGTAAGCTACCTTTTCAGATCAATATTTTTCACTTCAGTCATTATTGATCTAGCTCCATATTTCCTCGATGATTGAAGTTTCTTAAATTTGTATACTGTGTAAGGTATCATTAGTGAAAGTTAGCACTGTTTGAATGTTTGATTTTCTTGCTTGTTCATTCTATAAAATGTGAAACTTTGTGTAAAAGGTGAGACAATTTTTTGGATGTCGTCTGCGGTCGTATCAGGCTGTGCTCAGCAAAGCATTTTATTTAAGATTTCTTGTTTGCTTTTACAGTATAATGTGAGATCATTTATTTTTCTGTGTACCAATTTTTGTTGATTAAGGAAAAATTGTCTTTTCATGGATATTTGATTCTGTGGTTTTACAAAAGTGTACATACATAAGCCGATATAAAACGTGTACATTTAAATTCATGGTTCACCTCTACCCATGAAAGCCACAAAATTTGATATCCAACTTAAATTAATGAAACCTAAGTCTTTCGGAAATTAACTTTCTATAAAGATTTGATAAAAAATAGAATTTTCTTTAAATGAAAATGTTTTTGTCACAGTTGCTGCAGAAAGACATGTTTCAGGCTCATGCAGTAGTAGCTGTTCATTGATATTTTTTAGATTGATTTATTTTTTTACATCATTAAATATCACTGCCATTATGTTGTTTTTATAGAAAAATACTATTTTGTTAAAGATGAATTGTATGTTTGTTTCAAGTTATCAAATTAAAATGAAGTAATATTTATGTATGGATTGTGGAATATTTTTTTTCTACATTTGTCTCTGAGTGATGTGTTTATTCATTTTTATTGAGAACTTGTAAAGTACTTTGATAAAAACTTCAGACAATAAAAATGTTAAATATATGTATTTTTTGTGAATTTATATTGACAGGTTTTAAGATAATGTTGGTAGTTGTGTTATGAACTGAAAACTTTGCTTCTTTGTTTGTTTGTTGTTTGTTTGTTGGTTTTTTAGCACCACTTTTACCATCCTTGGATATATAAGTGGGTCTCATTGGGGTCTAAGCGTGACGCGGGATTGCCGATTTTTTGTAAGCGTGACACGTGAAAGTCAAATTATTGTGTCGTGAAAACGGGAAATGAGGTCTAGCGGGACCCGGGAAATGACAAAAATATGAGAATTGCTTACGTACATAGTGTAAGCGGGATACGGGAATCTGACAAAACAGTAAGCGGGATCCGGGATCGGAACCCCCCAATGAGACCCCCATATAAGGCTGCCATTTTTAGGAAGGAAGACAAGTAGAACCCTTTGAAGGGAAATTCTATTGTGCGCTGTTGTTTGTCTGTTGGTCTTTTTCTTTTTTAGCCGTGGCGTTGTCAGTTTTTTATGTCCCTCTGGTATTATTTGCCTCTCCTTGACAGTTCTTGTCAATTAAGATCTTACTCTTAACACCCCAAGCAATGATCCAACTTCAAATTCACAACCTCAGAGTTGTAGGGCTAGGTTAACTGTAGATGGAGATCTGACCACAGGACAATGAAGCAAGGCTTCTCAAACATATGTGCTGTCTGAAGAAGTCCTTGAAATTATATTATTGTCCAGTTGTGCCTAGCTTTAACTTAACATGTAAAATGGGTTTGTTGTATTAACATATTTCGGAGTGAAAAATTTATGCCATCTTTTTGACCTGACAATTTACAAAGGCGCTTTTCTTTGAGTATGATCATCTGTTGAATATGAATAGAAAGATATGAAGAATATATTTCAGTGATATTTGAAAAAAATATGTGGAGTTACTGCCAATGAAATAGCAACTGAACTAACAAAAATCCGAAAGATATCTAGATTTCAACATATAGACAATCTCTGACTTCTAACTTTGGACAGACAGACGTACTGTATCTTGACCCTTCATGCGCAGATCAAGGACAACAGTTTTCAGCATTTATAGATGCAAAAAGATTGCTTTTGGTCCTTAACAATTAGTGGGAAATATTTCATAGATATAAGAAGATGTGGTATGAGTGCTAATGAGACAACTCTCCATCCAAGTCACAATTGGTAAAAAAATGGAAACCATCATAGGTCAAAATACGGTCTGTTACGACCAGAAATTACCTTTAAATTGTAGCCAACAAAAGACACAAATCAATAATAAAATTTAACAATATTTATTATACAAAAGTTTACGAGAAGTTTTACACAAATATTACTGTCAACTTAACTGTCAAAATGTGAGTCCAATCTTTTATCTTTATCTGTATCCAGATATCTTTCGGAATCCGATCTGAATATTACATTCACTACTACGGTCACAATCCAGTATGATGTTGTTTTTAGAATAAAAGTGTCAATTCAAATGCTATGAATATTAATGTCTATCGACGTTTAAGTCTAAGTGTGTGAGTTAAACTTTAGAGCCTGTATATATATATATACTGACTGGCTTTAAAAACGCAACACTCATTTTGTAGATTTTTTTCACCAAATAATGTTTGATCCTCATACAACTACTATATATGCTCATCATATGTCTTTCCCTTTCGAAAAATAAACATCTGACTTACCTGTGGTTATTGAACATACCAGATTTTTTAGATCGCACGAAATTTCAGAAAGAGAAATTTCGAGCCAAAAAAGATTTTTTCCGTTTTTTTCTTCTTTGTGAAACAGTTCGTTCAATCCTTGGACACACTTTAATCATTTAAAAAATGTTGCATCTCCATATTGCCAAAACTCAGGAATGAAAAGCTGAATCAACTCATTAGAATTCTGCAAACAGGAAAACGTGAACGTGCTGCAACACAAAAAATTGACATCAGAAACTCGTCTTACTGTCCTTCCGACAATGATACCGGTAGACTGGATTTGTTGAAGACCATCAAAGACTAGATCAACATGTAGTGACAATGCAACGTCAATAGAATTTGATTAGACAACGTCATTTGTGAGACAGATCTACGGCCGCAACGTCAACTGCTAACCAAATTGATGAATGAAATTTTGCACAGATTTATGCCATAAATGTTTCCCATTAACTGAACTGGCAAAGAATCGACTGCAGAAAAACATTTAGAGCCTTAAAGTTTAAACCGCATAATTGACAAAACACATTGTAATGGGTGGAACAAGGGCAAAATCAGAAGGTGTAAATCAGAAACCAAAACCTGCCGAACAGAATTGATTGACCTTTCTGACAATCATTTTTGCGTTTGTTACAGGCAGTCATTGCTTTTGACGGTGACACGTTCATTGGTAAGGGGAAAACCAGGGTTTCAGTGTATACCACAATATTTGAACATCGAAAATGACGTTATCAATTCAACTTTCGAACTGCATTTTTTTCAAACATTTAAGTAATGACAGAACTTTCTATTCATAAGTTTGTTTACAAAAAAATGCATAATTAAAAATGAAAATTGAAAAGAATAATCTAGTGTTGCGTTTCTAAAGCCGGTCAGTATATATATATATAGTTGTCACGGAAAATTCTGGAACACTCTAGAATGGAACGTCCTAGAAAGTTACAACGGAAGTTTTTAGTAAAATGTAGAAGTTTATATAGCCCATCTTTTATTAAGATCATTCTGGAATCATTATGTAAGTCAAATGGAAAGTTCCAATCTTTCTGTGATTGTTCCAGTGATTTCTAAACTGCACAGTTCTAAGATTATTCTGTAAACAACTATCAGGCCAACATAAATAAATACAATAATTACAATATCATAACAGGTCTTAAAACTAGCCTCAGCTCACACTGAACAGCAAGCTATAAAGGGCCCAAAAAATTACAAGTGTAAAACCATTCAAACAGGAAAACCAACAGTAATCTATATATATCCATCTTTTTCAGGAGTCAGGACTAGAACACTTAAATTTTAACTACATACAAGCCTCTTCATGATTTCCATCTTCAGATCTTGTGTGTCAAGTCGTTTTCTCTCTATACTTCATTTTTGCACAATTAATTTCCAACCCGCTTGCAGAAAGTCCTTCCATATGGAAAATCCAGATTTGTGGAACTTTTTTCATGAAATATTGTTAAATTTTTCAATTCTAATTACTGGTATTTTGCGTTTATAAGTAAAATAATTCATCAGCTATGTAGTTTCTATAAAAATTCTAAGAAGAAAAATCAACAGGTGTGAATCAAGCCATTTAAAAAAAGGGGGAGAATCCAACTATATGTCTCCATTTCAATGCATTGATCATCCCCAAAAAAAGTGGTGGGGGATAAAAATTTTAATGAAGTGAAGTAAGATATTTAGTAGAAGAGTGAAATATTGCAAATTCAAAAAGGGGCAACACCAGGGGAAAAAACAGAAATATAAGAAAAACAGATAACACAATAACCAAGAGAAAAAATATGCGAAATGGTCAACCAATTATCAAACCAATTACACAAAACAATTATTCAGCAACACAAACCACACCAAAAAACTGGGGCTCAAGCTGATGGATGTATTGGTACAAAATATAGCTAGGGTAGGCAGTTTGTACTCCACTAGTGGAACCCATCTTGCTCAAGGTAATAACAGAATTAAAATATGGTAATAAGGATCATTTGTTTCTGTTGAAAAATTTAAAAAGAAGACCGGATTGTGGCTATTTAAGCATTCTAGGGAACAAAAATTAAGTGATCAAATCATGAAAGCATTACTGGTAGTAAAACACAACTTCAAACAAGGAATTATTTGAATCTGGAATCATGTTCATTCTGTAAAATCGACGAGAAATGTATGATAAAAACTAACCTACTATTGAGGAAGGTTAGCTATGAATGGGGGTAAGTTAATAGTTCCTACTGAAATATTGGTGAAAGTACAATGAACCTTATAGCCATGTGCATGGCTAACCATATTAAATTGGATTATTTTTATCTTTAATTTCTAAGTAATTTTCCAGAATTTAAAAATATTCCAGATTCAAATAATTCCTTGTTTTTAACATTAATTTAATAACCCTTGTTTGATTAGAGTAATTAAAAGTATGTTTAAACAAAAACATGTAAACACATTTTAACAAATAATATATAAACAATGTCATTAACAAACAGTGGCTGATCCAGCCATTTTAAAAAGGGGGTTCCCAACCCAGAGTAAAGGAGGAGTTCCAACTATATGCTCCCATTCAAATGCATTGATCGTCCAAAAACCAAAAAAAAGGGGGGTTCCAACCCCAGGAACCCCCCCCCCTGGATCCGCCACTGTTAACAAAACATTAAGTCTTTTGGAAGCCACTTTGACCAATAGAAAATATGCTTTCTTTTATATCAATTTATAGAAAGGCCTATGGGAGACAACTCCTGATGGATTATTTATTTTTAAATTTTTTCTTAGACAAGATTGATATTTTCTGGCAGCTTTTTTGTTCTTTCTTTAAAAGTTGGGTACACTTACTTATATAAGTTGAAGAATTTATTTGAAGTTTGACTGGTTTACAAATAGATAGTCAAAATATAAGAATTAAATTATATATATAATATTTCTGGTTTAATAGCTTGTTCATAAACTGGAAAAGATTTACTGCCTAGGACATAGGATAACATTTAAAGGTTCAATTTTTTTCATAAGATGAATCAGAGACATATATACACATATGTATATATGTCTCTGGATGAATCAAATATTTTATCATATTCGTAATAAGTTATATGATAAAAAAAATAGTGTAGGAGTGAACCTAGTTTCCCTATACATCCCATATTTAAAGTTTTCATGTTTAAGCATGACCCACAGACTGATCTAAGAGGGTGGGGGCACTGACTTACCTTAATTAGGGGGGGGCAGCTCCAGTCATGCTTCAGTGTTTCCCTAAATAATCAACCAAAGTTTCCCCACAAAAGGGGGGCTGGCCCCACAGAACCCCCTGGATCTGCCTATGTTGTTTCCTCCTTATATTTTAATATTTGCATGCCGTCCTGAAATGTCAAAAAACGGTATACAATACAATTTTATTCCAGTGATTTGTCAGGCCTCAAACTTCCATTATCTTCAAATTGTATGAAATTTTACAGTGATTAGTCGAAATACCCTTATCAGAATTTGTCAGAGGTCTCAAATAATTATCGTTAGGCAGCAACCATTTGATTTTCTGGGGGGGGCTATGGTTTTTTTTTCTGTGCAAACTTTTTTTTTCGCCTTCGGCGAAGAACAATCTATTTTTTTAGCGACAAACCGAAGACAATTTTTTTCTTTCAATTTTAGCATTACACATAGTGGCAGCTGAGGGTGAAACAAACAATTTTTTTTACTCAGGGTCCAAAACAAATTATTTTTTTCACCAAAACCTGGAAACAAACTTTTTTTTCCAAAAAAAAACCATAGCCCCCCCCAGAAAATCAAATGGTTGCTGCCTTAGTGTCATTTTTGGAAGAAAAAAATTAAAGTGATGCATCAAAATCTGTCGATTTTCTTATTGTTTAAAGGAAAGTGTATATTTTATTGTCATGCTGTCATCAACTGTCATTTTAAAATCCTCAGTAAATTCAAATATTTTTATTTATAATAACACATGAATTCATAAAAAGTTATTATATTTCCCGCGCTTTTTAAATAGAAAACGGCTAAAACCATGACAAAGAAATAGACATCTTTAAAATTTATGGCATTGATTGAACCATATCATCATCACCTAAATTGTGCCGAATTTGATAGAAATAATTAAGAAAAAACATTGAAAACAATTTTTTATTTTCACATTGGTATCAAAAAGGTTAGTCTGCAGTATCACTTACTACCGGGACGTAATTTTTCTTTTAGCAGATTCTGTTGCCAAGACCAAACACGCCATTTGTAAACGAAAAAGAACCTGTCATTTCTGAAACAAATATTTACTGGATGTATTTCTAAGAAGGTAATTTTTAATAATGTCAAACAGTTTTATTCCTATTAAAAACATTGTTTTGTTTTTGGAATCCACCCTGCGGAGTTGAAGCAAACACATTTTAACGGACATAACTTGAAACTGTTCAGTTTTGTTTTCAGTAAAGTCAGTGACGGTGCCAGTTGTGCGCGTAGAACTGTGAAAATTGAATATTTCATCGGGAAGTGCAATAGTCGAATTGAAAACATTGTTTGCCATACCAGTTATCTTTGTATTCTCAATTGTGTTCAGATAAGCACATTTTTTTTTTTAGAATTAAGACTAATATGTATCAAGGATGTATAACTAACACCTTCTAATATACGTCCTTGTATGTATGTATGTACTTTGAGATTCCACCAGGCCAGTATAGACGCAGCCCTTGATTGACTGCAAGGGTACAGCGGATCCATGTACACTCCCTAGGGATTAATGGAGATGTGTCCTTTACATGACTCAAGTTGTTTTCAGAAAGAGGGACGAAGGATACTAGAGAGAGAGTCAAAATTATAGATAGAAAATAAACTGACAACGCCATGGCTAAAAATAAAAATACAAACAGACAAATATTAGTACAGAAGACACAACATAGAAAACTAAGGACTAAGCAACACAAACCCCACCAATAACTGGGGGTGATCTCAGGTGAATCCGGGTCCGTCCGCCCTGATTCTGGTTCGCCCTAGTTTCTGTTCGCCTCGAGTCCGTTCGCCCTGATTTTATTTTTTAGTATAGGTTTGCGTTGTGTGTATATAATTGAATGTGTTGAAGTCAGTCTTCAATTTGGCCGAATATTTACGATGTATCATGTTAATGTTTATAGCTAGCTGCTACTAGGTTATAAGTTTCTGTACATTTCAGGACTACAAGATATTGCGACTTCAAGGACTAAGTTTGCATCTGTATGTTATTACGTTACTAGGAAATTTAAGTTTCTGTGAATTTCAGCACTACATTGTATTTTTAAATGTAAAACAACTGACGACTAAATTATTTGTACATGTATGTAATTGATGTTGAAGTTTACATTCACCGAATATTTATTTATGATGTATATTCTGTGGTACTGCTATTAGAACATAAGTTCATTATTAATCCATCAAAGACAATTCATATAACAATCAGTGATATCAAAGATTTCAAATGATACCTTATCAGCAATCAAAATTTTGGCAAATATTCTGTATTTAACTTTTAATATATATACATAAATTTCAATATATATATATTTCGTTCGTTCATTAATGTAATATATACATATCATAAATGAATATAGGGCGAACGAACCCAGGGCGAACAAACTCAGTGCGAACGAACCTAGGGCGAA
The DNA here is from genome assembly GCA_019925275.1 of Mytilus edulis. NCBI lineage: Eukaryota > Metazoa > Mollusca > Bivalvia > Mytilida > Mytilidae > Mytilus > Mytilus edulis. Next base: position 36,963,899 of record CM034357.1, read on the forward strand.
CATGTAATCAGGGCGAACGATCCCGATACCATCTCAGGTGCTCAGGAAGGGTAAGCAGATCAGTGTTTTCCTTTTTTCACTAAGGGAAGGTGGGTGTTTTAAAAAAATCACTTGCAACCGGGTGGGTTTTTTTTAAATGTCCACCCGTTTTTTTTTTAATTTACTGTGGGTGCACGTGGGGGTCACAAAAATAAAGATTAGTATAATATTCACATTTAATGGAGTTGAACAAACATAAATAGACGTAGTCATATTAATTGTCAAATATTCTTTGATTTGATTTTTTTAACAAATTATCTCATTTCTCTCTTCTTTCATTTACAATTTTATGTCCTGTTTCTTGCTTTTGTGCCGTATTTTTGGCCCATAGAACAGTAGTATCCTTCCTCTGTGACTATAAGCCATTTGAAGTCTTGCTCATATTTGTCTTCACTTGCGTGTCTTTTCCGTTGTTTGGTTGATTTTTGTTCAATTTCCACAACTTCAACATTACTATCAATTTTATTTAACTTATTTGGTCTTGCATTTTCTTTATCATCATCGTCATCTGCCTTTCTTGCAATTGTACCCCGATTGATAAATGAAAACATTGAAATTTGACGATTGGACGCCATCTTTGTCAATGAAAACAAATCAGCGAGGCGCGATTAGTATTCAAATTTTAACGGTACGGAACCGAAAAAAATCCGAAATTTGAAAAAAAAAGCCGACCACCTCCTAAAATCGAAAGGTGGTCGGCTTTCAAAAGAAGGTGGTCGGCACACCCGGCTTAAATGCCGAATGGAAAACACTGCAGATCCTGTTCCACATGTGGCACCCGTCGTGTTGCTTATGTTATTACAAATCGGGTAAATAGTCTAATTCGAAAGGTCACATTCGTGAAAAGGGAAAGGGTATTGTAGTTAAGACACAAGGTACATATCCGATATCATCTGTGAAACGTTTATTCCATAACGATCAACCAACTCATGATGGCATACGTAAAATTTACGAAGGGATGATTTCAACTTATATGGGTTTATCCTCATCTTACTGTGTGTAACAGTATGTTGTCATTTATTTATAGTAAAGACATAATAATACAAATATAATCATGATGAAAAATAAATGTTTTAATGTCAGAAGACGAAATGAGAATCATAACCCTCAGGGGCGTAGCTACCCGGAGGCACGACAGCACGTGCATCCACGTCGTTTTCACAAAAAAAAAAAAAAAAAAGCAGAAGAGAGAGAGATGAGTTGGTCAATCGGAATCGGAGACTGTTGGTGTCTTTTCCGTCTATCCCGGATATTAGTTTGACAACCTAGTTACAAGTGTTGACGAAGCTGTTCATTCAGAAAAAGATCGTAGCTCCGAAGTTGCGTCACATGTACATTGATTCGGCATGCAAAAAAAGAAATGGCAAAATAAAAATTTATATATTGAATGTTAAAGGAAACACCTATGTTGTCACTTTTTTTAATTGATGAAATATCATTAGATAACGACATTTGGTTTCAAAATAAATTTTTTTTTTGAGATTATGGATCATTATGACAAGATCGGAAGGTTACTTGTATCTTTTTTACAAGAGTTTTACTTTTGAATTTGTAATACTCAGTCTATTCTAAGATATGTAGTTTTGGAGCACATTTTACAGTGTACAGTTCATCAGTTTGGAATGAGATGTACTAATCGGCATTACAATTATCAGATCCCTTCGATATCGTTGAAAATATGCCGAGGCGATGTGGTTTAGTGACAGACTACCAGAGCCAATCACCCTGCAACCACGCCAAAACAGTATTGGAAAGCCTCATTATTTTGTGTGTTCATAGACCATATGATAAGGCAACTGGAGATTGGAGTCGCGTCAAGTTATCAGAAAATCGCTTCTTTGTGCTGTATCTCACGGCTTCATCGTGTTGTAGGAAATATCACAAACGAACAAATCTCAATATTGTCTGAAACATACGAAACTGACCTAGCATGTAATTTTGACGAATTCAATTGGGAGGTCGCTCGATGCCGAACACGTTCGCTGGTTTATAACATCTCGCGAGTGCTACCATGCCATGATGGCCCTGAGATCTATCAGTCACGGTACTACGTATGTAATTGAAAACAAATGTACGATCAAAAATGAACAACGAAAGTTACATAGCATTACCATGATTACTGCATGTTCATCGGGATTTCAGTGTGAATGTTGACAAAGTAATAGAGAAGTTTGTTTCTGCCGAGACCCGAAGAGCAGATTTTGGACAATTTTGAGTAAATTCTGTATCACAAATATTTGTTGTTTATGTATTACTATATCCAGAAGATTTATTAATAGTTTTACATTCATAAATTTTTATCTACATATAGCTCCTCTTTTAACCGTCCTATGACCGAAAACCGAAAAAAAAAAAAAAATTCTACATAATAGGGTCCCAAAATTTTTTCGCCTTGCTCCGCTCGGCGGTAGTTGCTTCCACATCGTTTCTTTCTAGCTACGCCCCTGACCCTTTCACAACTTAGATAACTTGACATAGAATGTGCATTCCATTTCATTTCATTCTTTTCAGTTTACGTATTTATCCAAGACTATCAGCATATTACTTTTAAGGGGCAGTCTTTTCATCACTGAATACCCAAAAAGGCCACTAACCCCTAAGAAAAACAGAAATGTTAAACAGTAAAACAGTAAAAATCGATCAAATTACATAAATTCAATTATATTCTCATTTTTACATAAAATTGAGAATCAAAATAAAATAAAATAAGCTTCCAGATCGTGCAATATTTTTCCCAAATTACATCTCTTTGTAAATTATCTTATGGTCTTTACTTTTCAATTTTTAGCAATAAATTGTTCAAATAATTATACAAGTTAAAACATTTTATTCAATGTGAAATTATCACAATAATTATATTAAAAAAATGTTAGACTTGAAAGTGTATCTGCAAAACTGTTCATTTTGATTTTCTTGCCATCATTTCCTATTACATTGTGTGTACTATATATTTACATGTACATGTATGTAAAACATATTCATCCACGTTCAGAAGGTAAATCAAATATATAAATAAAGATGAAAACAATATTTAGGTGTGTTGGGTGGTATACCATACTTTTAATGATTTCATCAAAATCCAATTTTTTTTTATTTCACCTCCTGAAATCAAAATTAAAACTACTGATTGAAATCAATTAACTGAAATTTGGACCACTGACATGAAAATCAGCATTTTTTTTTAAACTCTTAAAAGGTCACTTAATTTGACTGACACTTTGGTTAAGTCCAAATGACCAAAAAAGAGAAAGGCAATGATGTTAAGTTAAGGTTAATTTTAATCTTTTGGGTTAAAATATTTTTTTGTGCACAGTTGAGCCAACATTTAACAAGCTTGATGCATCTTAAATTTGGAATCACCAGCTATGAAAATGAGAACATGCAGCAGATTTTCATGTGCCATGATTATCAATGATTATCTCCCATCAGCTTTCAAAAAGTTCAATGTTGATTCTAAAAAAAAATAATGCACAATTAGGGTAATTTGTCATGTTTGTAAAGAAATAAATTTGAAAATTAAAATAGTTTTTTATTTTATTTATAGAATTCTTTTTAATGTTGAGATATAATCAAACTAACAATAGAAGAGAGGCATAAAGGGGGGTATCTGCACGGAAGAACGCAAAATAAAATTGCCATTTCACGATGAACGAACAATTAAAAATTTCTTGCACGTTGATCTTTTTCATGATTTCTTGAAACACGGTGAATAACGAACCTTTTTCACGGCTGCACGTGAAATAAAAATGGCAAAACATGTTGCACGAAAATAACCCTTTACCACCCTCATAGAAATATTTGTTATTCTATTTGGATCTGGCTGTTGAAAAAGTACATGTACATAATTGCAGTCAAGATAGGTGTTTTTGTATGACTTTCAGTCTTCACGATGAACTGCTTAATCTACAGGTCCGGAGCTCAATTTTAGAAATTTTTTAGTTAAATTCTGTTGGCCTGTAGATACAATTTTACAGGCCCAATAGCAATTTTACAAGCCTGGGCTTCCTGGGCTGCCACTCAGCGTGAAGACTGGACTTTCAATTTGTTTAAAGATATGTTTTCATGAAGGTGTTTGTCATTTATTTGTTAAATCCTTCATTCATAAGTCCAATGTCGTTCAAACACATTTTTTAGTTATCAAATTATCAGATTATTTTGTACAATGTATTTAATAATTATCATTGCTTAAAATAAAACATATATATAAAATCCATTTAATAAATAATCACTTGTCTGAGGAAAATTTGGCAAGATTTAATATCTGCAATCTGTATGACCCATGCATTGTTTATCTGAAATTGTGCCAACTAAAGATCAAAAGGCAGAGGTAATTGTTTAAAAACAAAATTGAAGGATAGTTGATAGATTTATGTTTCAAACGAACTAACTTTTAGTAATTTCTTGTAATTACAGGACAAAATGTCATCCAGAGCGAGTAGAAGTGGTGGAAAGCCATTTTCTGCAAATCGTACACGTGTTGATAGCGCTAATAAAACATCTGGTGGACAGGCTTACCCAGAAATCAAACAGAGAGGATATTACTCCGATATTATAGGAACTGATGGGAGTGATGGACAATTAGATGTAAGTTACATTTATTTTTAGCTCACCTGGCCCGAAGGGCCAAGTGAGCTTTTCCCCATCACTTTGCGTCCGTCGTCGTTGTTAACTTTTACAAAAATCTTCTCCTCTGAAACTACTGGGCCAAATTAAACCAAACTTGGCCACAATCATCATTGGGGTATCTAGTTTAAAAAATGTGTCCGGTGACCCAGCCAACCAACCAAGATAGCCGCCATAGCTAAAAATAGAACATAGGGGTAAAATGCAGTTTTTGGCTTATAACTCAAAAACCAAAGCATTTAGAGCAAATCTGTCATGGGATAAAACTGTTCATCAGGTCAAGATCTATCTGCCCTGAAATTTTCAGATGAATCGGACATTCCGTTATTGGGTTGCTGCCCCTGAATTGGTAATTTTAAGGAAATTTTGCTGTTTTTGGTTATTATCTTGAATGTTATTATAGATAGAGATAAACTGTAAACAGCAATAATGTTCAGCAAAGTAAGATTCACAAATAAGTTAGTATGACCGAAATGGTCAGTTGACCCCTTTAGGAGTTCTTGCCCTTTATTGTCAATTTTTAAACATTTTTTGTAAATCTAGGTTATCATTTACAAAAATCTTCTTCTCTGAAACTACTGGTCCAAATCAATCCAAACTTGGCCACAATCATCTTTGGGGTATCTAGTTTAAAAAATGTGTCCGGTGACTCGGCCATCAAATCAAGATGGCCGCCACAGCTAAAAATAGAATATAGGGGTAAAATGCAGTTTTTGGCTAATAACTCAAAAACCAAAGCATTTAGAGCAAATCTGACATGGGTTAAATTGTTTATCAGGTCAAGATCTATCTGCCCTGAAATTTTCAGATGAATGAGACAACCTGTTGTTGGGTTGCTGCCCCTGAATCGGTAATTTTAAGGAAATTTTGCTTATTTTGGTTATTATCTTGAATATTATTATAGATAGAGATAAACTGTAAACAGCAATAATGTTCAGCAAAGTAAGATTTACAAATAAGTCAAATGACCGAAATGGTCAATTGACCCCCATAAGGAGTTATTGTCCTTTATAGTCAATTTTTAACAATTTTCATAAAATTGTAAATTTTTATTAACATTTTCCACTGAAACTACTGGGCCAAGTTCATTATAGATAGAGATAATTGTAAGCAGCAAGACTGTTTAGTAAAGTAAGATGTACAAACACATCACCATCACCAAAACACAATTTTGTCATGAATACATCTGCTTCCTTTGTTTAATATTCACATAGACCAAGGTGAGCGACACAGTCTCTTTAGAGCCTCTAGTTAAAATGTATTTGTTGGTTTATCTTCAAAAATCTTGGAAAGTAAATGCAGTATAAATGTGGAATCATTTATTTTCGTGCATGGGTACCCATTTTCATGGAGTGAGGAAATCTTGCATATTCATGGATATTTAAATTTGTGGTTTTGGCAAAGTCTGCATACATTTCTTTAGATAAATGTATTTCATATAACAGTTAAATTTGTGATTCCCTTTGCAACAACGAAATCCTTGAAAATTGGTATCAAATGAATATTCATGAATCCACAGTATAAGGTGGTAACTAACACTACAGGGAGATAACTCTCTAAAGTCAGCTTAATGTTTTAATTACGTTGTGTTGTAGAGGGAATATTAAGCTTCTCAGTGATCAAAATTGGTGTTTGTCAAACTACTATATAACCAGTGTAATTTTTCTCATATAATGGTTGGTTCAAAATTTTTGAAATTTTTATAGTTTTGTAAGAGGGTCAAAGTAAATACTTTGTCAAAATTTTAGGAAAATTAAACGAGCCAAATTAATTTTAGTGAAAGTGTTGGGTACCACCTTAAAATTGTTAGACATATTTGATTATTTTATAACAAAAAGCAAATATTTTTTTACAATATTTAATTTTCTTTGGCACCAGAACAAATAAGATTATAAAATGTTTTTAATTTGCAGTATGTATTAAATGGACCAACAACTGCACAAGACACACTGTGGAATGTTGCCAAAGAAAAACACACACCAAAAGGTATTTAAATTATTATTTATTGATTATTGACACGTTTCAATGTATAAGGGGGTTCCCCTTATCTTTCTAAATAGGGATTCAGAGCTATTATGTCATATGTTCTTATGGTTTTACATGTAAGCTTTATTTTGGATTTATTTATTTCTTGCTTTCAGATTTGGCATTTGTGCAAATCGCATTACAAAATACATGTACCCAAAAATGTTGATTCTAGTATTCAAACGTGTGAGGAGTTTATCAAATAAAAAAAGAAAATCTTTAAAAATTATATTTTTCTCATTGTAATTACAAACTAATAATTACATTAGATGTATGTTTCATTATAATATGTTATTCTGATTGGCTACACTGCAATCTCACGTTATTCCTTAAACAATTGCATTACACAATAAAATTTATCATGCAGGATGATAGGAGGTCCCACAATTAAGTGCACAGGTAAATTAAATAAAAACTTGATAAAAATCGTGTTTTCATGATCATAGCTAAAAAATGTAATTATAAGTATTGAATGCTTCTATTTGTAATTTCATAGGTTTGTAAAAGCGTTGACCGTGCACACACTTCCGCGCTTCATACAGGATGTACTTAGATTAAGGCTTTTACACCCCATTGACGTTACAAAAAGAAGCATTCAATTCTTAACTGTTACTTCTGAGAAGATATAAATTAAGTAAAGTGGAATCATGGTAGTAGAATTGCAAATTGTATTCTTTGTTTATGATTGATTTTATTTGACCTCTATATCTATATACATGTATGTTTAGGGTAATTAATGAAAGCGATTTGTTTATGGCAATTTTTTTGTCCATCAGTTATTTTAATTAATCTGCAAATTAAGTTACCTTGACCAAACTGTTGGTAATAGGAAATTATATTAGAATTATTTAAGCCAATTCAACCTTGACTTTTATATGATTGTCATTCCCTAGTTAGGCCACACTTGAAAATATTTTAATTTGCCCAAACCCTACCCAAAGGTTGAGACAGTGGGTAGGTCATTGTAGGTAGGTAGGCATTTTATTTTATTTTTCCACAAAAAAGAAATTCAAGTATCAGATGTTTATTAGTCTTCATGCCTATCTGAATAAAATAAACCTTCAAATTAGGACTACTAACACAAAGGTTCCTGGTTCAATTCCCGTCTGGGATGAAAAAGTCAGGAACTGAATTTTCGGCTCTGCCTTGACACCATTTGCGAGTATGGTCTTGAGAAAACAATGATAGTCTGTCGGAAGGGGACGATAAATGGCTGACCTGTGTTAAGAGAGATCCATATCTCTTGCACGTTAAAGACACCCTTGTAGATTTTGAAAAAGAGCAGGCTAATGCCGCTACAAGGCAGCACTCGCACCCGCAAAGTGGAAAGGGATTAATATAAGTTGCAAAACTTGTTTCCCAATCCACTATAAATAAATATGTTTAAACTAATAAAAGATTTTGAGAAGGCAGCTTTTTTCTGGGTAGGTAGGGTTAGGGCAAAAACCCTATTCTTTTTTATGGCCTTATGCTTTTGGATTATTTTGGGAAATGTCAAATTTGAGGTTTCTATTTTGACAAATTCATTTGAAAATCAGAAATTTTGATATGTCATATAACACATATCCTTCTTGCATTGGTTATAACCTTTTGCAGTCTTCACAATTAACTATTAAATCTACAGGCCCGTAGCTCAGTTTTCAATATTTTGTAGTTAGATTTTGTTGGCCTGTAGATATGATTTTTTTTTACAGGCCCAAGAGCAATTTTACTAGCCTGGGCTGCCACTCAGCGTGAAAACTGCTCTTGATGACAAAGGCAGTAAGAAGTGTCTACATTTGAGTCATATTTTTTTCAACATTTAAAAGTATTTTTTTTACTGAACCTAGTTATTGGGAGTCCAATGCAACTGTATCACAAAGAGACATTTTTCTTTTATCACAATGGGTAATCTTTCATCATTGTTTTAAATGTTAAAATGTTGTATTTATTTATACTATTGTATAATAATATCCTGAAATTTCAATTACAGTCACAGCATTTGAAGAAAAAGGAAATGTTATTGAACAGATCAAAGGCCAGTCACATGGACCCTCAACAGAAATTACAGCAATATCAGTATGTTATCATAGGATATTTATGACAAATATTCTTGTTGGTTTTTTTTCAATGGAACATCTTTTTTTTTTTAATTTAACCTAAGTGTAGTGTATTAATGTCTTTAATGATAATTTTTACAAAAATATAAGGCCTGTACATTATAAGTTTAATGATTTTGATAGCACATGTACTGTAGACCCTTTAATATTCATGGAATACAATTTGTCATGTCCATTGATTTCATGGGAAGGGTGTATACTTTGATGTGAGTAAAGGAAAGACCCATAAAACAGGAATATATTCTCCAACTCAAACATACAAATATCTGCTTAAACTTGGAATATCTTAATTTACTTTTTGTCTGTTCTCACTATAGTAAAACTTTCAGATATTTTGAATTTAAATCTTTTTATATTTTCTTTTAGGATTTTTCAAAAAGTTCAAGTGAACCAAAGGTCCAGTTGCCATTTTACACAAAACCTGGAGATTGTCCGAGGAAAATTGAAGTAGAAAGGTTTGTTTAGTTTGTGTTCATTTCAAAACACTGGAACTCTTATTACTCTGATGCTAAATATTATGATTTAAAGCTTGGATTAAGCATTTTGAAAAAATAAGCAGGTGCAAAGAGAAACTAAAATATTGTGCAACCTGAGCCCTAGAATAAGTTTTTCCAGCTTAATATATATCTTCTGTTAAAATTTTAATAATATTTTTTTTTAAATATATGGTATGGGGTTAAGAATAAATTTTGTCTTAAATATGCTATAACTATTATCAGTCATTTTCCTATTAGAATACTATTTGCTTTTTATTTTACATTGATATTTAAACATTTATTTCTCTTTTGAAGGAGTTTTTTTCTTTTTCTTGAATGAATATCATCATTTTTGTTAATTATTATTTTGAATTTTAAACAATTATGTATTTCTTTTTGTAGGAGAAGAAGATTATATTCTACACTTGAATTGAAGAATCTCTTGAAAGATCAGGGAATAAAAACTGATCAGTTGATGCCAAAACAGACCAGTATGCCAGTCCAAATCAACATGGATCCCAATGATCCCGCCCCATTCCCTGCATACCTGCCTTTACATTTATTTGACAATGAGGAACATGACTGTCGTCTGCCAACTGAGTGGCTAAAGATGGGACAAGATAATGGAACCAGGAAACCAGTTCCTGCTCTTGCTCTGTTACCCAGTAAAGATACTGACAAAGAATGTAAATATTCGTTAGATCTCTGTTAAGGTGGTACCAAACATTGAGAAGCTTAATATTTCCTTAAAAATACAATGCATTTAAAACGTTCAGCTGATTTTACAGAGTTATCTCCCAATAGTGTTATGTACCACCTTAAAATATATGTAGACGTAATTATGTTGTTTAATTAGTAGTTTGATAATACAAATATTTGCTAGGTTTTGATTAAAAACAAAAGCTTTTTAAGTTTAAAATGAAAAGACCTAAAATTTAGATCAAGAAGTTGTGTGGATTCATTCTACCATAAATTTTCATGATATTATCTTGGGGAATTCTTTAGAAGAATTCAGTAGTTGTTTTGATTACTGTGGATTCAGTAATATTCGTTGGATACCAATTTTCGTGGATTTCGTTGGTTCAGTGGAATACTTGTAAACGGTCCAGATCCCCACCCTTAAATCATATATATTCTTGAATGGGACGATAAAACAAATCAGTTAAAATTAAAGGGAAGTCCCTGGGGGTCACCCCACCCCTTTCAATTTGAGAATGTGCTATTTGAACGAAATACAAATGTTCTAAAGAAATGTAAGCAGACTTTGCCAAAACCATGAATTGAAATATCAACGAATATGCAAGATCTCCTGAATCCATGAAAATACACCTTATCGCTATTAGCCTTATCAGCCTGCTGACCGGGCCTCTTGAACTTTTGACGCATACAACAATCACTTTTCCATTGTGGCGTCAGATATTTTGTTTTATGACGTCAAAATTTTACGGGAACCTGTGTGATATCCAGTAATGGCGGACAAATATCGATAAGGTGTATTGGTACCCACGAAAATAAATGAATCCACAGTAACAAGAAAGTATCCCTTTCCTCCATAATGACGCCTTTTGACGCCACCCCCTTTACTCCATGATACGCCTTTCGACGCCTGTGTAGTGCCTCAGTTGAAACGTATTGCCTACGAAAAAACTTTATCATACTAAAAAAAATTGTATCTAATATAAAAAGGATATTCATGAGAATATGTGACTGGAATGTCATTGATGAAATATTTGTTTTTGCAATGCATTAATACTTTAACTGATGATTTTGTTTTATTGAAAACAAGATCAGAATGTAAACATAGTTCATTTTGTATTTATTTTCATTTACAGTGGATCCAACTGACCCAAAGATCAAATATGAATGGACTGATGTAGGTATCCTAGATTATGACCCTAAACAGCAGTTATTCTTTGTACAGAAGTGTAATTCCTCAGGCAGGATTGTAGATGAGTCTGGTAAAGCTGTAGTAAATGGAGGATTTCAATCAGATGGTTAGTTAATATTGAACTACAGTGAAACCTGGCTTAATCAAATCCTTTTTAAACCGAAAACCTGTATAAACCAAACATGTTTTTAAGCACCGTCATATCAGTTTTAATGCGCTGTGAACTTGATAAAACTGAACATGGCCAATACCGAACAAAATTTTTAGTCCCGAAGAGGTTTGGTTTAAACAGGTTTCACAGTATAATAGAGCAAACATAATATATATAGCAAAACTTTTATCTACTGTGGATTCATTTATTATCATGGGTACCAATTTTTCGTGGAAATTTAATTTCATGGTATTGATAAAGTCTGCATACATTCCTTTAGAAAACTTGTACTGTGGATTCATTAATATTCATTGGATACCAATTTTCATGGATTTCGTGGAAACATGGGAACCACGAATTCAAATGTTCAACGAAATACAAAATTTTAATAGGAATGTATGCAAACTTTTCTCAAACAACGAATTTAAATATCAACGAATATGCAAGTTTTCCGCAATCCACGAAAATTGGTACCCACGAAAATAAATGAATCCACAGTAATTCATTGAGCATTTACATTCCTGGCTCCCCTGTACTCATGAAATCCATGAAAATTGGTATCCAACCAATATTAATAAATCCAGAGTATTTACTTCAAATGATTAGTTGAAATGTTTTTTTTCAATTCAATTTCATCAATAATGTGTATTTATTCATGAAGATTAACACTTTTTGACTCAACTGAAAATACCAGTGTATATTTGTTGTTAACAACATTTCATGGTTAAAAAGAATTGACTTACCCACAAGAACTGGTACCTGAGATCAATAACCCTTTCAAAGCAATTCAGTAATGAGCAGGGGCGAATCCAGCCATTTTAAAAAAAAAAGAGGGGGGAGGGGGTGTCCCAACCCAGGACAAAGGGGGGTTCCAACTATATGTCCCCATTCAAATGCATTGATTGGCCAAAAAAAAAGGGGGGTTCCAACCCCTGGATCCGCCACTGATAAGTAATAGAATAAAAATTGTTTTTATAGGCTCTAGAATGGACTTAAAGAACCAGTTTTGGGTACACAGAGTTAGATTAATGTTAAAAGCTGAAGATCCAAGGATCTTTGCCCAGCGAGTAGCCGAGGCATTTAGACTACGTAAAGAAACTGAAGCCATTCTGAGATATAACCTGTATGTTGACTGTATGCCTATGGATGGTGTTGGAGAATTAGATCAAGCTTCACTCAGACGGATGGTTGAATGTGCTAAAAATAGTCCTGGATTAGGAAGAGATAAAAAGTAAGAGTTCCTCGAAACATTTTTTAAAACAGTGATAAAATGCCAAATAAGAAATTTTTAGAGCATTCTGAAATTTATAATATGCTCAATAATAATTAAAAAAAAAAGATCTGTAGAATGTGCTAAAAATAGTCCTGGAATAGGAAGAGACAAAAAGTAAGAGTTCTTCTAACGTTTTTAAAACAATGATAAAACTAAATTGACAAAATTAGTCCTGGCATAGGTAGCGACAAAAAGTAAGAGTTCTTCTTACAGTTTTTAAACTATGTCAAATAAGAAAATTTATAGAGTGTTGGACCAATTAATCAATTATCATAGAAAGAAAAAAAGGGTATTTCTAACCGTTTTTTAAACTATGTCAAATGATAAATAAGAAAATTAATAGAGTGTTCTGAAATTAATAACATATATATCATAAAATGAAGACCTGTGAAATAGAAAATTTTGAGAAACTATTGCCATGTTTTTATATAAAGTGCAAAAAAATGAGAAAAGACAGTTATTGACTAACATTTTGATTTACAATCATAGTAGTGCTCAATTACATCATTGTGATTTTTTTCATTGATTAATCTTACCTTTTAGGATGTTCTTTAATTAAAATAATGTTTGTTTATGATATGCCCAATAAAAAAATAGATCTTTAGAATTTAGATCAGAAAATTTGTTTGTCTAGAATTTTAAAATTTTCAAGCCAGTGAAAAAGTTATTCATGATACTGAAAATTTGTTTCTGGAATTGCTATAGTGTTGTGGTGTTGCTGTCATATTGCATTTACCTCTTATTTTCTCCTTTACTGGTATAGTAATCTCTAATGTTACCATAAACCTTCAAGTTTAGAAATAATTCAAAATGATGTATTAACAATTTCCATCTTTTATTATTATTTTACAGTTTGGAAGATTATATTCAAGTTTTGGAGAAGGAAGTGAATATTGACTTTTGTTGGTCTATGAACAGAATTATATTTGACAAAACAGTGGATGAAGATCCTGTCACTTTTGCCTTTGTCACCAAACCTGAAAAGAAGGAAGAACTTGTACCCGTTAAAGGTAAAAAAAAATAATTAAATCTGGTTCCTTTCATCCCTTCCAAAAAAAACCCAATAAAAAACATTCATGTTTGAATATGCAGAAATTACTTATTTGTTTATAACAATTACATATGGATTGACAATTTTACATTTTTCTTTCCTATTTTTACATATAGCACCATGAGATTGAAGATAAAACTGTTTGCCTGAATATATACAACATGAAATGATACAAGTAAAAAATTACATTGAAAAGTATTCATCTTATTTAGCAAAACACAAATGTTGTTGTTTTTTGGGGGGGGGATAGGTTTGTTAATGCCACACACAAAAAAAACCAACATGCAAATAAAGCTCCTTTTTAAGTGAAAAGAATCAAACCCAACATTGATAATCCAATACAACTTTTATTCCAGGCTGTGTTCTTGATGTACCAGAATACCCTTATGATCAGAACTATGATCAGTTTGCCTTCCATTCTCTGTTAACACGTAAAGAGAGTATTGAGGCTACTGGGAAAGTCAGAACAGAGTGTAACAAAGTCTGTGGAATGTCACTCTTTCACATCCCCACCACTAAACCAATGAGATTAGAAGAATTTGAACAGACACAATCACAAGCTACCTCACAAGTGAGAATATTATATTTCATTACAGCTCTTTTCATAATGCTAGCAAGTTAAAGATTTGGATTGCTTGTTTGTTTTGTTTGTATTAAAGTTTGCTCAATCATTGTAATTAAGATTGACATCCGCAAACAATATAAGAAGGCGGAGTTAAATCTGATAAGGTCCAAACAAATTTAAATATAATGTATAAGATGCAGGGGTCTCCATGGCCTGTTTAATGATGGCGCCCTGCCATCGTTTAAATATCTTGCGCCATCGTCAAATGACCCGCGCCATCATTAAATTGTCTTCCGCCATTGTTCAAAACTGCTATCGTTTTTTCATAGCTCGACACCATTTTTTTCAGCAATTATAATCAAATGTATGTAATTGCATAACCCTTAGGCTTTTTATATTATAATCCAATACAGTTCTAACGCCTGAGGGTTATCTGGATTAAGATCGCTAATACCTGAGCTTGTACAGGTAGATCAACAAACCAGACAGGAGAATACTATCTGACGATTCATTTATTGAATTATTCAACGAAGTTTCAGCAAATGTTTAGGATAATTTAGATAAAATAAATAGATTAATAATCCAGTTACAAAGAAAACAGTTTAACAAGTCACATGCTTTTATTTTGACTTACACAATCAGCATCCCCCTTTTTTAAGAAGTACAAAATAAGACGTAAAACATTAATATTATTTCATCGCAAATAACTTGAGTACTGCTGTAACGATAATATAGAATTACTTTAAAAATTAAAAAGTAAAGACTTAAATATTTACTGTGATGACATATCGTATCGTAATTCCGTCCGAATTCATTTCGTAGTTTACAATCAAATTGACACATCCGTGTTTCCGGTTTATATTCAGACTTGAATGATGCATGTTGCATGGCATCAATTTGCTAGATAAAGTCATTAAAAACCTTTTTATTTGTCAACGTTTGAATTACAAATTTCTTCAACCTTTTACATAACCCGTACGAATCGTTTTGTTGTTGCTGCAAATTAGCCATACTGGTAATGGGTTCATGACCTCTGCATTTGACAGTGTCCGTGAAAAATAAGTTCCACCTGATTTTAACCCCCATAACAATTACCAAAAATAGCAAGAAAACTACATAGGGACCTTCATGACACCTTTTGTCATTCTCGATCAAGGGGGGAGCATGAAGGCTTAATTGGCATTTGAATGGTTACAAACGGCAATCAATGAAAATATTGATACTTCTATAATGAAAATTCAAAAAAATATAATCTAAATAAGCAATGAATTAGCTTTTTCACCATTCCTTACATGGAGGAATGCAATACTTTTGATCACACTACACTGTACGGTGTAGACACGTTTTGTGATGGTGAAAGTTCCTCCATCGTTCAATTTTCATCCATTGAGATCCCTGACTGATGTCAATCTTAATTACAAACAATTAATACAAACAAAGCAAGCAAGCAAACCAAGCATTTACCTTGCTAGCATTAAAATGCATGTTATACCGTATAGCAGGTTATTTTTCGGTGGGTGTAAATTTTTCACTTATTTTCACGGATAGAACAAAACCGCCAAAATTAATTCCGCCAATTTAAAATTTTACATGCAAAGGTATTGATAAAAGTTTCGAATCGGCCAAAATAATACCCGCTAAAATATTTCAAATACCTAAATCAATGAAAATTGTGAAATTTTACACCCGCGAAAATAACCCGCTATATACGGTATTTACCAGTGGGTGCAAAACTTCAACAATCAGTGACTTGTTATTTGTAAAACAATAACCCATAATACTATTGGGGTATTGAAATCAGTACTGCTTAGGTTGAACAGTTAGATTTATGAAACTTTGCATTAAATTTTACAATTATTTATCTATGTTAATTTACTGCGAGACAGAATTAAAATAAATGGGAATTATTTTTGTGAATTTTCAGCTGCATATTCAGACATTAAAATTGAGAATGGAAATGGGGAATGGGTCAAAGAGACAACAACCTGACCATAGAACAGACAACAGCAGAAGGTCACCAACAGGTCTTGTTGGTGACCTTCTGCTGTTTCAGTTTTCAGTTAACTTTAAGTAAAACAGAAATATTTATTTTGCAGATTTGCTTAATAGCAATTTAAAAGCAAAGTCATACTGGTTTGTAAAAAAGTAGAAGAAATTTCTTAAGATGTTTTCATGTGGATTGTCTGTGCTATAATAAAAAAATCATTATCCTAGTTGTTCTGAATTTCAGGTATCCCTCTTCCTCAAAGACAGCTGGATAACAGTATTGAGGACTCATATCCGTACTTCACTTAGAGATGTTGGCAAAGGATGGTTCAACATACATGAGACAAATTGGGAGGTGTACCAAATCTCTAAACTCAAAGCATTCATGGAAATGGTTAAATTTATTATGCAGGTAGGTAGAAGCAATCTTTATACCATGCCTTAGGGTGGATCCTTTTAATCTTAAATCTCTTTTTTTGTAGACCATTGTTCTGTATTCATTATCTTTTATTTCAATTCTCTATATTTTATTTTTAACATCTCATTATTCTCTATTATATCTTTTTTGCCTTTTTTTTGTCTTTTTTTGTTGTGGTTGGGGGGGGGGGGGGAGGGGTCCTTTATTTTGCACATTTTGCTCGTTATTTTCTATCCTGTTAACCCCATCCAGATCCCTTTATATCAATTTATCCTTTTGATGGACACAGTTATAAAATTTAAGTGAATTGTAACTGGAAATCAGGACTCAAACTATCCATATAAGAGGGGGGGGGGGCAGGACCTTTTTTCGGGACGTCAGGGCTTGGTGGTTTTAAGCTCGGGATTTCTGGATTCATCCATTCGCAATCCGGGAATACTTTTTTCAAATTTCAGGATGTTGGGATTTATTTAAATTCGGGACCTCTGGATTTCATGTTCTTAAGCCCGGGATTTCTGGATCAGGACACCTCCGTCCCCCCCCCCCCCCCTTTTCATATAATAATTTTGATAGCAATCAACTTTATGTGAGGGAATATATTTAGAAATTTTTATCTTAACTGAAATTAGAAAATATGAACCCCTTATGAGTGATTTCCCTCTTAATAATTGAAAAACATCTTGCATTATAGGACTCCATGAGATATTTGATTCAAGAATCACTACTGAGCTTCACACAGATGGTTATTGATGCTTGCCACTCAGCTCTCACTCTTGAGGAGGAATTTGTTTGGGGAGGTGACTTCATCATGAGTCCTTTTAAGTAAGTAGATTATATATAGTAATTAGAATGAAAAAACACCGGCCATTCATTTGTTACTACTTCAATTGCTCCTTGTGTAAACCTATTTTCTAAGATTTGGTCATGTTTATCGAGAGTTGTTTTAAAATAGCTAGCTTTCTTGTTATTCATTCATTTGAGGGGTTTGAGATTTTAATTTGGCCATTTTATTAAAGACTTTCTGTTTTGAATTCTCCTCGGAGTTTAGTATTTTTGTTACTTAACTTTTAAAAGAATTATGGTTTGAAATCACAATTTCAGTCAGTCAGTCCGTCCGTCCGTCCCATGAATATTTTTCGTCGCATTTTTCTCAGGAACTACAATACAAGGATTTCTGAAATTTGGTTTCAGGGTTTATCTAAGTCAGCTATACCGTTTGATGCGTTTTCAGATTGATCACTTGACAACTTCCTGTTTACCGAACACTTGTATGATTTTACACATGATAGCCAAGTTGAAATTTTCGTCACATTTTTCTCAGGAACTACAATACAAGGATTTCTGAAATTTGGTTTCAGGATTTATATAAGTCAGCTATACTGTATGATGCGTTTTCAGATTCATCACTCGACAACTTCCTGTTTACCGAACACTTGCATATTTTTATACTATTAATATTATCTACTTGCGGCGGGGATATCATCAGTGAGCAGTAGCTCGCAGTTTCACTTGTTTTGAAAGATCTGGACTATATATTTTTATTATTGTTTTGTCATTGCAGACCAAAGAGAAATGCCTTGTTTCTTGTTGATCTGATGTTAGATAACCTGGGTGCTCACTATAGTACCAATCTGAACAGCTTCGAGAGCATGTTGGTTGGTCTGTTTGATAAAGGGATACAATCAACACAGCAGATCCCTCAGTTGGAAAAGGTAATTAATCTTATTAAAATAAGTTCTCATCACTTGCTCCTCGATTTTTTATATGTCGCAGTGACATCAGAGATAGTCATTTAGCAAACCAGCACAGCATATCTTTTAGTGGATAAATGAAAATAAGGAGATGTGGTGTGATCACCAATGAAACATATATCTACTAGATTCAAAATGATGTAGATGTAAGCAGCAATAGGTCATTCTACAACCTTCAACAATGAGCTAAGCCCATATTATATAGTCAGCTATAAAAGATCGTAACATGAAAAAGTTGATTTTAAAAATATTGTTTCTGTTTGGCAATGAAAAAGTGTAAAAACAAAGTTTGGAAGTATGCTGTAAATTCAGAAATTCAAGTATTTCACATCCAATTTTTTATGGAAATATTCTTTATAAAGCACAAAAATGACAGTATTCACCTCAGAAACTAACAAAACCTTTAAATAGAATTATTAAGAAAGGATATAGTTACAATACTGTTGTCAGGTCATTAAAGATTGCATATTTTGGCGTTAATATTGATTCACTTGTAGGGTCTTTGCATCGGAACTAAACACATTTATTCAAAAACCAGTTGTTGGCATGACACGGTTTATGTTCTTCTCATATATGTTATGATGGTATGATACTAAACCCCTAACGGGAAGCATTGTGCCTGATATTCATATGATGAAATCATAATCTTTCAATCAGTTTAATTGAAGTCTGGAGCTGGCATGTCAGTTAACTGCTAGTAGTCTGTTGTTATTTATGTATTATTGTCATTTTGTTTATTTTCTTTGGTTACATCTTCTGACATCAGACTCTGACTTCTCTTGAACTGAATTTTAAATGTGCATATTGTTATGCGTTTACTTTTCTACATTGACTAGAGGTAGAGGCGGAGGGTTGAGATCTCAGAAATATGTTTAACCCTGCCGCATTTTTGCGCCTGTCCCAAGTCAGGAGCCTCTGGCCTTTGTTAGTCTTGTATTATTTTAATTTTAGTTTCTTGTGTACAATTTGGAAATTAGTATGGCGTTCAATATCACTGAACTAGTATATATTTGTTAAGGGGCCAGCTGAAGGACGCCTCCGTGTGCGGGAATTTCTCGCTACATTGAAGACCTGTTGGTGACCTTCTGCTGTTGTTTTTTCTATGGTCGGGTTGTTGTCTCTTTGACACATTCCCCATTTCCATTCTCAATTTTATGCATTTATTATTGCGATTTTGTTAAAGATACCATTTTAATATTTGCGATATTGAGAAAAATCCTGTTTAATTCACATAAAAAATTTCAAAATTGGAGTTAAAATTATTGCGATTATTACCCTGTCGCATTTTTCGCAATAATAAAAACATCGCAATAATTTATGAATTTACAGTATATGAATCATGTATAAAGTCATTTAGGAAAATTACTATGATGAAAGTTAACTAGGAGAAATATTGGCAGGTCTGAAATTTCAAACATTAACAATATAACATTTGTTTAATAGAATTTTTCCATTGTTTTGTAGTACATTCTTGAGGATATCACCTGGTCAGGCACACCTCTTCTGGAATCTGTAGGAGAACATGAGCCATTTGTGGAAGAATTAAGAGACAATATTTGTAACTCGATAAGAAAGGCTGTGATTCCAATGAAAGCATATGCCAAAGAGTATGAGAAACATTTAGAGCTGATGAATACAGATATCAACAAATATGTAGAGTAAGAAATTTGTGTGATATTATTACTTTTTAGGAAGGATTATTTATTAAATGCAGGGTTCTAATTTTTGTGGGTAAAGTTGAATAATGAATTTTAGTATCCAACAAATATAGGTTTCCTGTAAGCTGGCATGCAGAGTTTTCTGAATCCATGAAAATCCATTTTTTTCCTCAATCAACAAAATTTTGTACCCACAAAATGAATGTCTTCAACAGCATTTAGAAATATTTTTTTTGCTTTTACCAATTTTTAGACACTAACAGAAAACCAAGATTAACTACAAGTAGAACCAGGGCTCACACTACTTCAGAATTATAGGGAGAAGTGACTTCTCTTTTTGAAACTGATAGGGAGAAGTGGTGAGATTTGAAAGAGAAGTGCTCATTTGCGCGGTGTGATACAATGTTTGGATTTTACAATAGTATAAAGGGCCATATGTAAATAATGTTCTTTTTATATTGTTCAATTCATATCTGAGTAAAAAAATTACAATTAAAGTAACATTTGAAATTAAAAGTTGTTTAAGCTTGTGAGAAACTACCAACTAAATATCTAGCACTAAAAAAAAAAAAAAATATTTTAAAAAATGTAAAGAAATTATAATATATATCAATTACAATTTAATTAAAAATTATCTTGTGTATGACATTCAGTGTTTCTCCTAAAAAAATATAAAAGTTATTAAGCTGGGCCATAATATATTGTTATTAGTATAATAGTCTCAGAGTTCAGCAACTTTAATCAATAGTTTGAAACAATCAATAAAAAAATATAGGGAATTATATACACCAATCAATTAGATGTAACCAATAGTCTTTAAATGCATGTGGAATGCGTAATTTTCCCCTTTGGGATCAATATTCTTCTTAAGCTGTTCCATCCGTGCGTCCAGAGTAATTATTGTAAAAGTACGGATTTCGGTCATAGCTTGTCCGGTTCAGATCCGGAGTTTAGAAATCGGTTAATGGCGGACGAATGCAAGAAAATTTACAAAAATAAACGATGTTTGACAAGTTATTTGGAAAGGAACATGACGTTTTTAATGCAATAAATGGATTAAAAATTTACTGGAGGCAACTTTTATCACGTTTAAATGAAGTAACAAACTTATTTTGCCGCCGAAATTGAGGTTGATGTACGTTTTCGAGTAACAAGCACCGGAAATGCACGAAGTGATAAAAAGTTGTATTTTTATCAAATAACCTGCTACACACTACGAAGACAATGATTCAACCTCTTTTCAAAAGATAATGAATCGTTTATGTCTGAATTTCTTTAATTATCAATAAAAAATTGATGTTTCATCAACTTGGTAAAAATTGAAAATGTCCAATGACGGAAGCGACTGAAAGCGACTATCGTCAAGAACAGGGCGACTTGTTTTCGCTTTTGGGGGTCGGGGAAAGCGAAGTGGCGGTCGGGAAGGCGACTTCTTCGCCCAAGTCGCCTGGTAGCGTGAGCCCTGAGAACAAATACAATAATTATTCAAAAAGTTTGCCTGAATTTTTTTTGACTTAAAAATAAAATACATAGCACACTGTAATGTACATGTTTAAGATGACAGCAACCTAGCAGAACTTAAATGATATTTGGGTCAATATCTTTAATTGTTTTTACAAAGGCAGTAATGGTAAAGTTTTTTCCTGTAGCTCAGTCCATATCGTAAACTTGGATATGTATGATAGTTTCAAGCTGTGACATTTTCACATATGTGGTTAAATTTTCAGGGTACGAAGTGAGATTACTTTTTCCATAAATAAGCATACCCCGAACATCCTTTCGTGCTAGGGCTCCTTGTGGTAAAAAAATCCCTTTTTAACACAATAAATTCTTTGAAAATTTAATACTTTGAACACATTTAATAGCTCCATAGTTTTTACACATTTATTCTATGTTCCTCTACTTTCCTAATCACCACAAATGGTTAAGCTCAGTCATTTTAAAAAAATAGAAAAATGTCCAATATCACTACACAGAGATTTTTTGTTTACACATGACTTTTGAGTTCCTCATTTCGAGGCACATTATGGATATTGTCCCATTTCACTCCAGGATAATTATATATGATTTACTGCATTACAGGGAATATGATGCTCAAGAACACACAGCACAGGAGGTCAAGGATGAAGTAGAACTGCATTTAAAAGAACGAGAAATTTTAGAGAATGCCTTACCCACTAATGTAGTGATCGGACCATTCTGGGTCAACACTGACCAGGTCAAGCAGAAACTGTGTAAGAAGAGGAAAGAACTCAGTCTGGCTGTACTGGAACTACTAGCCAAGAAACTTAGAAAACAGGCTGATGATGTAATCATTCACTTATCATGTTATTCACTATGTCTTATTTTTACGCCCCACCTAGGGGCATTATATTTTTCGTTCTGTGTACTGTGGATCTATTCTTGTTTGAAATGTTATGATGGTCTCATGTTTCTAGTGGTGACTGAAGAGACTTATTTTTGATTGATTGTCATCAATAATTGATAATATAACAGAAGGTCAGGTTTTTTGGTCATAAAACTTTACTCAGCACTTGGTGTACAGAAATGTTAAATCCAGTACTTTAATATATTGATTTCAGAGTCAAAGCACAATAATCATACTCAAAAGTATTATGACTAT
Organism: Mytilus edulis; assembly: GCA_019925275.1. Classification (NCBI taxonomy): domain Eukaryota; kingdom Metazoa; phylum Mollusca; class Bivalvia; order Mytilida; family Mytilidae; genus Mytilus; species Mytilus edulis. The sequence continues at coordinate 36,986,525 of CM034357.1, forward strand.
TAGCCCTGATTTACAGCAGATTTTCACTTTTGTATTATGATTAAAAACTGAAGTTGGATGCAATTCCAAGCAAATTCAAATCTGACTTTACAGAGTAGTTTGTATTTAGTACAAAATAACTACATGCATAATTTAGAGCTAGAAAAGATAAGCAGTATTTCAGAAAATGGATTTGTAAGTCACAACATTTTATTGCATGTTTTTTATGATTTTGTTAGCATTATGCATATGCTCAATAATTTTGAAAGTGTTGAATCAGTTTAATGGTTATACATGTTTTTAATGATTCTGCAAGATCTGAATTTGTGTAATGGTTATACATGTGTTTAATGATTCTGCAAGAGCTGAATTTGTGTAATGGTTATACATGTTTATATTAATTTTGTAGGCATGTGAATCGTTTAAAGATATAAGCAGGAAGTTGTATGACAAATGTAATTGTATTGAAGAGCTTTCAGACATGAGGGAATGGATGAAAGGAATTCCAGAGAAAATCAAGGAACATCAGGTAGGAATAGTTAAATAATGTGATAAAAAAAATTAACATGCAAATATCCCCAACAAGAAAAAAGATCAAAGTATACTGAATAAAAAATGTTTAGCAGCATATGGTTTAATCATAAACAAATAAAAATTTACATAGTTGTTGATATATATTTTTTAATGATTAAGAATAGCATTTCTATTTTTATGGCCCCTCAACGAAGTTGTCAGTGCCATATAGTTTTACCCTTGTCCAAAATTCCGTAATTCCATCATTCCGAAACAAACCATTATTCCTAGTTTTTTTCTAAACGCCTCCAGATATTGGGCTGATTTTTGGTATGTGAGTTAACCATGATGTGTTACAGATAAATTTTTATGGCCCCGCAACAAAATTGTCGGTGCCATATAGTTTTACCCTTTTCTGAAATTCCGTAATTCCGTCATTCCGTCATTCCGCAACAAACCATTATACAGAGTTTTTTTCTAAACGCCTTCAGATATTGGGCTGATTTTTGGTATGTAAGTTGACCATGATGTGTTACAGATCAAGTTTATGTTTTGTACCGCTCCAGTAATTTTTGCCGAAATTACAGGCTTTGGACTTTGGTAAATTGATGAAAATCACAGTTATGCAGACTTTTTTTCTAAACTCTTTCAGAGATTGGGCTGATTTTTGGTATGTGAGTTAACCATGATGAGTTACAGATCAAGTTTATGTTTGGTTCCGCACCGCTAATTTTTGACGAAATTATGGGCTTTGGACTTTGATAAATTGTTGAAAATCACAGTTATACAGATTTTTTTCTAAACGCTTTCAGATATTGGGCTGATTTTTGGTATGTGAGTTACTCATGATGAGTTACAGATCAAGTTTAAGTTTCGTTCCGCTTCCCTATTTTTTGCCAACATTAAACCACATTTTACAGACTTTTTTTTCTATACGCCTCCAGATTTTGAGCTGATTTTTAATATGTGAGACTACCATCATGTTTGTGTCCACATGTGTTATTGAAATTATAGATTTTTCAACTTTTTGAGACGGGGCCATTCGTGTTGCTTTGACACATCTAGTTATTTTTATGTTTTAAAGTATAATCAATTTTTATATATATTGTTTGTCAGACTTTGAAATTATAAAAGAAAAATTGTTATTTTTTAGGAACAAATTGACAAAGCTATGGAAGATTATGAATTGATAGAAGAATTTTACTACAATCTGTCACAAGATGATTTCAATGCAAAGTGAGTAGATGATTCTAGTTCATGTGCATTGATAAATGTCAATGAAAGAAGTAGGGCTTGGAAGGCTAATATTTGGCCTAAAAATTGGACTTACTGTTGCAATTGATAACAAAACTACTAGATGTAAAAAAAAAATATAAATACATTATTGTTGTACAAATATTTATGTAAAGTACAGGCTGTTTCTTTTTGATATCAATAATTGATCATAATTTTTGTTCATTTTATTTCTTCAAAAATTTAGGTGGACTGCTATTGCATGGCCCCATAAGATAGAGAGACAAATGGAGGCGACCTATACACAGTTAGAGGAGGATGAAGAGAGGTTCCGTAAACTACAGACATCTGACCAGGCTAACTTCAATGACCGTTTGGACACACTACAAGTAAGTGCCAATGTCTCTCATATCTATATTTTGTTAATTGTTTTGTCATGTATCAGGTCCTTGATTTTAGCATTTGAATTGTCTCACATTTTGCAATGACAGGACTTTTTAAAACTGAATATACTATAAGGGTTTTTACCTATTTTTGCTTACATCCCTGTCGTTTAACATTCGTGGATAGTTGTCTCATCGGAAATCATACTATTTCCCTCTTTTTATTCTTTTGAAGACAAGCAAATAAATAAAAAGTGACTTTATATGCTCTCTATGTGTATAACTTTGAAATATGGCGTGGTTTTTTGTTGTTGTCCTAATTGAATTAATAACAGTTTGTGGGAAGATTTTTCAGATGGTATCTTCAAATTACATATACGGTGAATTCATTTATTTTTCATTGGTATCAATTTCATGGTTTGAGAAAAACAATTTTTCAATTTTTTTGTGTCTATTTTTAGATGGTAGTAGCTGGTATGGCTGCCCACACAGATATTAGTAGAGCACAGGAAATAGCAAATGAGGTTAGGAGGATCAACAAACAACTGAAAGAGGCACAAACTTTGGCCCAGACATACAACAACAGAGAAAGGTTGTTTGGTCAACCAGTAACAAATGTAAGTAGGGCAACAGTAAAGGTATATTATCATTTGTCGACTGGTACTCTGTTTACTGGTATTCTATTTACAATGCAGTAAAGGTTGTTTGGTCAACCAGTAAAGGTATATTATCATTTGTCGACTGGTACTCTGTTTACTGGTATTCTGTTTACAGTACAGTAAAGGTTGTCAAGTCAATGTTCAGGGAAGAATATAGACAAAGGTAACTTGCAAGACACAATATAGATACAGCTGATTGTATTGACATTATTTTTAACCTGATACCAGTTCAAAATTTTGACCCGTTTGTTAACATACATAAATCCATGATAAGTCATTACTGTCTTTTCCAAAATCTCTGAATAACAAAAATATCTTTGAAAAATTCTCTGAATAACAACGATGTCTTTGAAAAACTCTGAATAACAACAATGTCTTTGAAAAACTCTGAATAACAACAATTTAAAACACTCTGAATAACAACAATGTCTGAAAAATTCTCTGAATAACAACAATGTCTTTGAAAAACTCTGAAATAACAACATTTTTTAAATACTTATTTAAATCTTAAATCCTTTTCCTTGTTAGCATCTTTTAAGGCAAAAAACATGCTGTAAATAGTTAGACCCCTTTCTTCCTAATTCCAATACTTAAAATAGATTTTATTCTATGGACTTTTCCTACATATATTATGCCTTTGATATAATCAAGTTTTCTTCTTTATGTAACCGTGTGGGAAGTTTTATATTTTTCAGATTTTTCCTCGCCATGTCCTTAATACGTTTCCCTGATTTATTTCTGCTGTAAAAACAGACCAGGAAAAACTAGCGCTTTAGAGCAATGCATAAGATTATTGTGTTGTGAAAATGAAGAAGAAAAAAAATCTGTATTTGACAAAAATTTTGATTTATCATGTTGTTGAGTTGATGAACTTTCAATTTAATTCAGTGATTTGAAAAAAATGAAAAAATTTAAATAAAAATAAAATTATCATTTTAGAGCATGACTAAATAAAAAAATTTGAAAGTGCTCCCCATTGCTATATTGAGATTTCTTTTTTTTAAATTGATTTCAAAACCTTTCCCCAGAAACTGTTTTTGTTAACTAGGCTATTGAAATTTTTTCAAACTTAACTCTACCATTGAATAAATATACTAGCTTTTGTTCTGTGTGAGTTCTTTCAATGGGAACTTTGAATATCTCCTTACAATCATTCATTCGTTGATTTTCCTGTACAAAAAGATAAACTCAAAGGGATGAAAATACATGAAAGAAACTTGTATGACAAAAAATGAACGACCAGAACATCAACAACATAATTTACAAAAGGTTTAGTCTTATCCAGAAGGCATTCAGTCATATTTACAGCACAATAATTTTTCCTTTTAGCTTTTACCTGATTGTGAACACAGCTTTCCATATACAATTTATTTCTTAGCTTTTTCTTAGTTCTCTTATCAATAGCTTTCATAATTCACTTACCCATAATGCACTTGTTTTCCTGTTATTATATATTTTTAACTCTGACAGTAATCTTTCAAACTTATTTAGATAGCATTGCTTTTCTGTAACAAGCAAATATACATGTAGTAATTCTTTGACCATGAAGATGGGTAAAACATGAGACGGCAACACACACAAAAAAGACGTCAAGAGATATCTTCATCTGAAAGTTTATATAATTATTAGAAACCTTTTATCTTAAGGGGAAGGAGCATTTCTCTTGTAGTGAACCATTTAAAACGTCCATTTCTTTATTCTTCTAATTTATTTTAACTACTAGAGAAATAGGGCCAGACTATCTTCCAAATTTGAAAATAAGGATACTGTGAATTCATTATTATTTGTAAGTTACCAATTTTTGTTTGTTTTGTTGGTACTGGTGAACCATGAATTTAAATGTTCAACCAAAAATGTATTTCTATAAAGTTTTGTCCAGACTTTGGCAGAACCACGAAATCACATATCCACGAAAAATCGCATGGTTTCCTCGATCCATGAAAATTGGTACACATGAAAATGAATGAATCCGCAATATCTTTTATCATGCAAGAAATTCTACATCTCTGACCTTGAAGTTCAACTTTGCTCACTGAAGAAAGCTGAATTTCTTACACCCCAGGAAAATATTGAAGATATTTAATATGGATTTGTGTGAGAGCCAATCTTTCTCTAAGTAAATGAAACAATAGACTTCTTTCACTTAATGCAATGTTGTATTTTAAATAGATGTTTTATTTTTGAAGTTGAATACACATAGCTTTTTATTTTATTATCATGTGACAATTTTTCAATAGAGAAGTAGTTGTCCGTTGCTTTATTTGTATTTTGAGTTTTTTTCAAAGTGTATGTCTATGTGAAAATTTTGTAGATATTCAGGGATCATAATTCACTCAATATTTATTAACCATAGACATCCACTTGATATATATGCATGTATTTTGTATAATATATGTCAAGTAGAAAAAGAGATATTATTTATTTATTTTTGTGTGACACTATGATTATTATTTATTTATTTTAATGTCAGGCTTTAATAATAAAGATAAATTTATGAAGTAAAAATTGAAAATTTGATGATTTTAACGAAAATTTATGAGCGTTTTTCATTGATTTCATGTGCTTCCTATACAGATGGAAAATTTAATCTGTAATATATCAGAAAATAAAACTGATAAAGGAATTATTTTTCGATTTTCAGATATAATGCAGCAATCCAAAGTTATTTGCAAATTTTTACCAAAATCTGTGACATAGCCCATTAACTGTTCCTTGACCTTAATCAACCTCTTTACTGAAGATCTTGAAATTGGAATAACTTTATTTTCTATTAATTGATGGGGAAAAAGCTTTTGAGCTCAGGTCAAATTGGTAGAAATCGGGTCATCAGTGCAGATAAAAAAAAATATTTTCCATACATATGCAAAACTGAATTATCCTCCTTTGCTGGGGATCTTAAAAGGGGGAAAACTTTATTTCCTGTTTGATATAAGGGGGGGGGAATTAGTAAAGGAACATAGGTTTATAGAGATTTGGTCATTATTGCAGGTTAAACAATTATTTCAATTCATGTGCAAAATTTAATCAACCTCCTTTGCTTGAGATCAAAAAAGGGTGGTAACTTTATATTTCCTATTCATTGATTCATTGATGGGGGAAAAAGCTTTTTGAGAGATCTTTAAGCATGGATAAATGTAAAATTCTTAATTATTAAGGCCTGTTGTATTTATTTTTCATAGATGTGATTGTATAGACTGTATATTTGTTGTAAGCTTAATGTGCATGTGACCTGAGTTAGTTATGTGTTTGTTATTATAGTACGACAAATTAGGCAAGCTTGTTAAGGATTTTGAACCGTTCCGTAACTTGTGGCTGACCGCTTCTGATTGGTTAAGATGGCATGAGAGCTGGATGAACGACCCATTGGAGACCATTAATGCTGAAGAAGTCGAGAAAAACGTCAATGATTCTTACAAAACAATGCACAAATCTAATAAGGTGTTTGCAGAGATGCCAGGTTTGTTGAAATATTTAATAATAATTTGTATAGTTGGGAATTCTTTATTATGATTGGTTTCATTCTCTTCAGATAATGATTTTTGTTGCACATATATTTTTGATAGACCATGTTTAAAAACTATTTTTTACATAGTTGGGAATTCTTTATTATGATTGGTTTCATTCTCTTCAGATAATGATTTTTGTTGCACATATATTTTTGATAGACCATGTTTAAAAAACTATTTTTTACCATAAGTATGAAATGCTATGGTCGTAATTTAATTGTTACACATACAAAACACGTAAACATTAGGCCAGGATTTTTTAATTTGTTGGTTTACGGATCCGCCGACCCGATTTTGCCGATTCCTAGAATAAAAATAAAATTGACTTTTCATGCTTTTTTATTCCCGCCGACCCAAACAAATGCATTATCCCTGAAAAATAATTAAATGATTCTTTTTTTATGAAATGAAATGCATGAATCACTAACAAAATTGATAACACTCTCTGTTGTGAAAAAATAAAACTTCCAGTTTACGTTTCTAAAAATAGACAAATCAATTATAACTGACCTTGAAATGTCGTTTACGCAAATAATTTTGCGGAACGAAATCTGTGTTTAAAACCCATTACACAATAAGTTCGTTTCCCTTATTTGTCATCAGTCTGTAAGATGCATAATCTCATAGAAATAGACTTGTCCAAATGTGGACAGGTGGAAAGCACCTTGGAAGTAAAAGTTCTGAATATCAACAAGCCATTTAGAATTTTCTTGTTTCATGGATAATAAAAAAAAAAATATCGTCCATTTGGATAAAAAACGGGAATGCATGACACTAGATTATAAACCCGATATTCTCGTTTTTTCCGTGGACGAGTCTATTACGTTTTTGACACGTGTGTTGAAATTTTCGTACGACGTTTTTTACATTTTTTTCTTTATCAGTTTTCGTTTTTGAAGATCATTACTCACCAAGTTTTCTGGAATTGATTAAGAGCTACGCGAATTTGTTTTTCTTGTTTGTGAAAAGACGATTTAATTTCGTCTTTGTCTGTGAACACCCCCTTTTTTACGGCAAATCATTAGACAATGTCATGCGATATTTATGACAGCTGAGCAAGAATATTTCATCGAACTAAAATTTGAAATGATGACAAAATAGCATAAAAAACATTTTGTTAGAATGGTGAAATGTATATTTATTTTGCATTTTTTTTTTCTGTCTTGAAAGATATTTTTTTTTCTTTTTTTCCCGACCGACCGACCCGACTTTTTCATGGGGAAAATCCGTAAACCAACAAATTAAAAAACCGTGGCCTTAGGTACTAAAATTGTTAAAAAATGAGACATTTAAAATTATATAAGAATAAAACCCTTTTCATTTATGATTGAATTGGTACAGTTTAAACATAAATAAAACTCCCCATAAAATGAGTTTTTTCCTGAAGTTGTTATGAGTGGTACATAATTTTATTGAAATGAGATTATTTCAGTTGCATATCTTGTTGTGCAAAAACAGGAATCATTAAAACATACTTACAGCTAACTTAAATAGAAAACAAGCAAAGAGAAATACATTTTCACTGCTGCAATTGACATTTAGTTTCTTAGAAAAATGATACTAAAATATAATATGAAAGTGATGAACTAGTTTAAATATTTAGTACAATGTACTGTAAATTCAGAAATTAATGTGGTGTTTCTATTGTTGCAACGGGACATGTTGAGCAGTACGAAAATTTGCATTTCAAATTTAGACAACATAATATTATTTCTAAGTTACGTCTTTAGTCATTGTTCGACAATGGCTTTACTTAGTCTGTGGGTTGAAACTGTTTCACCATATAAATTATTGTCGATAGGTGTACAACAAGTAGCTGCTGAGATCAAAGCTAACATTGAGGACTTCAAACCATTTATTCCACTGATCCAAGGTCTACGTAATCCTGGTATGAGGAACAGACATTGGGAACAGGTAAACATTGAGCAGACGCTTATGTTGAGTGAGATATCGACAAAATTCCTCATAAATTGTTGCGTCTTCTCAAAGTTGTATTGCACTCCAGCTTCCTCCACCATTAAAAACTGGCTGTCACGAAACAGCCCAAAAGCAGGGCTTAAAATTGGCCAAAAAAACACCAAAAATCTAATCAAATCAAATCAAATTTGTATAATTTGTTGAAAAATGTTTGAACTTCTTCATAGCAGAATTAAATTACTTTAAACAAGTGATGATTATAAATTGAGATCATTTTTCAAGTTTAAGAGACATTCTTTGGACTGAAAAACTTTTTCTTTTGCAAGATGGCAGCAATTGTCTTGAAATATTTTTTCTATACAGGTTTATTTATTTACCTAGAAATGAGGAAATATGAGGGAATTATTAGAACTTTAAACAATAGAAATTTATTGGGGTAAAAAAAATTGTTGGTCTTTAGAAAAGTGAAATGCAAGACAAATTCCTTCAACAATAATGGTTACTTAGGGGGAGAGGATTAATTGCACCAAGATAGAAATTAAAACCTTTATAACTTTTTTATAATTGATATCATATTAACATATATTTATATATTTGTAGTTGTCAGAAGACATTGGCATGGCAGTTCGTCCTAAGAAGAATTTGACATTCTCCAAGTGTTTGGAGATGGGACTAGATAAACACATGGCTACAATCACCAAGGTAGCTGAAGTAGCTGGAAAAGAATACTCCATTGAACAGGTAAAGTTACCACTGACAATTTGCAATAGAAATATAAGACCATAGGCAGATCCAGGGGGAGGGACCTGGGGGCCCAGGCCCCCTTTTGTGGGAAAAATTTGGTTGATTATATAGGGAATCACTGAAGCATGACTGCAGCGGCCCCCATCTTAGGTCAGTCAGCGGGCCACCCCTTATAAAAAGTTCTGGATCCGCCACTGAAGACTGCCTTTAAATTTGGCGTTAAAAATAATCAATTTGGCATGATAAATAAATCACCACAATTTCAAAGTATTGAAAAAGATTGAAGCTACTTATAATGGGATATTAAAATTCATAAGTCATTGACAAACTCACCTTGCCATGTGACAAAATAAAAAAACGGACAAATTTCAAACACCATTATACAAAATACTCCATAGAAAGGTAAAGACTGAGCAACACATACTTCACTGAAAACTAAAGATGAAATCAACCCATAAAATATTCTATTGAACAGTTTTATTATATCAAAAGTCATAACAAGTGTGCTAAAAAAGTTATTTTGACAAATTAATTTTATGTCTACATGCAAACTTTTCAGTTTTTACTTGAATTTACAGGCCTTAGATAAGATGGAGAAGGAATGGGATCCAGTTTATTTTGAGATTAAAGACTATAAGAATACAGGAACATACATCCTAAAGGCATCTGAAGAAACATCACAGTTGTTGGACGATCATATCGTCATGACTCAGAGTATGTCATTCTCACCATACAAGAAGCCTTTCGAGGATCGTATCAGCAACTGGGAAAATAAGCTCAAAACAACACAGGTTTGTACAAATATAGATTTTTTTTTAAAAGATGATATTTTTATGGCCCTGCAACAAAGTTGTCAGTACCATATAGTTTTACCCTTGTCCGTAATTCCGTCATTCCCCAACAAACCATTATACAGAGTTTTTTTTCTAAACACTTTCAGATATTAGGCTGATTTTTGGTATGTGTGTTTACCATGATAAGTTACAGATCAAAATTAAGTTAAGTTCCGCTCCATTTATTTTTACTGAAATTACAGGCTTTGGACTTTGATTAAATTGTTGAAAAGCACAGTTATACGGACTTTGTCTAAACGCGTTCAGATATTGGGCTGATTTTTGGTATGTGAGTTACCCATGATGAGCAAGTTTAAGTTTTGTTCTGCTCCGCTTATTTTTTGCTGTAATTTCGGGCTTTGGACTTTGATAAATTTTTGAAAAACACAGTTATACAGACTTTTTTTCTAAATGCTTTCAGATATTGGGCTGATTTTTAGTATGTGAGCTAGAGTTACAAATCAAGTTTAAGTTTCGTTTTGCTCCGCCAAAATAAAGGGTTTACAACTTTGAAAATTGTTGAAAATCACAGTTATACAGACTTATTTTTTTATTCGCCTCCACATTTTGATCTGATTTTTGATATGTGAGACTACCATCATAATTGTGTCCACCTGTGCTATTGAAATCACAGATTTTTGAACTTTTTGAGATGGGGCCATTCGTGTCGCTTTGACACATCTTTTATTTTTTTAATTTATATATTTGTGTTTTTTTATTAAACATTTCAGCTGTGTTTTCCATTGTAAACTTCTGGGTATTATCAAAGCATACATCTGATCATAACAGCCTAAAAAATTGAAGAATTTTCTGTTAGGTTTAAAAAAAAAAAAAAAAAAAAATCTAAAAATAACACAAAGTCATGCTGTTGATTATCAAACAGCCAATTAACTAATTTTGTTGTTTTATTATGGTAAAACTTACAGCAATTTGTTTTTATTTTACTTCAAATTTTTCCTTTTTTGTAATTTTTTAATATTTATGATTTCAGGATGTGTTAGATGAATGGTTAGCTTGTCAGAGATCGTGGCTGTACTTGGAACCTATTTTTAGCTCTGATGACATTCAAAGACAGCTTCCTGTAGAGAGTAAGAGGTACCAAACCATGGACAGAATCTGGAGAAAAATCATGAAAACTGCCAGAGATAACCCACAGGTAAGTGAATCTTGAAGGAAATACTCTGGTAAATATTGGAGTGACAAATTTTGCATGGACATTTTGATGAACAAAATAATCTAGGAAGCAGTCAGATAAATACTTCATACATTTAAAAAAGTTTCAATACCAAAATTTTAAGAAAAAATATCCTCATTCTACTAAATGAACGAAGACAGGTGACATGCATTTGCCATGGGTAGTACAGAAAATTATTTTCAATGTCATATAAAATTGCTGATTTAAACAACATCTTAAACAAAAACCAAGTTTCGACTAAATGAACGAAGACAGGGTTGTGTTCAATATTGTAGTGGCTACTTAGGGCTACATAGATTTATGACTAGTGAATGTGTAGCTAGCCTAGCTGCTACATAGATATTGATAGCAGCTAGGCTAGCTACTCGTTCAGTAGACAAAAATCTACTTAGCACTATGTAGATCTATGTAGCTGCTACGATATTGAACACAACCCTGGTGACATGCCATACACCTTATCGCTATTTAGTCCATTCAGGGAAAAACAGTCATTTATACAACTTCCTGTTTGGGTCACCAGCCGAAAAATGGAAGTCATCAGTAGTGAGCTGAGGGAGAAAAAACTTTAGAAAGTGATCATCAAGAAACTTTGATATAGTATGATCCACTTTTTTCGCAATTAAAATTAAAGTAAAAAAATATTTTGTTTGAAGTATTTACGGTAGTTTAAACAGGTCTCATTAAAAAGTATCATGCATGGTGAATTGTTTAAACAGGGTCCCAGATAGCTTCAACTGGATGAAAAAGTTGTGTAATTTTAGAACTTATCCGGAATGAAATTAATAGCGATTAGGTGTATTGCAGTGGACAGCCTTCTCTTCAAAACTTATAGTAATGAAGTAGGAGTTGCTTGATTTGTTTATAACTGAGCCTTTTCCTCAAAAATCAACTAGTTATCATTGTAGGTTATTTTATTGTGTCCAGATAAATTTTTCTTCAATTGAAGTTAATTATTTGTTATTTTTCAGGTCATTTCACTTTGTCCAGATAATCGTCTCTTGGACAATCTCCGTGAAAGCAACAAACTTTTGGAACAGGTACAGAAAGGTCTGAGTGAGTATCTGGAGACAAAGAGAAATGCTTTCCCCAGATTCTACTTCCTGTCTGATGATGAATTGTTGGAAATTCTCTCCCAGACTAAAGATCCTAAAGCTGTACAGCCTCATCTCAAGAAATGTTTTGAGAATATTGCTAAGGTGAGTAAAACACCTGTATAAACTGTATATAGTTGATACAATTGATTGTCAGGTTTTATAGACCTTCCTCTTTTTGAAATTACCACAGAGTTTGGTAATTTTGTAAAAAAAAAATTTAGTACTTTATCAATTAAAATATAAAAAAGAAGATATGGTATGATTGCCAATGAGACAACTCTCAACAAGAGACCATAATGACAGAGAAATTGACAACTATAGGTCACCGTATGGCCTTCAACAATGAGCAAAGCCCATACCGCATAGTCAATACAATGTCCTTGAGAAATTGTATACAAACTATGTCAGATCAGAAAAGTTTATAATATTTATATTTTCTTTTAGTCTGCTCGTGAAAATGTACCACCCCACAAAATGAACTAAGACATGCATTTCACATGGAGTTAATAAATGTGTTTTCTCAGCTGTAAACTTACACACTTTATTTAATGCTCATTGGACCTTTCCCCACCTACTTATATAATTAGAAAAATGCTCTATTCCTGCTCAATTTATATAACTGAATCTTTATTTTCATATATCAACAGATATTTGTTTGTCATTTACAGAGATAACCCATATCTTTTCATTGGATCATTCTAATAATTCATGACTTCATTGAAAAAAATCAAGTTTTTCTAATGATTTTGATATTGGAATTTAGTATTGATGAATTTTATTATACTGAAGATGAGTTACAGCCCTTGTTTCTCTTGTATTTGTGTTGAAATTTTTTTTTGTAAAAAAATCGAAAAACTGTCTTTACTTGTGTATAATTCTGTATCAACTACATATTTTGGATAAAAATATGCGGACTATACACAACCAAATACGGTAAAGAGTGTTTGATTGATCAGCTGTAGTTATGATTTTATTTCAGTTGCAATTTGAGGATGATTTGAAGATAACAAAGATGTTCTCAGGAGAAGGAGAAGAAGTAGACTTTATTAGGACAATGTACCCCACTGGAAATGTGGAAGAATGGATGTTAGAAATTGAAAATTGTATGAAGGAGAGTATGAGACTCATTATCAAAGCTGCTCTTGAAGATTATAAAGTTGTAAGTTCTATGTTTAGAAATATTCTGTTTATTCAGAAACTATTGTATAGATGTAAGAAGATGTGTTATAAGTGCCAATGAAACAAGTCTCCATCCAAGTGACAATTTGTAAAAGAAAAACACTAATAGTCCAAAGTATGGTCTCCAACACAGAGACTTGGCTCACTTCAAACAGCAAGCTACATTTATTATTGTAATTTTTGAGAAAATGCAAGAATAATTATCTTTATTTTAGAAAACATTTTCATTTAAGAATTGAATGTTTCTTTTTGTTAATTTATTGTGGTGTAAAAGCGTTGACCAAAGTCATTATAAATGTTACATTTCAGTTTGAAATGACAGTTAATTTCAGAATGATAGGAAATTGCTGTAAGCCAATCAAAATAAACGTATCATAATGAAACATACATGTAATATTATAATTACAATATATGTCAGATATCAGAATGCAATAACAGTGTAAACAGCTGAGACAAGGTTAAACAAATGTTGTTTTTTGCTTTTTACTGTAGTAATTTGACAAAATTTATCATGTTTCCTATAAGCCATTCAGAATAGATATTAGCTGTTCAGCAGATTCCAATGAGTGTGTAGGTAAATTTAGGCCAATTAAAATTAATTGATAGATTTTCATCCCCGCCCGCCCCTCAGAAATCGTCCCGCCCCAATTTTTTTTATTTTAACAAATTTACGATTTCCGGATTTTGTTCATTTTCGTCACCGATACCCGTCGATAATTTCGTTTCATTCAAAACTTCCTGTTTCAAACTTTGATTTTCGTATTTTCTTCAAGTAATCTAAGCAAAATGAATAAGTCGACATACTGCTCAATGATGACAACACCATCTACCGAGAATAGAGATTGATTACGAGAATGGCATGAACCATAAATTTCGGGTAACGAGTAATACGCTGTGTCAAAGAAACGCAAATCTCGGATAGAAATTCAGTGATAGGCAAACTGTGGACTTTTCTTTTCTATTTGTGCAAAGACTAATGACATTGTGTCAGGACATATCTTTGAATGATATCCAAACACAATAACCGTGGAACACATTGGTACAGCAAATTTCTGGATTAAAGAAATTGACACAAGCACAAACTTGTTAGATTTATTGCTGTATATTCAGTTCAAAAAGTTGACAAACAAGCGCATTTAATTATAGCATTTAAGCTCTTAGATTTACCCATGGCTGACAAACAGCATGTATACCCTCTGCCATAATAGCCCCAATAGAGTCATTAACCAATTGTTAATATAAAAAAGAAGGTATGGTATGATTGTCAATGAGACAACTCTCCACAAGATACCAAAATGACACAGAAATGAACAATTATAGGTCACTGTATGGCCTTGTAATTAGCCGTTTCAGAATCTAATGCATTCTGTGTAATATATTGAAAAAAGCGTACACCAAATCGTTTTGTTTGGTTAGAAACGTTCTAAACAATTGAAATTCAACCAATGACGTAACGTTATTGTAATTTTGGTGTACGAACAATGGGATTTCCCTCTAGTTTCTGAAAAGGTGAATTATATGTTCACCTTGCATAAGTTAATAAAGCACCAACCCTATTATTTTCAAAACTGTTTTTCAGTTTACATTTTATTCTGTACTCATAACACTTGTTTTGCATACAAATACATTTGCTGCATTTTATGGGGACTACAAACCATCGCTTAGATAGAAAAATAAATTTGGTGTAGGTAGCCCAACTGCTTTTTTTAATATATAAAATAGGTTCTAAAGGGTAATTAAATGAAGAACCGTGGTTGCCAATCAGAGATTTTTTTTTTTTTAATTTTAAAAATTATGTACCATTCCTTTTACATGTATAAACATGATATAAGTTTATTATTACACTTGCAGATATGAAAAACAGGTCATAAGAGGGTTTTAAATGAAATAAGATTTTAAAAATAAAATCCTCCCACCCACCCAATTTTTTTCAAAAATTTGGATGAAAATCTAATTAATTTTAGTTGGCCTTAAGGTGAGAGGTACGTAAATGAACGCCTCTAGGTGTAACACCACTAATTCAGGCCCGGCCAGAAAGCACATACCAGAAAGTAGTACATATTTAACACAAAATAGTTCCTACGCATGGACATAACTTTCAAATTATTTAGAATATTTTATTAATTTTGGTATCAAATGAAAGCTGCATGACTGGTGATCATTGCAGAACAATTTTTGACTGATAAATTTGAATAATAAAAAAATGGCATGAAATTTAAAAAGGAGGGTACATTTTGCCTTTTTGTCAGATCGGAAGTACCTGTTTTGGTACATCCGAAGTTCCGGGAACCAGTTCTTTCTTATATGCCATGTAAGGTATGTTGATTTTTTCAGTACAGGACACCAGAAGGTGTTGCTTTGACATGCAATGATTGTCACTTTATTTGAACTTAAGATAAAAGAGCTGTGACCACTCGAAATTGAGGAATTTAACATAGAAAGCAATGGGGCCATTAATTAGTGGTGTACTTCCTATTACAGAGAATCAACAGAAATCCAAATTTTAGAAGTTGTACCTATTCCAATGAAAATAAGTCCAATTTGATGTTAGTAATCATGTTTAATCATCTTTTTTTGGTCAACCGTCCTGCTTATGGGAAATTTAAGCCCTTAAATTGGCATACTCAAGTATGTTAGCCTTTTATGGTCATACAGCATGCATGCAGTTAAGAATTGACTCCAAGTTCTTATTTTTGCATTTTTTCTGATTGAAATCAATAAAACAAGTATTTTATGACTTGTATATGGAACAAAATAGCTCTTGGTCAAAATAATCTTATGATTTTTCAAGTTTTTTTGTTTTTCTTATGGTAGCCTTTTACAATCAAGGCAAATGGTACATACTCATATAAGAATTCTAAAATTTCACTGTACATGCAATTTTGAACCAGTTTAGCAAGTTATCTAGCTGAGGGATATATAAATTGCTCTTATTAATCTATGTTTTACCACAGAATTATGGTATATAAAAAAAAACAGCCCTTTTCCAGTTTCAAGAAAAAAGGGGGGATAATTTATCATTTATGTCTTAAGTTTAAACTGATATATTTTTATTTAATGAAGAACCTCTGATAAAAATATGACTATTAGTAAGCACATAGCTTTCCTAATAGAAATTAATAAATAAAACAATAATATTGAGAATAAAAAAGGTATATTGGCCAATGGTAATATCCATATGCAGTTTTCTTTGAATAACCCATATGTTACTACCAGTCCAATTTGAGCTTAAAATTAATAAAATAGTATTTGGACTAAAGCTTTATATGTTTTTTATTGCTTGAAATAGATCATAGAATGAAATAAAGTAATGCTCAAGTCAATATAGCAAGTTTGGTTCTGTTATAGGTGTAACACCACTAATTCAGGCCCGGCCAGAAAGCACATACCAGAAAGTAGTACATATTTAACACAAAATAGTTCCTACGCATGGACATAACTTTCAAATTATTTAGAATATTTTATTAATTTTGGTATCAAATGAAAGCTGCATGACTGGTGATCATTGCAGAACAATTTTTGACTGATAAATTTGAATAATAAAAAAATGGCATGAAATTTAAAAAGGAGGGTACATTTTGCCTTTTTATCAGATCGGAAGTACCTGTTTTGGTACATCCGAAGTTCCGGGAACCAGTTCTTCCTTATATGCCATGTAAGGTATGTTGATTTTTTCAGTACAGGACACCAGAAGGTGTTGCTTTGACATGCAATGATTGTCACTTTATTTGAACTTAAGATAAAAGAGCTGTGACCACTCGAAATTGAGGAATTTAACATAGAAAGCAATGGGGCCATTAATTAGTGGTGTACTTCCTCTAGCGGAAAACGGGAAAATCGGCGTTTGTTGCTATGGGAGTTATCTCCCGTACACCAGAACAAATATTTTCAAGATGTCGGAATATATTCCGCTTCGTCTGAATAATGGATAATTTGTTGGAAGAGTATTAAATGTATCTCATCAAAATATAGCTAAATTGAAAAATGTAAAATGAAATATCTTGTAACATTTAAACAGTGCTTTCCTCCCATGAAAATGAAAGAAACTTGGCATGTCGTGATGGCCGAAGAGCGACTGAATTGGGTTTACTGTCCTTTACTAATACTAGCTGACCAACTTAAAGCTTGCATAAAAATTATGTTTCTACAAAACTGTATAAAGTACAAAGAATGGATCTCGGAACTAATTTGTTATAAATACCTTAGGGTAACTGTCCTTACATGCACTTACTATACTCCGGTAATCGGCAAAGATCAGACTTAGAAAATCGGGAATGTTGATATGTGACGTGAAAACGAAATGTAGTATATATTGATAAGAATATCATAAACACGTACATGCATTACACGCGTAAACTTCCACAATAACAAATTAAAGCTTACACTATATATTGTCATTTTATTTATTGAAATTCCATAGCAAACTTTGTCACGGACTTGCCGCATTCAATCGTTTGCATTCAAAGAAATAAATTTTCCCAAAACAACTGTCAACGTGAGTGAAAACGGCTAGGACGTATTCAATCCTGGACACACAAAAAGAGGTTAATACTAATATTTTTTAATTTGATATTCCTGTTATAACTGTTATATAACCATTTTCTCATATAAATATAAACATAAATCTTTCTTTATAGTGCTTTCTTTCACGTCCGCGATATGGTCTATAAATAGAATTTGATAGTGAAAGTACTAATGCTATTTTAAAACAAATAATTTATAGTAAACAAAATATTAAAAAGCAAAAGAATATTATTAATTTAATTGCTTTCTGTGTGACATGAAATTTGTAAAATATAATGTCGGAAATTACTTGAGACGGGTAAGCAAAGAGAAAGTGACAATAAACTTGAATGAGAATCTTAATGACTACTATTGTGATGGGGCCTTCCGCATGAACAAACGGGAACTCCGAAGTAAAACTGTCTTTCAAAATGAACGAAAATTTAAAAGAAATGAATACACGTTGCTTTTCCGTCAATTTGAATTGAATGGAACATTTTGAATAACAAGCTCCCAGCATGAAAAAGCGGCAGGGAAAAATATAGATCCGCTGATTGAAAATTACAGCTTTACCGCCACTTCAAAAATAAAATAACTAGCAAAGTATATTATATATATTATACTGAAGATATAGGGAAAACGGTACTATTTATTCTGCCATAGGCGACAATATTAACATTTTCTAAATTTACAACTTTTTAAGATAAAAACCTGGATAAAACAGTTATATGTTGTGTTAGTACTTTATTATTGTGTTTTAAAAATTAAAGCCAAATAATATCATGACCAACTTCCAACGGAGCTTGTTTATGTTATCCATGCCCACCGTCATTTTGCACCAAATTTATGAAATTTTGCAAGTCTTTTCAAATAATTCTCTAGAAAATATTTCAATAGGTTTCAAAATTTATGTTGTAAATATACACACTGCAGTTATTCATAGATAAATAAAAAATATATTGTACCCTTACATCCAATCACAGCGCTCCTAATTTGACTTCCTTCACCTGCCTTGGGTACACAAAAGGCCAACCTAATGCTGGGAAAATTAAATACTACCGTTTTCCCTATAGAAATGTCTGCCTGCATCAATCAATTCATTTCAAATTGCGCAAAATTTCGGAATTACAGTTATTTCGATTTCAGTTGATACTGTTTATATATTTATACATGTGCAAATACTGCTATAAAAAATAGAATAAGAGTATTTATTTTTGCTTTACGTATTTCTTCTCAATTTTCGCAAAACTTGCAAAAAATTCTAAAGTACTAACAGGAATATTGTTGGCATAAATTATGAGGTCCTTAAGCTGTTGGCGATTTCCAATCTCTGCAACATCTAATACATACGTTAAAATCCCTCGAAGACGGTTCTTCAAATCACACGCAGCTTTTCTATTCAGTCGATGTAAGCTTGATCATTACAGCTCACAAAATCTAGACTGGATACATTTATCTGAACGTCATCACGGTAAAATGTGTTCAAAGTCTATGTTGAACAATTTATAACAACACATAGCTGAGTGGGGGATAGAGCAGATTGGTATCCCGAGAAAACATTGTCAACCGCGGCGAAGCCGAATAACCAAAAAAAAAGAAAAAAAAAAAGATAAATAAGTTGAAATTTATATACATTTGTTTTTAGATATTCACATCTATGCAATGTCCGCACTATAATAATAACGGAACAAAACCATGATGGAGAAAAAAGTAGAGATAATATGCAACAAACTTTGAAGTATTCTTTTTGGTGGACTTTTGCCTACAATTTACATTTATCCCAAATCTCCTTCCATGTCATATTAAACACACTACTTAAGTTTGCAAATGACCGGTACTATTTGGATCGAAGTATGTGTTCATGTTTATGTTATGTTCTCATGTCATTGAACCATAATTTTATATATTTTATATGCATGACCTCCTGCAACTATCGGAGGATTAAAAGTTAAATGTGGTGATGTTTTATGCACACGCCCTAGCAGAGGGGGCATTACTTTTAACACTTGTCGTCTGTCCGTCCGTTGTACCGTCCAGAATTGGTTTCGGTTCTCTAACTTTAGTTTGCCTCAGCCAAATGTTAGAAGACTTATACACAATGCTGATTACCAAAAAATAAAATCATAGATCTATTTTAAATTTTGGTGGGTCACTTTTAAAGTTTTTTTTTAGTAATATCACTTTATAACATCATATGCAAGCGGGTGCATCTGTGTCCCATTTATTTACCATTGTTTGTCCTTTGGTCGTTTTTCGTTTTTTTCACAAGACATTGTCAGTATGTTTTCGGCTTATAAGTTTCAATTTCCCGTTGCACGGTATATTTCGCCTCGAATATTGTGAAGCAGCAATATTGTGGTCGAATATGTGAACATTAAATGTATCTCTTCATTCGGAGAATCTATTTTAATGATAGATATTTTATTGTTTCTGTTCAATAAGTTTATAAACATATGTTCTTAAACATTGTGTTTTTAATCTTTCCAGAAATATGTTATCAATACTTAGGACCTCGTATAATCACTGAAAAAACAATAATAGGTAATCAATCCTTTTTCCAGGATAATATGCTCTACAGCGCATTTGAATAGCCAAACAAATTAAAATGAGACAGTCGTTGTCTTTACATTTTTGCTGAAATAGCCTTGACGTTGCGTAATCCTTTCGGCGACGTCATGATTTTTCTCTCTTTTCCCGTCAACAACACTCTTTCAACGGCTGATATATGAAAAAGGAGTTTGGTAACCCCATGAAAATTATATATCAAAATAAAGGAAAATAATACCTTAAAAACATTTCATTTTTATAGAAAAATCGTAGGATTGGTTTAAACTGCAGAATAAATAAAGCTTGGAATTTCTTATTTTTGGTTCAAATTTGACGTTATGTCTATGTACTTTATGTTGTTTCATTACCATTTTCAAATGCCTGGAACTCGGAAATTAGATCGGTGACCAACTTAAATTTTTTGATTTTTCATTATCTTTCAATAAGTTCTACGTGCATACAATTTCTTTTAAAAATCGCAGGACAAGCCATTTACGTACCTGTTACCTTAATATCTTTGGTTAGCATGCTTGCTAGCTGAACCGGGAAGTCAGTATTAGGTAAGGTAAATTACCCTTCTTCTAGTCCTACAGACAGATAGATTGGTCATCTGTCAGACTAGTCTATTCTTAAAGGAGGGTAGTTTACCTGACCTTATATCAACTTCAGGGTTCAGCTAGCAAGCTAGCTAACCAAAGATATTACTTTTCCTTACACACTCACTGGAATTGGCTGTAAAAAAATTATAAAGCTGTATCTAAAAGTTGCTTGCAGTGATAGTTATACTGATCAATTGCTGATGTTTTTCAGGGGCGTATCCAACCATTTTAAAAAGGGGGATGGGGGGCTCCCAACCAAGGATAAAAAGGGGGTTATAACTATATGTTCACTTTCAATTGTATTGATCGTCCAAAAAAAGGGGGGTTCTAACCCCCAGAACCCCCCCCCCCCCCCCACCTTTCTGGATCCACCACTGATTTTTGTCTCACCTTGACGGAGTCAAAAAGCGAGACGTAGGTATGCTGTTTCTGGCAGCAGCGATGGCGTCAACAATGTATTAGTTTGTGATTAGGTCTAGTTTATGGTGAACCAAAAGTGGTGGGTCAATCATATTTGGTATGTAGGTGTATAAGCATTGGCACATCTCATTTCCATAGAGATTATTTGGCCCTGCCCCCTCAGTCATGGTCTATTGACTTCAAAACTTTTGCTTATTTTACATGTATTAGTTTGTGATTAGGTCAGTTTATGGGGAACCACATGTGGTAGGTCAATGATATTTGGTATGCTGTTGTATAAGCATTGGCATATCTCATTTCCATGGAGATAATTTGGCTCCGCCCCCTTAGGAATGGTCTATTGACTTTGAAAATTTTTCTTAGTTATCATGTATTAGTTTGTGATTAGGTCAGTTCAAGGGGATTGATTAGTGATAGGCCAATGGTTATTGGTATTCAGTTGTATAAACATTGGCACATCTCATTTCAATGGAGAATATTCGGCCTCGTCCCTCAGTCACAGTCTAATGACTTTGAAAGTTTAAGATGAACTGCTAATGTTAAGTCAATGATATTTGGTATGCAAATTTATTGGCATCGCAAGTATTGTTTCCATGGAGATTATATAGCCCCACCCCCTCTTCATCATGGTTCATTGACTTTGAAACTTTTACATAGTTTACAAGTGAATGTTTTTATTTAGGTTTGGGAACTATAATAAGTCAATGGTATTTGTATACAGTTGTATACAGTTGTATTAGCATTGGCACATCTCATTTACATGAATATTGTTTAGCAATGTAACTCAGTCATGGTTCATTGACTTTGAATATTTGTATAACTTGTGTAAGATGTTGAAGTATTGCTATTTTGATTTCAACATTTGCATAATCAAAATTACAAAAAAGGTCAGAAATATACGCATTGGCATATCTCATTTCCATGGAGATAATTTAGCTCCGCCCCCTTAGTCATGGTCTATTGACTTTGAAAATCTGTGATAACAGTTTATTGAATATGAGCAGTTATTGGTTTGTACGTATCATTGATTTCTAGATATTTTAGATATTTATAGATAACCAAATTTTGTAAACATAACATTGTAGTTTTCAATTTCTATTTTCAGAAAGCCAGAACTCAATGGGTACTGGACTGGCCAGGACAAGTGGTCATCTGTGGTTGCCAGACGTACTGGACAGAAGAAGTGTCCCAAGCCTTGGCCAAGGGAAATCTGAAGGAATTATTTGATGTTCTTCTGTCACAATTAGACGATTTACGAAATTTAGTGAGAACTGATATATCTAGGATTGGACGTATGACCATGTCTGCTTTGATCGTAGTAGAAGTGCACGCTAGAGATGTTATTATTAAGATGTTAGAGGAAGGCGTGGCCAATCAGAATGACTTTGAATGGGTCAGCCAAATTCGATATTATTGGCATGACGAAAACATGTGGTTACAAGCTGTCAATGCTGAATTTGCTTATGGTTATGAATATCTGGGTAACACATTACGTCTTGTCATCACTCCTCTTACTGACAGGTCAGTTCAATACAGATTCATATAGTATAAAAAAAGAAGATGTGGTATGATTGCCAATGAGACAACTATCCACAAAAGACCAAAATGACACAGAAATTAACAACTATAGGTCACCGTACAGCCTTCATCAATGAGCAAAGGTCATACCGCATAGACAACTATAAAAGGCCCCGATATTAGGATATAGGTTCTATTTCTGTAAATATCAACAATGCAATTTCCCATATGTACTAGTTTACATATTTGTTTAGGAGCCAGCTGAAGGACTCCTCTTAGTGAGTGAGTTTCTCACTGCATTGAAGACCCATGTAAATCAAAAACAGCTAATAAGACCTGACAAGAAAATATATTTTAATATTTTTTAAATATTTTTGTATACTATATTGGGAATTGGTCTGACTTTGACAATGCTTAACCTAAATGCAGGACTTGCTAACTGTGCTTTACCAAAAAATGTCCATAAAATGTGTTAAGAAAAATTAGGATAGGTAGGGTACAGGAAACACAAATATGCTTTATTTTGCCCTCAAGTATAAAGTTAAAACAAACTTGATATTGTAGATGTTATCTGACTTTGACTGGAGCTCTCCATCTGAAGTTTGGTGGTGCTCCTGCAGGACCAGCTGGTACTGGAAAAACAGAAACAACAAAGGTACATAACTTTTATTCATGTTGTAATTTTTTGTCTCCCTTTGATGGAATCAAATTTGCTGTTTCTATTTAATTATTGTATTCATTTATTATTTTTTTATACTTTTCTTAATAATGAAAATAAGTACAAATGAAAGAAATACATACACACTAATTCAAAGATTATTATTTATTTTATTCTAACTGTATAAACAAATCTTTCTGTCTTTTTAGGATCTTGCCAAAGCTATGGCCAATCAGTGTGTTGTATTTAACTGCTCTGACCAGCTGGATTACATGGCTATGGGTAAATTCTTCAAAGGATTAGCTAGGTAAAACTTGTTTATTTCTAGGAATAGATGCCGGAGTAAAATGTTTATTCTGTCAAATTTTGGAATCAAGTGCGTTCAAATTGAGAATAAGTCATAACTCATGAGGCGACATTGGGAAATTTGAATTACTGAAATTCAAAGGGGCATAAACTTAGCCTTGAAGTTTCTATAGAATGAATTCAGAAATCCTTAGTCTTTAATATATCTCACTTTGTCTCTTGTGGTGACCCCTGACTTTACAACATTCTCTTTAGGATTAACTAGGATAAATTTCGGTTATGTCCATAAAATATTACAATTTTTTCTAGAGGTATTAACTTAGAACAGGTCTCAAATTTACACCATAAACACATACTTTTACAAGTTATCTTGTAGGTTGCAACCAATCTGTTCTACTTTAATTTTATTCAGATTTAAATAAAGTTATGTTAAGCTATGTTTGTGTTGACCATTTAAAAAAAAATATGTATGCTTTTCAATTCTGTTTTACGTGAGTGTTTAAAGAAGCGTTGGTTACTCTACCTATTTACAAAAAAATTACTGATATGATGTTATGTGTTATGCTATGTGTGTGTCAACCATTGAAAAAGAATGTATATGCTTTTCAATTCTGTTTCACATGAATGTTTCAAGAAGCATTGGTTACTCTACCTATTTAAAAACGCAGTACTGATTATAATAGTTATCTCCCTTACTCTACACATTACTGATTATAAGAGTCATCTCCCTTACTCTATGCATTACTGATTATAAGAGTTATCTCCCTTATCTACACATTACTGATTATAAGAGTTATCTCCCTTACTCTATGCATTTACTGATTAATAAGAGTTATCTCCTTACTCTACACATTACTGATTATAAGAGTTATCTCCTTACTTACGCAATACTGATTATAAAGTTATCTCCCTTACTCTACACATTACTGATTATAAGAGTTATCTCCCTTACTCTACGCAATACTGATTATAAGAGTAATCTCCCTTACTCTACGCATTACTGATTATAAGAGTTATCTCCCTTACTCTAACCATAAACTGACTTATTTCAGTGCTGGAGCATGGGCTTGTTTTGATGAGTTCAATCGTATAGACATTGAAGTATTATCTGTTGTGGCTCAACAGATTACAACTATACAGAAAGCCCAGGCACAAAGGGTAGGAAGGACTTTTTATGTGAATTGCTAATGCTTTTAGTGTCCCCTGTAAATAATCTTCATTGCACACCTTGTTCCTTTAATAGAAAATGGTAGCCTTCTAACACCATGAAAAATGTCTGTTTAGTGTTAACCATAAAATGTATAATTATATAGAAATTTTAACACAATAAAAATGAAAATAAAATTAGATTTTGATTTGCAATCACATGCATTTCCAAGTTTGCACTTTTTTCTGACCATTCTGACCTTTTTTTTACAGTGTTTGTCAAAGAATATTTCCATTATTTTATTTATGATATTCATGTTAACAGACCGTTCAAATTATTTATCTTAGCATCATGGAACTCTAAACAGACAAATACTATTTCTTAACCTTAACTCTTCTTCATACACTCAATTAGATATGTCACCATCTACAGATTTTTTTTTACAGCTAATTTCCTAATGCATGTAGGGTAAGACTTAGGTTAGCTTGCTTGCTTGCTTTGTTTGTATATTGTACAATTGTAATTAGGAGAACATCCAATCAAATTTGAAAATAATATCTATACAGGTTTAACAATGCCTATATATATATATTGTTTGAAGATGTCAATCTTAATAACAAATATTGAGGAAACCTTTATACAAACAAAGCAAGCAGGCCAATCAAAGTTTTACTTTACAAGCAATAGGAAATCAGCTCTAACAGCTTTGACATCATTAGTACTTATAATCCTCCTGCACTTAATATTATATTTATTACATAAGCACTGGAGCCTGGGCATGCTTTGATGAGTTTAATCGTATAAACGTTGAAGTATTGTCAGTAGTTGCCATGCAAATTATGGTTATTCATCATGCTATGTGCGAAAAGGTATTATACATTAACACTGGACCTCAGAATTTAGCGCTGATTGGCTAATTCAAATGCAGAGTTAATTTTGATTGGTTAATTAGGATAATCTCGAAAAGCAATTAGTAAACGAGATTTCACATGCAGCAGCAACTGGGAAACTCCCAAGCTGATTGGACCAAATAGCAGACAGGAATTTCCAATTAAAATTATATGTACCGGCATTGCACAAAAACGTATTGTGTATTAATAATCTATTTATACAAAATAGTTCCCATAACAAGGTTTCAAAGATAAAACTTTATTTAAGATAATTTTAATGGATATATACACCTTTGTGTTGACAATGATGCAAGGTAAGCGACCATTTTCAAAAAAAAATTTATGATTGAATTGATCGAAAGTTACAATGAAGTGTGTATGACTTACTAGCATTTTAACTCTGAAGATTTTTTGTGAAAAGATAAGCTGGGTTTTACTAAGTTCTGCAAAAAAAAAAAAGAATTTTTCAACAAGAAAAGAAAAGTGAACTCCTGAAGTCCAGTGTTTTAAATTTTGTTACAATTGTTTAACCATTGTAGTGTATGAATTTGTCATTTCAAAATCTAAAGCATTCTGAGTTAATTTTGTTTAAAGTACAGCAAAGCTTTTTGATTGGTTAAAAGAGTTCTTATAAAAAAAGTTTCATGTAATGATGTGACGTTATTTTCCTTTTTGGGATACAAACAATGAAATAGTCCATTAGATTCTGTAATGACAAATTTTTGCAGGAATTTTTGTTTTGTTATAAAATGTTTTATTTCACTTTGTTGAGTTAAGTGTTTTTTGTTTTGTTATGCATCAACATAAGATACTGTTTCTATGACTTTCAATTTTGCCTCGAATAAGTTGTTGGTTAATTTTAAACCATGCACTTTGAATACTTCAATGTTCTTAAGAAAGGTTCTAGGAAAAATATTCCTGTTTTGGTGTTTATTAAATATTTTTCTGTCTTTCCATCAATTGATTTTCATTAAATTAATTCTTGTTCAATATTTAATGTTACAGTTAAAATCAGTTTAAATAATGAAGACGAACAAATCTTTGACCTATCTATTGTTGAAAGTCTCTTTTTACAGGGGTAAAAATTAAATATACAAACATCTATAAAAAGTTTCTTTTTGATTTGTACTGAATACTATTATGTCTTAACACTAAATTATGCATTATTTAGAGTACATTTAAATGCATTACCCTGCCAGTCAGGGGAAAAGATTAACATTTTCATGTAGCTTAGTCTACTGAATTTTGGACTGGGCACCTAAATTTATATAAAAAAATCTGACACACGTAATGTTATAATTTGTAGGTAGACAGATTTATATTTGAGGGTGTAGAGCTGTCATTGAAAGCATCATGTGCTGTTTTTATCACCATGAACCCTGGATATGCTGGAAGAACAGAACTGCCAGACAATTTGAAAGTAAGGGAGATAACTGGCATTAATTTTGTCTTCTATTAGAAATAATTGTTTGTCTACAATCTATACTGAGTAAAAACGATAAGCAGCATTTATTTTGATTAAAACACTTGAAATATAAATTTGTAAGGGTTCCACAGAACCCAGTGTCTCGCCTACTTTTGCTGTTAATCGCAGACTCAACAAAAATGAGGAAAAACATCAATAAAAATTTCCTTCTCAATACTGTCTTTTGATTGAAAGAAGCTTCCAAGTTTGGTAAAAATCCAGAATAGTTTATGAATCTAATGTTTTATAAACTTTAACTGCAGACTGTATGTTATGTTAACTGGAAGAAAAAAGTCCACTTATAAGTAAAATATGGAAAAAGTGGATTTTTTTTTACAAAATTTTCTTCTTGATACTATCTTATGATCATAAACAAGCTTCTGTCCATGTTTGGTAGAAATCAAGGATAGTTTATGAAAGTTATTAAAATTTCAAAAACTAACTACAGAGTGAATATTTGTGGACGCCGCTGATGACGGAATGTAGGATCGCTTAGTCATGCTTTTTCGACTAAAGTTGAAGGCTCAACAAAAATAGTATTTATTATCAAAGTTTTAGCAAGGAAAATAAAATATCACCTTGAGGTTTTTTTTCCATGTTATAGGCAACAGACAACATAACATGAGTGCTAATAAATATTTTTTATCAGCCATATGGCATTTTTCATCATTTTGACAGTTTAAAGAATATATTGATGCATGTATTTTGTATTTTCAGGCTTTGTTTAGACCAGTGGCTATGATGGTACCAGATTACGCTCTGATTGCTGAAATCAGTTTATTCTCATTTGGTTTCTCAGATGCAAAACATCTGGCTAAGAAAATTGTCACCACTTTCAAATTGTCATCAGAACAGCTTAGTTCTCAGGTAAAGCCTTGGTCACACCTTACCGGGTAGCACAAACGGACGCCTAACAGATGAAAATAAAAGTTGTCGTTGACAAAATTGTTGTCTGTTGGGAGTCTGTTGATGTACTGACCGAATAAAACGGACATGTAACGGATGCATAACAGACACACACCGGATATGCATGTACGAAACGGACACCTACCAGACAGAAAGGATGTCGAACGTACATCCAACGGACACCTAACGGAAGCGTACCGGATAAAACGGATGAACAAGATATACAGAAAAATCAAAGGCGACAATAATAATACATGTAAATTGCATATATATTCAAAATGTTTCTGTGTAACTGGTTTTGGTTTATTCTTCAAAATTCCGCCAAAGGGAAGTGTCTGGCCTGAATAAGATCTGTTTTATTGTGAGGACATGCCTATACTCTAGGATCGATTATGAATAATAAGAATTCATGAACCCTAAGAAATCTGACATACCAATAATTGGCATTTCTGACGCAAATTGTCCATTTGCATTTATCCGTTTCAGATCATTTCATCATCCGTTTTATCCGTTATACGTCCGGTAGAAGTCCGTTTCTCATCCGTTTTATCCGTTAAATGTCCGGTAGAAGTCTGTTGGTGAATTTATCTTCCAGACCTCCAACGGATGTATAACGAACATGTAACGGATACAAAACGAAAACGAAAGACTAGTACCGTACAAAACAGACGTTCAATGGACATTTTCTGTTCAAATATTTTGAACATGCTCAAAATTTTCTACTGGACAGAACGGACGCAGACGGATAAAACAAATGCTTAACGGACATGCAACAGATATGGACGGATGTCTAACGGACATGAATGAATTGAAAAAAAGTTAGGCGTCCGTTCGAGCTCTCTGGTAAGGTGTGGCCGAGGCTTAAGGATTATTTGTCACAGTACATGTTTAATTGTCAAATTAAAGCCTATTATGAAACAGCTATACAATACTTATTCAATATTCAATCTTCCTTTTTTAGACATTCTTTTAAAAACTAAGTTATGAAGTATTATGAATCTTTATGAATAAATAATTTTCAATGTTATCAATTGTAAAAACTTTTGTTTTGTGTTTAAGGATCATTATGATTTTGGTATGAGAGCTGTGAAATCTGTAATATCTGCTGCTGGTAACTTGAAGAGACAGTACCAAGACATGAATGAGGTATTTATGATATTATTTTCAAGTTCGAATGTATTCTGATTACCCATAAAAAAATGTTGGTAAAGTGATCAGATTCTCACATATTTATAACATGGAAATGAACCAGACTTCAGCCATATGTTCAAAGAATGACCAGATTTACTTTTACTTCCACCATATGCATTTTTAAATATTGCAGATGTTCTAAAAAACAGTTCATATAAATTAAAATTGTATCACAAAACTATTTAAAATGATTACTTTTTGAAATCCAAACATTGGTTGGAATAGCATAAGTCATGTGATTCAGCCTTAGATTTACTGTATTTCTACTCTACAAATTTTTTTTAAGAGTAATCAATTTATTGAGATAACCTTTAAGTTAACTCTTATATAATATTTTTAAGCCCCAAATTTCATACAACAGTGAATATGTGTATGAAAACCAGAATATTTATTTATTTAACATCACTTTTTTCACAGGAATTGATCTGTTTGAGAGCTATTAGAGATGTCAATGTGCCAAAATTCTTAGTAGAAGATCTGAAACTCTTTGGTGGTATTGTGTCTGACTTGTTCCCTAACATCAAGTAAGTTATCTTTCTTTTAAAAAAATGGTTTTGAAAAGGAAACAAGACAAGACAATTCAAATCTGTAAAAGTGTAAGATATTTCTATATACATTTAGAACACTTCGTCATCTTTTGAGTAATGAAAACAAATCTCATCTACATGAACAAAATAAGAAAACTTTCGGTACATAATCTTTGAAGAGAATAGTCGACTAATTTTACATCCCTTAATTTCAGAGAAGAACCAATTGATTATGGATCCCTTGAAACATCCCTGAGGAAGAATTGTACCAAGAGTGGGATTAAGGATGTTGATGGTCAGTATTGGTTTTATAACTATAATAATTTAATTTTGGATGTAACCGTCTTCTGATTGGCTGACGTTATTTTATTTTCAGCCCATAGACATAATTTAGTCATGTGACCGTGACGTCATCAACGTTTTTTCATGGTTTTCTACGGTTTAAAATGGAATTTAGAATTAAATTATAAGAAATGACTGTAATTTTTTTCTGTCTATGCGAAATAACATAAAAAATGTGGTGCACACTGTTAAATAACCCGCTACGCAAGTTATATAGTGTGCACAAAATTTTTTATGTTATTTCTTCATAGACAGAAAAAATATTACAGTCATTCCTTAAATAACTGCTCTCTAATTTTTCATGAAATCTCAAACAGTCATCCCTATAGCATCTTTTTGACACCATTTGTATTGACATCAATTTTTGTTGCAATGAAAAAGAAGACTTATAGTTTTGCCATATTTACACTTCTGTAATAATATTCCAATAATGAATGTATAAAGCTCCATCATTTTAAACTCACCATTTTGTGCAAACTACTGTGAATTCATTATTATTCGTTGAATACCAATTTTCGTGGATTTCGTGGGTACAGGTGAACCACGAAATTAAATGTTCAAAGAATAACAAATTTTCCAAAGGCTTGTATGCAAACTTTGACAAAACCACGAAATTAAATATCCACGAATTCTCAAGTTGTCCCTTATCCACGAAAATTGGAACCCACGAATATAAACAAATCCACAGTATATTATCTTTAAATGGAGTTTAGAAGCTATTACCAATTGGTGCTATGTTGTATTTGTTACAGGATTTATCAACAAATGTATTCAGTTGTTTGAGACTACAGTGGTTAGACACGGTCTTATGTTGGTAGGACCTACAGGATCTGGCAAAACTAAGGTATGTACAAAGTCAGATGCTGAATTGGGAAAATATATTTGATGTAAGAAGTTTTACTTTAAATTTAAGAAAAATGGCATCTACTTTATTTAGATCATACTATCATACCACAACTATTAGAAAATGGCTGAATTTTAATCTTTTTTCTGTAGTGTAAAATGGCCTTGTCCATTTTCTATCAGCATTAAATTTGAAATCTCTATGGCTTCCCAACACATACACACACACACACAAAAAATATTCAAAAATATTGTAATATACCAGTATTACAAATTTGGCAAAAGATATAAAAAAAAAAAGGAGACTGCCAGTGAATTATAACTATCCTGTCCCAAATCAGGAGCCTCCAGCCTTTGTTATTCTTGTATTATTTTTAATTTTAGTTTCTTGTGTACAATTTGGAGTTTAGTATGGCGTTCATTATCACTGAACTAGTATATATAAACTCTTACATTAAATAAAGTTTTGGAAACACTTTAAATCAGATTTTGAAATGTATGATATTTATCAATATTTATAGTTTTTATATTTTTCATCTGTAGTGCTATGAAGTCCTAAAGAATGCCTGCACAGCTTTGCAAGGAGAAATGTCACCAGCTGGCTTTATATTTGATCCAGTTATGACCTATATATTGAACCCCAAATCCATCACTATGGGACAGTTGTATGGTGAATTTGATGCCATGACTCATGAATGGTAAGTTTTTGCAGAAGTCACTTTTTAGCCGAGCTTATAATGTCAAAGTATAATTTATATACTGTAAATTCTGAAACTATTGCATGCATTTATTATTATGATTTTGTCATTTTAGAAAAATACTGTTTAATTTATATAAAAAATTTAGAAATGCTAGTTTAAATTATTGCGATTATAACCCTGTTGCGTTCCATATGTCTTGATAGAACAAAGTAAGTTCTGATAGATGTTAAGTCATGTAAAAGGGTAAAGTAAAAATATATCATGCCATTGATGAACTATACCAAAAGTTAATTTATTAAAAACAGTCATTCATGATTTTTTTCCAGGACTGATGGTATCTTATCAACTTTAATCAGAGTTGGTAGTTCTTCAACCGACACACTAAAACGGTGGTATGTTTTTGATGGCCCAGTAGATGCTGTATGGATTGAGAGCATGAACACAGTATTGGATGACAACAAGAAACTTTGTCTAGCAGTGGTGAAATTATAAAGTTAACAGATGTATGTATTGTATAAGTTTCTATAATTCTGCGTTCATTTGAGGAGGTAGACCTAGTTTAAGGTAAATAACTCTTAAAATCATCAGTACGTTTGTGTCAGCCATTTTCATGAATATATTCTAAGCTTTAGGCTACATAGATTATTTCCAATCTCTTTTAGGTAAGTGCTTAAAATACATTGATGAAACTTGGCTGTAAAAAATACGCATAACTGATTTAGAGGGTTATCTCCTGAACCAAGTCTATCCTCTTATGTGCACACTTATAGCATATTTGTTAGATTTAGCAAAGGCAGGGTTTTTTTTATTAAATGAAGTCTGAATTTTTGTGTTCAAACACAATAAAAATCTGTAAGATTATGCCAGTATTTTGAGCTAAAACTTAGTATAATTATATTCATTTTGATATACTATGTAGTAGAACTTTTTTCTTGGAAAAGGAAAAAAAAACCATGCATTTCATTCTTGATAAATCAATCAATTTAAGTCTTCATATGTGTTAGGGCAAAATTTTAACCTTGTTTAACCCTTCTAAAGGTGTCTATCCATATTTTAGAATATTGATATTGTTTTGCAGAAGATTCACCTTGCAACAGTTTGGGGATCTAAAGGGATAAGCCGTTTTATGATGAACAAAAAAATAAAAAATAGCTTCTGCATTGGTTTTTTTACCATTTTGCATAAAAACATGCAAAATAAAAATTGCAACAATTACTGACCACAACAAACATAGTGTTATCCAAATGTTGCAATTGTTCAATGCTGGTTTTATGAAAGCAATTTTTAATCAGTCAGTTGACTGATTATCTGGGCAAGTTCAAATTTACTGATTGGTCCTTGCGTTTTATATATGAAATAATAACCAATAGAATTGCTTTATTTGCAGCACATGACTATGATGTTTGAAGTATCAGATTTAGCTGTGGCCTCCCCAGCAACAGTCAGTAGATGTGGTATGGTCTACTTAGAGCCTAGTTACATTGGACTTCCACCATTTGTAGAATGTTGGCTGAGAAAATTACCAGAACCAATAGAACCATATCATGATCAACTGAAAGAACTCTTTGATGGTTTTCTACAGGTATGTAGATATGGAGACAAAAAATATTGAAAAAAAATTAAACCATTGTCACAACATCATTTTCCAGACTCATGGTTTCCTTTGAGAATTGACGCTTATCCATTGTATCTATATTACCTAATTGAATTAGCAATCAAATAATGAATTAGATTGGGTCTGTCAGAGTGAAAATTTAAATGGACTGAATTCTATATTTCGGGTCTATTATAAGTAGAAACTTATATGGTCCGTATTAAAGGTAAATAAGAAACTTGCATGGTCTATATTTATAATAGATTGAGAAGTCCAAGGTCGATATCAATTTTGAGGGCTGTCATAAATTTAGAATGAAAATGGTGAAAGTGTCAATGATACAGCAACCCAATAGACCAGAACAGCCTAAGGTCACCAAATGGGTCTTCAGCACAGCAAGAAAATCTCGTTCCTGGAGTTGTTTTCATGTAGGCCTATTTATCTGATATAGAAATGGTCCATATTATCGGAAATGGTAAATAGAAAAGTCCATGGTCATCATCAATTTTGGGGGCTACCATATATACTTTTATATAGGTTTATGTATCTTATAGAGAATTTTTTTT
The DNA here is from genome assembly GCA_019925275.1 of Mytilus edulis. Lineage (NCBI taxonomy): Eukaryota > Metazoa > Mollusca > Bivalvia > Mytilida > Mytilidae > Mytilus > Mytilus edulis. Next base: position 37,020,483 of record CM034357.1, read on the forward strand.
AAGGTTTATTACAAGTACTGTAATTTAATAGTATTGAATTTAAAAATTTGTTTTGTAGCCTGTTGTGAAATTTGTCAGAAAGAACATACGAGAGGTTGTTGACACTGTAGACTGTAACCTTGTGTTCAGTTGGCTGAAGTTATTGGAGTGTTTCTTCACACCATTTGTCCCTCAAGAGGTAAGAACTATATTTGTGTATTATGATAAAATAAAAATGGACTTACACTTGAAAGGTTGTCACCAGGAAATGTCTGCAATTAGAATTTAAATAAATTTTTTTTTTTTTAATTATCAAAAATTATCTTTGGTTTCTTACATGGAGCTGCTTTAATGTCATACTAATAAAATAAAAACTAATTTTCTGTTTTAAAAAGAAGTTGCAGATGTTTAAGGTCTAGTTGACAACCATCTCTGATGAAAAAGTTTTAAAAATTGTCAATATTGTGGATTTATTTTTGTTGGTACCAATTTTTGTGAAATGGATAAAATTTTGTTTGTGGATATGTGATTTTTGTTGGTTTGCCAAAATCTGCATTCAAACCTTTGAAAATTGTTACTTTATTTGAACGTATAAATTTTTGGCTTTCCTTTATCAATGAAAACTGGTACCTTACTAATAATAATTAATCAACAGTGCCTCATACTTAACATATATAACATTTGTTTTTTTTGTTTTTATAAGTTTTGCATATGCTTAAATTATAAGAATTTTATCTTTTGTTTTGCTTTGTGTTCCTTTAAAATTATTTTTACTACATTTTAAGATGATTTGCTTTTTACAGTCCAAACGCTTATTTTTAAAAGTAACGTTGTAATTTTAATTTCTTTTTCTGAATTTATGGAATTCTGGGTAATTTCTATCTTCATTCACCAGAATAAAATAGACCACTTTCGAGTTCATCCGTCATTGGAAAAACTTGTCAATTATGCAAGCCTTTGTGACGTCATTTACCAGATAGAGGGGATCGCCTGTATCCTGCACTGTTAACGTTCATCAAGCGTCTTAGTGATCTTCATTGTGCAAGATAAACTAGAAATAAAGTTTGTTCAGTGGGTACTTAATCACAATTCCCTAATGACAGCGGTGCTGATTGTCAATTATGAGAATTTAATTTGCCGAATAATTCGTGCAATATAGCTTTCCAACCGCTCGCTTAACATAGGAAGGGAAATGAAGCCACCCCTAAACGCACGAGTGACGTTCACTAAAACCAACGTAAATGCATTGAACTCAAAAGTTGTCTATTGACTCAATACTGTTGACTAAATTATCCTTGCTTACATTGTTGTTAACCAACCATTACATTTAAGTGTGTGAGGTTTGAAATATTACCTATAATTCTTATTGATTCATAAAAGGGAAATTACAACATTAAATTACATTGCTTTTTGAGCTTATGTAGGACATACATATTTTAAAATGAAACTTTTGATAAATAAAAAGAATTACTGGCATTTGAAAACTACCATGCTTGATTTAAAAAAAAAGGTTTTGTCATTGCTGTAGTTATAATGTACCAAGCTTCCATAAAGTTCCTTAAGTTTTATCAAATTGTTTAGAATAGATAAGTCAAATAATATTTTTTTTATTTACCTAATGTTCTTATACAGATGTATGCATTTTTTTTTTGTGCAGACCCACTTTGCCTTTAGATATATCAAATTGTTTTGCGCTATTCCATTAAAATGTATGTGGGAGGGAATGAAGGGACTATCAAAATATCCCTTTAACAAAGAATATTTTTTTTAAATAATTTTGCATATATGCTAAGAGATACTTACTGAAAAAAGACCCATGACCCACATTCAATAATTTTAAACTTCCCTTCCTACCCTCCCACATACATTTTAATAGAATATCCCTTACATTGAATAGGAAAAAAAATATATTCTTTTATTTACCTAATGTTCTAATAAAGATATATATATTATTTTTGTTGTGTGCCGACCCAATATATATGTATACTATATTTTTAATTTGTGTGATTTAATTTAACCTTAAAACTATATACAAACACAGGCCAGTCGGCTACGTGTGGTAAGGTTTTAAAACAGTACACAATACTATGCATGAACACATATATAATATTTAGCTAAATAATGTGTATTTTTATATATGGCTTAAACTATATATCCAGGCTAGAAATAGAGAATATCTAAGCATGATGAATATGTGATATGTTTTGCTGTTTAACTGACATAGCATGATGGATATGCGATATCCTTGACGGGTTGGCTTTTGGTCATCTGCCAGATTGTAATTTTTACAACCTTTTACATTTATATACATGTTCTAGCAAGCTAACCATTTCATATTCGTATTTCTTATACTATTTGGTTGCCTATAAGAAAGTTGAAGGGCAAGAATTCTCTATTCATGTCTTTTTCAGTATTTTGGATTGTTTGTTTAAGGCAATGTTTAGGTAGTTGAACCTAAATACATAAAATTGAAAATTTATGTAACTTCCATGAATAAAAACTGGCAGCCAAGAGTGTTTAAAGTGGCATTCAACAACAATCAATCAATCAATCAATATTCTAAATTGTTATTTTGTACATAGAGAGTAAAATTCCCAGGTGTAAGTATCAAATCAGTCCAGATATTTTGGGTGTAATGATGAAGCATTAAAAATGCACATGGTCTAGTTGGTTATAAATTTTAATATAACTATACACATAGTATATGACACAATGTACTGTAAAAGTATCAGTTTTAATAGTTTTATTTATCTAAAATTTATTTTCATTTATTGATTTAACTTCTGTGAACACTATGTTTCAAGAGAACTATATGAGGGGCTTTTAGATTTATCAATAATCACACAGATATCATACTTTTACAGTATATATAGGTCATTGTAGATTGATTACTGTATTATAAAATGTATATTAGATATTTATTATGGTGATGGAAGAAGTAGTTTTGTAAAGTTAAAATATTGGGGATTTTGTACAAATATTATTGTTACTTGCAGCAAAAACTATTTTTGTGAAGCTTTAAAAAAATGCATAATGTTGAAGTCAATATCAGTTCAAATGATTTATATGACTGCCTTTTTGGATTTACATAAGTTCCATCTGATCAATATGGGTTTCAAATACTGATATTTTTTTGAATTCTTATCATTAAAAGTAAAATATATTTGGGCCTTTCCCCACCTATGATAGTAGAGGAGTATTATTTTTGTTACGCCCCACCTACGATAGTAGAGGCAGTATGTTTTTTATGCCCACCTACGATAATAGAGGGGCATTATGTTTTCTGGTCTGTGCCTCCGTTCATTCGTCTGTCCGTTTGTTCGTCCGTTTCGTCCCACTTCAGGTTAAATTTTTTGGTCAAGGTAGTTTTTGATGAAGTTAAATTCCAATCAACTTGAAACTTGAGTTAGACTATAGTACACATGTTCCCTATGACATGATCTTTCTAATTTTAATTCCAAATTAAAGTTTTGACCCCAATTTCATGGTCCACTGAACATGGAAAGTTATAGTGCAAGTGGGGCATCCGTGTACTATGGACACATTCATGTTATAAATTCTTGTGCAAAAGAAATATGGATGCTATATCTAAATATTATTATGTTGGGTTTCAAGTGTTGTTGTTCAAATTTGCAGGGTTCTAGACAAAACAAAGGGTGTGTTTATGAAAAATAAAAAGAAGTCCTGTCAAAAACAAGTTTTTCTTGATCAGTAACTAAAATATTATGCATATCTGATATTAGTAAACTAATTAAACAATTGAGCATTCTTTTAAAAAAAAAGATATGTAAGGTAGAAAAAATCATATATATGAATGAGTTTTCCTAGTCATATTAAATTTTTTGAGTAAACTCTTAGGAATTATTTCTGAGTGCCCCTAAAGAAGGAGAGGGAGAGGAACATCAGGAGGAAGTAGTAAGTCTGTATCCTGGTTCAATCTGAGCAATGGGTACCAGTTTGTGTTTTTCCTGTTGGTTATCTGTTGATGTTCTGTTTTGTCTTTGCATGTGAAACAAGTGATGAGGCATTGGTTATTTGTATTGATTATACTTGTACAGCTCATTCCTTTTTTCAAATAGACTCAAATATAAGTTGAAGCAGTTGATGAAAATGGTGTTGAGAGCTAAAGGTTACTGAACTGCCTTCCACAATGAGCAAAACTGATATTGTATTGTAAGCTTTGTAGGCAGAAGCATGACCATATGTGAAGCAATTTAAAAGAGAAAACCACTTGCCGAATTTATGCTAAAAAACAAAGACAAATAACAGTATGGCAGACAGGCATCAAACAAAAACCACCATTTCATCTCATTTTCATACCTGATTACCTAGGTTGAAACTTTTATATGAGATCTCTTTATGGCAGGGGCATTATGTTTTTCCGTCTGTGTGTTTGTTCGTCCTCTGTCCCAGTTCAGGTTAAAGTTTTTGGTCAAAGTAGATTTTGATGAAGTTGAAGTCCAGTCAACTTAAAACTTAGTACACATGTTCCCTATGATTTGATTTTTCTAATTTTAATGCCAAAGTAGAGTGTTGACCCCAATTTCAAGGTCCACTGAACATAGAAAATAATGGTGAGAGTCAGCATCCCTGTTCTATGTACACATTCTTGTTCTGAATTATGTCTGTTTCTGATGACATGACAAAAGACTTTGCTATTTGAATTTTATATTTTGAGTATATCATATGCATGCCTGACAGGCAGAAACTAAATTTGATAATCACAAGCCTTTGATACATTTTATATTAAGTGCATGTTCATTTTTCAATTATTTTATTAGTTATGTTGGATTTGAAATATTCCTGTCAGTGGACAAGACTATTGAATGTGTCAATTCTTAGTATTAATTTTTATCATTTTTGCATGAATATTTTTAATTGATATTTTCTTCATACAATCATGAATAAAGTCACTTTTTCCTCTCTTTGCGCTTCAAAACCCTTTTTCTATAACTTGAAAAGAATGCTTGCAATATTTAAAGATGACATTGAAATAAGTGAAACAATACTAGATGCCATAAACATACATGAAAATATATTATTTCAAAGTATGATTAATCATGTATGATCTTTACAAACCACCTGCTATTATCTCATCATGTTTTTTTTCATCATTTCATGTTCCCTGAAATATTTTATTAATATTAAAAACCATTTAACACACTCTATAGTTTGAAAAATTTGGATAGCTACAATTTTTAAAAATGGTGCACATGGCAATGAAAGATGTATTAACATTTACTGGTATTTTAAAAAGGGAGATAAACCTATACCTCAGGAACGACTGGATAGAGTAAAAGAGCTGATAGAGCCATGGTTTATCTTTTCCATGATCTGGTCTATAGGCTGTACAGGGGATAACGACAGCTGGACTAAATTCTCTAATTGGGTCCGAGAAAAAATGACTGAAATGAAGGTAGGTACTTCTATTAAGTGTTTTGATGTAATGCAATTTCAACTATCTACTTAAACCTTGAATCTGTATTATATAGGAAATGGTTCCTTATTTCAGCCATTTCAGATTTAAGTTGCAGATCTATAAATAGGAAATCTCCTTTTTGATGGTGTCCAATTTTATTATTATAATTGTAGCAATGAACCTATTTTCAGGTGAATTTGTAATTCAGCAAAGGCATGATAGTAATGTTTTGCATTTGCCATACATAATGGTTCTCAAAGAAAAAAAAACCGTTTTGAATGAATGTTTTTTATACAGTTTTTTTTGTTTTTTTCCCCCCCATTATAATCTGAATACAATAGATCAGCCTCAAGAAATAATGTTTTTTTTTGTAATGTTGTACATTATGAAAGGAATTGATTATTAGGTACCTCATAAGTATAGAATGATATTAAGCTTTTGATATTTTTAGTTAGGTTTGTGAATTGCAAAATTACTACAATAATAAAATTAAAAATGCAAAATTGTCAATTGCACAATCATTTTAATTTTTGGTTTTAGTTCCAACTATTATTTCCTGGAGAAGGACTAATATATGACTATAGACTTGATGATGCTGGGATCAGTAGCAGTAAGTCAGATGAGTTAATGGAAGAAGAGGTCCCTGAGAAAAAAGAGGTAAGATTTCAAAATACCAATTTTTATCCTTTTTGCAGTCTGTTGTATATCTGAAAATGTTGGATTTGTTTATTCCAAAACAGTTTGATTTTAACCATTATCCATTTGGTTGTTACTTGTTTTTGGTCTCTTTGGGTATATGCTACTGATAGTAAAGGATGTAACTTGACAGCTCTTGTTTTTTTTTATTTCTTTTGTACCTTGGTATTTTACATGGTGGAGGACCCTAATATGTATTTAAAAGACACATAATGTGAGCAAAATATCCCTGTTGATGTTAATAGCAAGAACTTATGTCAGGGAAGATGTAGAATTTAAGGGTATACGATACAGTAGATATCCCTCGTTGATTTTTTCCCAAAATTTTGATAGTAGGTCAATTTTAATGTGTACTTTCCAAATATGAAAAGAAAAAAGTACCTTCATGACTTACTTTTTGAGATAATTTGGTTCGAAATTTGCATATTTGGAAGAAAATTCCCGAAAATTCATAAATAATGACTTTTAAAGAAAGTAACAATACTTTTGAACAAAAAGTCATAACTTAACCGGGTTTTTTGTAAAACGTTCCCTTGATGCATGGCAGCTACATGCTGGAACAAGTTTAAGGTTAAACCAAATTATCATTTTCCGGATTTATATTGATATATGCGAAATGAAGAAATTGACCATATTTTTGCGTCTTTTCGAAAGTGCAGAAAAAAATTGATCGTTGATTTTTTCTTGAAATTTTGGGGGAGTGTTCTTGAAACAGTACTTGATTGATTGCAAAAGAAAAAAATATGGGTCCATGTGCTTGTTTTTTCAATAAAAGCCATATACCTTAAATTTTCACGACGTCTGTCAGTATGGCGCTAAATTACGTTATATAAAGTTTTAATCGCACCAACGTCGTGTAATCATTCCCGCCGTACACGACTACGCTGTCAAGTATATGAAGGTGTTTTCCAAAGCGTTGATACTTATCATAAAAATTCATAAGATGGTTATTCATAAAATCGCTAAACATTTGTGCTAAACATAGCTAATTTACGAAACGGAATTTGGACAGGAACCTTTTCATAATAAAAAAAGGACATAAAAAAGGATCCCAGCAGATTACTATGTCAGATGTACGGCAAAACAGAAAAATCTTATAGAAGTATACAGGTGCAGCTCCGTCCGACATTAGTTTTAAATTGCTTCATGTACCGAAAGAGGATAGCCAACATTATTGCAAAGGCCCTAACATGGCAAAATGTGAACCAACTATAAATTAAGTGAGGTGATACCATTAATTAACAACCGTATAACCTTCAACAATGACAAAACCTGTCAGCTTTAAAAGGCTTCGACGTACTTGGATTTTTTTTCTTTTTACATTAAAAAAATAATCATCTTTCAAATTTAGATTATAAGGAGTACTTCTTGTTCTATAGTTTGAGCTGTTTTGTGCAATTTCATGTCATAATTGCCTTAGTCGACTGAAAATGAAGTTGTAGTATAACATTTCATAGGAAGTACAGCAGCTAGTATATTAGAGAATAATATTCAAGGATTTCTTTATCGATAGATAAGTTGCATTACCTTTCATACGGCGTAACTGTGTGATATAGCGTACTTGTGTGTCTAGAAGTAGAGCTATATTGAAAACACTTTATTTGTTCTTCTGTCCGATGGTCTAACTATAATTGTGTTACTTTTCTCAGAAACAACGCTACTGCATGACTTCATAATTGCTCATCAGCTTGACAGCGACGAGTTTTAACGTGTGTACACTTTCTGATCTGTCTGTCTGTCTGCAATTAGTGTACATTTGTCGATACTTCAATTTATATCTCTCAATACATTGAAGTACAAAAGGGAGATGCTTATACAAATAAAAAGACGTGGTATGATTTCCAATGATGCAAATCTCAACCAGAGATCAAATGACAAAGACGTAAACGACTATAGGACATCGGACGGCCTTCAACAATGTTTAAGACCCATACCGCATAGTCAGCTATGAAAAGACCCTATATGACAAATGTAAAACAACTCAAACGGAAACTTACGGCCTGAGTTAAGTACAAAACAATGAACGAAATACAAATATGATATACAATAACAAACGACGCCATTGAATTGCAAGCTCTTTTAACAGCATGTGAACGGACGTTTTCTTGTTTTGGTCTATAACATCCAGATTGATTTACACAAAAAATAAACCAATTAAACAAACTGACGTGTGACAATTCTGCATCTATTGGCAATATTTTTCTTAAATTCAAAACAAAAACGACACCAATGTAATTTTTTAAAATCTTTTTAACGGACTTTTATTGACACCTTTTCTACATAAACATATACACATATGATATTTTTAAGAAATCAATTAAACTCTGCAATTTTTTTTTATGTACCAAGGCAAGTCCAGAACAGGATGAGAGACTTCTTTATTTATAATTTTATTTACGAATAGGGGTGTTGTACGACCTTGTCCACCATGAGGGTCTCGCATATGCAGTCGGTTTTGTTATTTTATTGATTGTCTGTTAAATTCGGCCGTACAATAACAATTCACCATTCAATTTGCAGTCTACCCAATGCTATACAAGAAGAAAAAAATAAAGACACAAACTATTTTGATTCTGATTATCTTTCAATTCAAGATAGTATTATTGACTTCATTATCAATGAATGAAAATATATGTTCTCGTCATGAAAAATATTGCACAGCTGTACCCTACGCCGTAGTAATGACTTTTGTGTATGGATTTCAAATCTTCCAACACTAGACCTGATTCGGCCACCCTACGGGTTCATACGTTTTCTCATTTTTTTAGTTTCATTAAAATAACGTGTTGATAACATAAATGTTCAATTAAATATTTGCCGCTGGACATTAAGCAGATATTAATAGATATAGGAAGATGTGGTATGAGTGGCAATGAGACAACTCTCAATCCAGGTAACAATTTATAAAAGTAAACCATTATAGGTCAAGGTACGGCCTTCAACACGGATCCTTGGCTCACACCAAACAGCAAGCTATAAAGGGCCCTAAAAATTACTAGTGTAAAACCATTCAAACGGGAAAACCAACGGTCCAATCTATATAAAATCTATACTCATAATTAGCTTTTGCAGCTTTTGTCATGTTTGTGCTGATGTCAAAAATAGCAGGTTCTTTTGGTTCGTAATGTGTCTTATTTGTTAAAATGTTATTCAGCATGTTACAGTTTAAGCAACGAATAGTAGGATAGCTCCGAAATCCTTGCAATTTTTCTTTCTCTTAGTACGTTGAGCAGATTCTGTTTGGCCGTACAGTTTTGGCAGTTATTCAGTGCTTTTGCCAGACTAAAAAGCTCCACAATTTTTCTTCCGTCTTTCCATGTTATACTGTCAGAACTCTCTTCTGTGTCTTTTACCTTTTCTTTTCAATTCGTCATGCAAAGTTGTATTTGATTTATTTTTGTTCATCTCCAGTATTTCCTTTGATCTCACTGCTCTTCGGCGGATTTCGCCGTCTTTTAGAAACAACATGGCCGCTTTTTAGCAGGTACTTTTTTGAAATTCGCGCAACCTGATTATGACGTCAGTGAATATTCCGCGAAAATATGACTTCATTTAAAGCGACGTCGCGAAATGTTAACGTTCTTATTAGAAACATCGCGAAATTACAACGTTCTGGTTACCAACGTCGCGAAAACAACACGAAAAGTTTTGAAAACATTATTATCTGCCCCTGCTACTGTATCGTATTCCCTTAAGGTATATTTGTATGAAACTGCATACTTATGAATATTTTGTATTTTTTTTCCAGGTCTGTTGGAAGAACTGGTTAATTGGATGTCCAGAGTTTACCATCACTCCAGACACTAAGTTTTCAGACATCATCGTACCAACTATTGACAATATCAGAAGTTCTTGCATTCTTGAAATGTTGCTGACCAACAAAAAATCTGTAAGTTTTATAATATTTTATTCTATTTTTAGGCATCTAGTAGACAACACACAAACTGTAATTCCACTCATGCAATAACAGTTTACGCAATATCCACAAATTTCTTCATGCTTGCAAATATTCATTAAATCGGCAGTTATTCACAACTGAAGTAGCCAAGACTCTTAGTGAAAGCCACAACTCCATTTTCACTGATCTAATGTAATGCTCAAAGCAAGCGTGACTTCCAGAATAATTAGGCGCTTGTGCCTAAAACAAAAGCCCTGCTAATTAGGCACTGGTTAATTCTAATCCATTGTTAATGTTTGATTGGTTAATTAATATGATCTTGAAAAATAAATGTCTCTAAAGATTCTTGAAAAGGGATGTTCCCATTGTTTTAACAACAATAATTTGCCAAGTACCAACACAATTTTGAAATTTTGCAATAGAAATTATAGTGAGGACCAGCAGATTTCTTAAAGTACCACAAGAAAAAATAGATTAAGTGAGAAAGTCTGATGTTACATTTCTTGCTTGAGGTAATGGGGGTCTCATTGGGGGGTTCGATCCTGGATCCCGATTACTGTTTTGTCAGATTCCCGTATCCCGCCTACACTATTTACGTAAGCAATTCTCATTTTTTTGTCATTTCCTGGGTCCCGCAAGACCTCATTTCCAGTATTCACGACACAATAATTTGACTTTCACGTGTCATGCTTACAAAAAAATCGGCAATCCTGCGTCACGCTTACACCCCAATAAGACCCACAGTAATGACGGCTACATTTTTGTTTTAGGTTATGTCTGTGGGTCCAACAGGTACTGGAAAAACACTGACTATTGCTGACAAACTTGGTACAAAAATGCCAAAGGAATATATTCCAGAATTCATGGTCTTCTCTGCTAAAACTAGTGCCAACCAGACACAGGATCTCATTGATGGAAAACTTGACAAGAGGTGTGTATATGATGGTGTAGAAATTCAATTAGACATTAAAAGCTGAAATACTAATTTCAGAAATTATTGCAATGTTTTTATTATTGCAAAAAATGTGAAGGGTTATAATGGCAATAATTTAAACCGCATTTTGAAATATTTTATATGACTGAAACAGGATTTTTCTCAATATTGCAAAAATTTAAATTGCATTTTAGTCTAAAACAACAAAATGGCAATAATTAATGCATGCAACAATTTTTTAATTTACAGTGTTTTTAGGAGAAGATTATAGTCTATTATTGCTCTTCTAGAGTTAGTAGAATGAAAGGCCAAATATAATTTATAGAAAAAAATTTAAAATTATGCTTTCACTCAATTTGAATAGTTTGAGGTTGGAGAAATGTTGTATTTGTCAAGAAGCTGTCATATAGTTTGTCTTTTAAATCACATTTGATGAGTAAACAATTATTTTTTTTATGTTTTTTTCTGGATAAAAAATGTGTCATCTTCTGGCATGAACATCTTTTTCATGTCATCATTCTGTCAAACTAATGAAACAAGTTTGAAATCAGTTTTTCATATTTGAATTTTGATGGCTAAAATTGAAAACAAGAAAAAAAAACATATTGATCATAAAAAAAACTGTTTGTTATAATGTAAAACAGCTAAGAATAAGAGAGTTGTATATTGCTATAATTCATTAGTATTTCTACTTGTATATAAAAAGGAAGATGTGGTATGATTGCCAATGAGACAACTCTTCACAAGAGACCAAATGACACAGAAATCAACAACTATAGGTCAATATATGGCCTTCACCAATAAGCAAAGCCCATACCGCATAGTCGGCTATAATATGCATAATTTGAGACTATTGTTATGTTTAAACCTTTTATGCAATCAAAATGGTCCTTTTTATATTACAGACGTAAAGGGGTATTTGGACCACCACTTGGCAAATATTTTATCTTCTTTATTGATGATTTGAACATGCCAGCATTAGAGGAATATGGTGCCCAGCCTCCAATAGAGTTGATCAGACAATGGATGGACTTCAAAGGATGGTACGACAGGAAACAGATTGGTAAGTTTAATAAAAAAATGATAGGGCCCCTGTGGCTGAGTGGTCTTAAGTAGTCACTACTGTAATCACTAGCCAGCCAACACTGAGGTTGTGAGTTCAAACACTAGCTCTTGCATGTGCACTCAACTCCAATCTTAATTGACTAGGATTGTCAGTTTTCTATGGGCACTCCGCTTTCTCTATAAAAAAAACTGGCTGCCACAAAAAAGACCAAAGGTACTTTCAAGTAGCATTGAAACCAATTCAAAATCCTAAAAAAAAATACTGTTTTTGTGAATAATGCACGATCCAAAAGTTTCGTAGACCATGCTTCATAAACTTTTGCTTTTTCTGCTTACAAAATTAAGCATTCATTTAAAGTTTGAGAATTAAATGACACGGAATGAATAATGTACCTTCGGCTGTTGTCTGCTCCATGGTTGGGTTGTTGTTGCTTTGACACATTACCCATTTCCTTTCTCAATTTTATGTGAATGTTCATATGATAAAAGATGTCGGTTTATATCAATGGGACAGCAACCTAACAATATAAGGTAACCATAAACATCTAAAGGTCAACATATGATTTTCAATAAATCATAGTTGTTTATACAATATTTCAAGTTCTAAACTCCCAAGTCTTAAAAAGGAGGGTTTAAGTTAGGTTGCTCTCAGAATGACTTTTACTCCAAATCTTTCTTTATTCTTGACTTTTTCTTTCATTTATTAAGTATAAAAAAAATACCATATGTTCCCTGAATTCTTAACTGTGATTTAAAAAGTCAAAATGTATTAGTTATGTTGGTAAATAGTAGAATATTGCATTATTTTAGATAGGGGTGTAAAAAGGGGTGTGTGTGTCTGCACGGAAGAACGTGAAATAGAACTGCCATTTCACGATGAACGAACAATTAAAAATGTCTTGTGTTGATCTTTTTACTGATTTCACAAAACACGGTGAATACTGAACCTTTTTCATGGCTGCATGTGAAATAAAATGGCAAAACACAGAAACGGAAATAACCTTTTACCACCCTCTTAAATTGTTTAATGATTTATTTACAGGTGACTTCCGTAACTTAGTAGATGTCAACTTCTGTTGCGCCATGGGTCCACCTGGTGGAGGCAGGAATCCAATCTCCGCCAGATTGTTACGTCATTTCAACTTTATCGCCTTCACTGAAATGGAAGATTCTAGTAAACGCAAGATTTTTGGTAGCATATTCAAGTCCTGGGTCGGTAAGTTGAGTGAAAAGTTAGGGAAAACACTGGGAATTTTAATGATGTTATATGTAGCTTCAAATTGAAATCATCAAAAAAAGAAGATAGGTATTTGTGTTTTCTGTTTATGCAATAATGAAATTTTGAAAATCTTTTTAGAAAATTTATTATAATTTATGATTATGATTTCTTGTATAAAAATGGTTTAATTGTAAAGAAAATATTGTGAAATTTGCAATTTGATTCCTGTATGTAAAAAACTGAAGAATATTCTCTCAGGAAAGTTGGTTTAAATGGTAAAATGAAGATGAAACATAAGATATTTGTATGCAACTGACTGATAATATATATGTGTATATGTTATATAAAGATGTAGCTTTGGGTAAGAGGTTGTTGTTGATTTTGTTTTAGATACCGAGTTAATGGGTTTGTTAAATGAAGGTTCGTTGAAAGTAAAACTACAGTAGATTGTAGCATTGTTAAAGTCTATCTCTTATAAAGTAGTTTATCAGCTCTTTGTCTTTATATTCTATGCATTAAAATTCTATCTAAACTGAAAATTACTTATATTCTATTATTCTATTTTACTTGTTAGAACTTAAAGGAGCTCTTGTAGTACATGTATTGATAGCTTGTCATTCTAATACCATTTCAGAAAGAAGAAAAAAATGCTAGATGAAATTTAGCTTATCTGGCAAAATAATGATTTTTTTCTCAATTAGAGATTAACATAAATAATATCAAATTAGAAAATAAAATCATTCATAATTGAACAATGAAAGAAAAATATCTTTATATGTTTTAAGTTTTATTTATTACAATTCTTTTGATTGCATAACTGTAATTGATAAAGTTCTGAAATGGTATTTCAACTTTCTTCGTAGTTCTGAAACCTTTAGATATCAAACTGTTCTTCTTTTTGTTTATATTTGTTGTTTATATTTCCTTAGATTTTAAAGTCTACTCTCAAACTTTAGAACTTTATAGGACATCTTAGCCTTTATATAATAAGTTTATTCAGAGGAGCAAAAAGCCTTCTACGTTAAAAAAAAATGCAATTTGTAAATTATTTTTGAATAATTTTAAAAGATAGTCAACCATCGGCTTATTAAAAGTGCTAAGTTTCAGTAGATATTAATATATATTATAGCTATTTATATTAGAATCCTACATACTGTAAAAGCAGAAATTTTCGTGGAGGATTTAATTTTGTTTATTTCGTGGCATGAATATATCCATGGAATTAAAAAAAAAAAACTCGAAAATTTAACCTACATATAACATCGCTTCTATTTACTGGAAACCACGAAATTAAATCCCCATGAAATATTATAAAGAGACAAAACCACGAAATTTTTACCCAACAAAAAATTAATGTTTCAACAGTATAGAGTCTAAAGTTCTATTCTTACATTTCATAATTTTCATTTTCTTGTAAATGTTCAATGATTTTAATCTAGCTCAATGCAGGATTTGCTGCACTTTCTCATTGCACCGAACTATTTTGGAAATATTTTCCCATCATATTTTCTGACTGTTGCATCTTCTGTTCATTGTATCTCTATCATTTCAACATACTTGTTGAAAAATTGAAAAGGTGTATATCAGTAGGAAAAATTTACCAAGAATTAATGACTCAAAATTATAATAGATATCAGGATTTTTCTCTTTCTATATTATTTATATAGTAACCATGGTAACTAAGACAGTACTATATAAATTTTACAGGCAGTATTTGTATTCGTAGAAAATATCATGATTAGCTAAATATGTAGGGGTATTGTGCAAAAGTCCTTTATAGTAATAGGAAATTAGGGTATGATACATTGATTACATTTTAATGTTAAGAGTTACTATTTGTGGTTTTTAAGTATACTGTGAATTATATACACATTGATTTATTGGATGTTTTCCAACTTAGAGGCTGATTCAAGCAAATTGATTAATCTAAGGTATAAAGTAAAAATCACAAAATTTCATATGAAGAACCTATTTTTACCTGAAAGATACAATTGAAGGTTTTATTTGATAAAGTAAAATGCCATTTCTGTAGTCCCTTCTAGTAATGCAATGTACCTATTAAATACAAAGGATGATACCTAATTTAAATATATGAAGATGGTATGCTGAGGGGAAAAATGCATGTTGGACAACATATTTTTTTATACCCATAATTTTTTTTTCCATTTGAAACAGAACTGTATTTACTTTCAGTCCTATTGCCTACAGAAAAATATATATGCTGTTTATTTCTTCCATACATTTTCCCAGGATTAACCTCTATCGCATACAGCAATATATTTACTATCATAATTTATGATTTTTTTCATTCACAGTTCCTGCTATGCAGCAACATGTAGACCAAATGGTAACCACATGTATTTCTGTCTACAACACCATCACCACACAGCTTCTGCCCACGCCCACCAAATCTCATTATACCTTCAACTTGAGAGATTTGTCCAAAGTTTTCCAGGGAATGTTGATGGTTGATCCTACCAAAATTGATGTAAGTAATCACCCCTTAAAATGGTAACAACGTGTATGTATTTCTGTCTTCAACACGATCACCACACAGCTCCTGCCCACGCCCACTCAATCTCATTATACCTTCAACTTGAGAGATTTGTTGAAAAATTTCCAGGGAATGTTGATGGTTGATCCTACAAAAATTGATGTAAGTAATCTCCCCTTAAAGCTAGTTATCTGCCCATGGTTTGTTCTTTTTGATTAATTAGTGTCATTTAAACCTTTGTCAAACAAATATCCTTCAAGAAAAAATGAGATGATGATGGTTGATCTTACAAAAAGTGATGACAGTTATCTCCCTTCAAAACTAGTTATCTGCCCATTGTTTGTTCTCTTTGATCTCTGTCATTTAACCATGACAAATGAATCTCCTTCGAGATAAATGAGGTTTTGTCTGGATAAGAACATTTTTGTTTCATGAATAGAGGATTTCGTCACTCTTTTGAGTTAAATTAGTAATTAGTCATTAGTAAATTCAATGGAAATGCTCAGAATATTTTGAGATACTGGGTCTAGAAAATTCTAATATACCAGAGTTTAGAAATCATTTCAATTCACAAGTTAATGGAGAAAACAGATCGTTATTCTGATAAATGGATTAGTTCTTTTAGTTGAAAAAAAATCTTTATTTACTTACAGGTTTGACCACAGCCTTTAAAGTCAAATTGATTGAATGAAATCTCATAAGCATTAGTTTAATGAAATTAATAATAACTGTTTTGTTTTTTAAGGGATTGCCAAGCTTATTGAGACTCTGGTATCATGAAAGTTGTCGTGTTTTCCAAGACCGTCTCGTCAATGATGAAGATCGTAACTGGTTTGGTAGCTTGATAAAAGAAAAAATGAAAACTGACTTCAAGATTGAGTTTGAGGAAGTTGTTCCAAAGGAACCAGTTATTTATGGAGATTTCATGTCTGGTGTAGGAGATAACAAGCCATACATTGAGATAGAAGATCACGTAAAAATGGTCAAAGTCTAGACGAATCATTAGACGATTACAATCAAATCAACACAGCCCAGATGAAACTTGTATTGTTTATGGATGCAGTCAAGCATATCAGCAGAATCAGCCGTGTCATTAGACAGCCGCTAGGAAATGCTCTGTTGCTTGGTATGGGAGGTAGGGTAGACAAAGTTTAACAAGGTTATCAGCCCATATTGCTGAATTCGACTGTTTCCAGATTGAATTGGCTAAAAACTATGGTATTAATGAATGGAAAGAGGATTTGAAAAAAGTTATGATGAAAGCAGGTTTAGAAAGCAAACCTGTGGTGTTTCTTGTTCAGTGACACACAAATTAAGAGTGAATCATTCCTTGAAGACATTAATAACATTTTAAATGCTGGTGACGTACCCAATATTTACGCTTTTGATGACCAAGAACAGATTTTTACCGCTATGAAGCCGTACGTTCAAGATTTAGGTCTTCCACCAACTAAAACTAACTTGTTTTCTGCCTATACAAAGAGAGTTAAAAGTAACCTTCACACTGTAATCACTATGAGCCCTCTTGGTGAGATCTTCAGAGCCAGACTCAGACAGTTCCCAGCTTTGGTCAATTGTTGTACAATTGATTGGTTCAGTGAGTGGCCAGCCGATGCCCTGAGATCTGTTGCAATGAGGTTCCTTAATGATATCCCAGAATTAGATTGTACCGATCATGTTATGGAAGGCTTGGTAAGTTTGAATATTTGGCCCTTTTAAGAAAATTTGTATTACAGTGTAACCTGTGTTATCCGACACACTGGGTAACAAGGAAAAAAATTGTCGATTAAGCAGGGAGTCTTAAGTTCTGAGTTTTTTCTGCAATGATAGGCATATTTTGGAACCATGAAAATGTGTCGGTTAAAGAAGGATGTTGGAATATTCAGGTGTCGGATTAGGCAGGTTACACTGTATATTATAAACTAATCAGATTTGTCTATAGCAGGTGGTCATTAGTAAAAATTAGTGTTCTCAGAGACTCTTTCACAAAAAAATATCTTACAACAAAATGGATGTAAGAAATACTGAAATGTTCAGTACTTTCAATTTTTTTTTTAGTGAAATGAAAGGGGCTTTTGCAAAGGTTGATTGTTATAAATGATATTGAGTTGATCTATATGTGAAAAATTCCCTAGAAATATTTGGGGGTTAGGGGGGAACCATAATGAGGATCATAATTACTGATTAAGGCTAGTGTAGATTTCATGGTTAAAAGTTTACCACAAATTTAAAAATCAACCGTAAGAATATTTTTTTTAGGTTTTTGCATTGATAAAGAAGCATAGTATTCCTGTTTCTTTAAGAAAAAACTTCTATAAATCAGCTTAATTTCATCATATTTTTATTTATTTATTTAGGTTACAATGTGTCAAGAAATCCAGGTGTCAGTATTTAATTATACACAAAAATTCTTGGCCGAATTAAATCGTCACAACTATGTCACACCTACCAGTTACCTAGAATTGTTAGGAATATTCTCTCGTCTCGTTGGATTGAAGAAAACTGGAACTGAATAGATCTAGAAACAGACTGAAAACTGGTTTAGATAAGGTATAGTATAGTTCTCATACAAAGAATGGCAAAAGATAGCAAAGGGAAATTTAAACTCATCAGTGGAAAACAAACTAACCTGCCATGGCAAAAAAGACTAACAATAGTACATAAAACACAGCATAGAAAACTAAAGACGAAGCAAAACCAGGGAATTATATGTTGTCTGATTTTCTTGCAACTGGTCAGTTAGATTTGTGAATTTTACCAATAGTTATTTAAGAATAGCCATTTCTGAAAACCAAACCGAGTCTATTGTGATGAAGATGCATGGTGAAAAATAAAGCAGAGATTTTATTTTCATTAAATCTTACTGGTACAACTGACTAAAATAAAAACTAGATTTTGTTAAAAAAAATTGTCTTAAAAATATTTGTCAAAAAATCAAAATTTTAAATTATATTGTTAAGTCAAGAGTTATCCCTTTTCCTAATGCATTCTATCTATATTTATATCCCTTATAACCTTTTGAATAGAGAAATGTGTGTTATTTGAAAATATATCCTAATTGTATATGTAAACAATGTATTGAGAGAAAAAGTTCAACAAAAGATTGTTATTTTTTAATAGTTGTTGAAAACAGCAGAGGAGGTAGACAAGTTACAAGATGAGTTAGCTTCAAAGAAACCTTTACTTGAAGAGGCTGTCAAAGAGTCAGTATCTACTATGGAACAAATCTCTAAAGATACAGTAAGTTATATATATATATATTTGTAAATAAACTTGAGAGGGATGGAAGGATCCCGTCTGGGCATCAGGATCTTGCCTTAATTTGGGGGGGGGGGGGGGATTTTTGATATACACTTATCAGAACAGGGAACTAATGGTAAATTTCTCTAAATTTAGGGAAAAAAATGCATTACTTTTTTCAAAAATTTCAGTATTCAGTGTTTGTTTATACATTCTACAGTATATTATTTACTGGTATTTTAAAACAATTAAGTATAGGGAAACTTGAAAAGAAGAATGAAAAGAATATTTTTTTAATTTAAAAAAAAAATGAAAATTCATCTTTTCAATCTCTATGCATACATTGATATTCCAGATTTATATAACAATAATTATTCTTTTATAACACTGTTTGTGGATTTAAAAAGTTAATTTACACCTTTTCATTGACTTTGTTTTCAGGTTGTTGCCAATGAAACAAAAGCAGTGGTACAAAAAGAGGAGGCATCAGCTACAATCAAGGCTAAAGAAACACAGGCCATTGCTGATGATGCTCAACGAGATCTCAATGAAGCCTTGCCTGCCTTAGTAAGTTTTCAGCTGTAATAATCTTTCTCTCATAAACCATTAGATACAATGATACAGAGATAATACATATAGCAAAGAAAACAAACTTATTTATGATAACATCTTACACACAAACATACACCAATCATTATTGAATACCCTCATACACATATATCAGTATGTTCAATATATACAAAATGGGGGTTATGTTATTATTATTACATTTTTTTTGGGGGGGGGGGGGTCTTTAGTGGCCGAGTTGCCTAAGTAGTTACTACTGTAATCACTAGCCAGTCAACACTAAGGTTGTGAGTATGAATCCTGCTCGCGCAGGTGCACTCGCCTCCAGACTTAATTGACTAGGATAGTCAGTTTTCCTATTGGAGGTCATGTTTTCTCCTGGCACTTCTGCTTCCATCACCAATAAAAAAACTGGACGCCAAGAAATAGCTGAAATATGGTGCTTTAAAGTGACGCTAAAATAACAACACTCAATCAATCATCACACATTTTTATCAAGTACTGTGGATTCATTTATTTTCATTGGTACCAATTTTTATAAATTGAGGAAACTTGCATACTCGGGGAAATTTAAATTTGTGGTTTGGTTAAATATTCTATATATTTCCTTAAAAAATTTTATTGCGTTGAATTTAAATTTTTGGTACCCCTGTACCCACGAAATCTTCGAAAATTGGTTATCCAACAAAAAATAAGGAATCCACTGAGGAAGATAACATAGAAGCATTACACATTAAATTTGAAGTACATTTGTTCAGCAAAACCTGTAAATAACTGTCACCCTGAAGACCAAAGAAAGCTGACGTTAGCTTTGAATTGAGGTTCAAAATGCCCTGGAACTACAACAAGGGGATGAAAAGATTTTCCCTTAATAGCAGTGACCTTTATAGCTGGTTCAACTGTATATGTTCACTTGCTTGAGTTTTAAAATAATAACTTAAAATCAATGATCCCTTTACATTTTACTTCACATTGTGGATTCATTATTATTCATTGGATACCAATTTTCGTGGGTACAGGGGATCCACAAATTCAAATATTCAACGAATATCATATTTTCAATAGGCTTTGTATACACTGAAATCAAATATCCACAAATATGCAAGTTCTCAGCAATTCACGAAAATTGATACCCATGAAAAAATAAATAAATCCATAGTAGCTCAAATATAAAACTATTACTGGGTACACTTGAATATTCAGTCAAATGTTATATTTTATAGGATGCAGCTGTAGCCAGTTTGAAGTCATTATCTAAGACTGATGTTGTGGAAGTCAAGTCCCTTAACAACCCACCACAGGGAGTAAGAATGGTCATAGAGGCTGTTTGTATAATGAAGGGTATCAAACCAAAGAGAGTTGCTGGAGATAAGGTAGTTATCACACTGGGGCTCTCCACAGGGAGTCGGTATGATATGAAATACTGTATAGCAAGAAAGTTATTGTTACTACACATAAAAATACTATATGTTAAATGTTATTTCAGTACACTAAAGAATGTTATGTGTTATTACTTAATAATAAAATGCATCTTACACTTCAGACTTTTCAACCCTATTAAAAAAAATGTTTATTTCAACACATAAACTAAAGAGAATATTTTATAACCTAAGCTGCTCTAAATGTGGTAACATATTTGAAATATTTCCCACTGGCTATCACTCAAGCATCATCAATTATAAAATTTGTGATTATCAACTCCAGAACAGGTGATAACAAAAATCCTCAAATTTGATAGGTCTACAAAAATTAATAGTCTTTCAAATGTTTCATTTCAGCCAGGACAAAAGGTGGATGATTACTGGGATGTAGGCAAAGCACAGCTGAGTGACCCTGGTAAATTCCTTGAAAGTTTGTTCAAGTATGACAAAGATAACATCCCTGATGATTGTATTAAAAGAATCCAGCCATACATTGATGATGAAGCGTTCACACCAGCTGCTATTGCCAAGGTATTTAATTATTTCCTGTTTCTCATGTGCAAGGCACTGTAAAATCAGAAATTGTTGCGTGCATTTATAATTGTCATTTTGTCATTCAATTTTTTTTGCGATTTTGAGAAAAATCCTGTTTAATTCATAAAAAAAATTTCAAAATGCGAGTTTGAATTATTGCGTTTATATACCTTTCTCTTTTTTTTCGCAATAATAAAAACATCTCAATAATTTCTGAATTTACAGTAATGAAATGCATTCCTTTTCATCCTTTCACTGGTAACATGTTACTGATAACTTTTGGTACTAAGTTTTTGACTGATAACTTTGGTACTTATCATTTGACTTATAAAACTGGTACTAACCATTTGACTGATAACTGTTGGCATCTGCTATCTGATCGAGAGAAAAAAAATGATGACATCCACATCTTTTTTCTTCAAAATTTGAAAATAGAAAATCTGATTTTTAGGCAAAAATGAACAAACTATTTAAAAAAAAATCAGTTTAAGAGAATTGCATTGCCAATGGAATGGAGGAAAACACTATTTTAACATATAACCTATCATCTATGATTTTATTTTTTTATTTTTTTAATTTTTTAATTTTTTAAATGAACTGCTTTTAAAATTGTGTACTGATACTGAAATAGATATTCACCCATTCAATGTGTATTGTAGGTATCTAAGGCCTGTACATCAATCTGCATGTGGGCAAGAGCTATGCACAAATATCACTTTGTTGCAAGAGGTGTAGCCCCAAAGAGAGAAAAGCTTCGTCAAGCGTCAGAAGAATTAGCTGAAACTCAGCGTATATTGGATGCTGCTAGACAGAGGCTAAATGAAGTAACAGAAGGTATTGCTACACTTCAGGAGAAATACGAAGATGTTGTCCGAAAGAAGGACGAACTGGAAAACAAGTGCAAAGAATGTGAGGAAAGACTCATCAGAGCAGATAAGGTATTTTGGGTTCCTAAGCTATACAATTGTTGGTATGCTGTCTCATTCATGTTTATTCTGAAATAAAGGTCACATTTGTAATATTATATTATATATATATATATATATATACTGAGTGCCAATGAAAACGCAACACTTTGTTTTTCAAAAATAAAATTTATATTAGAAATGATAATCTTTCAAAATAAATTGTTCTTGATAATTAACAATTTTAACAATAGATCGATATCAAACAAAAATGTTTCCTTGTCATCTTTCAGGCGCAATAGGTAAACGAAACATCCAATGTCGAATCATCAACTCACAGTCATAATAAAAAATGTTCCAACCCCGTGGTGCAGCGCAATCTCGACAACGCCGTGGAATTGATCATCCCGGGCGTTTAATGTAATCCCGAGGAATGTTTCTCCACTTGTCCTGCAAAGAAAACTCAAGCTGACTTTATGATATTGGTGGTGGTTTTCATCGTCTAAACCATGTCAAATCTGATGCAAAATTTGCTCGATCGGACTAAAATCCGACGAAAAACATGACTTTTGGCCAAGGCGGGTGCTAAATGTCTATGTAACCACCACTGACGGTTATTTGATACATAATGCATGATTTTTGGTCTACAGAACTCAATATTTACGCCAAACGGCCGTTCAGATAACACTAAGGAAAGACTGCGGTGCTCTTTAACAATTTCTGCGCAAATGGTGCTTTACTGAAACTGCTCCAAAGGTTCTACCGTGACCACCATTGAACTCTCGTGACCTTTGGACAGCCATCAGAGTCGATATCGGATATGTTAAAGACCAAATGTATCGGTCTTGCTGAGCGTTTCTTTGCGTTTTGTACCCCGGGATGTGACTTATCATTAAATGATCCATTTTGGTTGAATTTGTGGATGATTGGTGTTATTGTAGACGCTACAACTTCAGTCTTCTCGTAATTGTATGCTGTGAAAGGCTTCATTGGATCATGCCCAAAACTGCATGTCGCTGGTTGTCAGAAAGTCCTGGCATTTACTCAGATGTTTATTGCAGTTTCTTAACAATAAGGGCGGGAAAATTCATGACATTAGCCAAGCTTTAAATGACAAAATCGTGAAAATGGTGCGTATGTTGAAAAGCGGTGAACTCGGTTTATGTCCGTTCAAAATAACCCTTACTTCGCATTTGTTCCAAAAATCACTCAACCGTAAAATCGTCGACAATTGTCTTAAAAGTCATTTTCAACCAACTATATAAAGTTCTAATATAAATAAAATAAAAACTTTAAGATTTTTTTCAAAAACAAAAGTGTTGCGTTTTCATTGGCACTCAGTATATATTTACAAAATGACTGAATAAATAGTCAATGATTAATCTTACAGGGCGATGGATCATGTAATATGATTCTGTACACTACAAAATATAATAGATAACAAGTCAAAAAGGGTACAACATCACCATTAAATAACTATAAAATGAACAAATATTAGATATTTCGGATAACAGATATCCTTCTTCAATAATAGCACGATGTCAAATGAATTATGTCAATATATTCAAACTGAGAAAACTATCAACATCTTGAAATTTATACAATTTAAGTGAACACCACAGACGCTGGTACAATTTTAAAATTTCCAAACCCGGCGCAAAAGATTACAAAGATATGCCACATATATAAATGAAATTAAAATTTGTGAAAATTCTGATGTTTAATATTTTAAGTAGTAATGTTTTAGATATATTATTTTGTTAATTTTTTTTGGGGGGGAGGGTGATGTAACCTTGTAATTCAATTATAATGAGATAGGTCCCCAGAGTTTTGTATATTTTGAAAGTTATTTGCACGTTGATAATTAAAATATACAATGGTAGAATTAAATACTAATAACATTCCAATTTTTACTATCCTAAAAGTAGCCAATTCCTAAATTGTTTATCAATAATTGTATATCAGATATAATATGTACTTTGATTTCTTGTACAGCTGATTGGTGGTTTAGCAGATGAAAAGGAAAGATGGAAGGAATCAGTAGAAACATTGGAGAAAGTCATTGATAACTATGTGGGAGATGTGTTAATATCGTCTGCTTACATAGCTTATCTTGGTCCATTCACTGTAAGTTTTTACATTAAGACCATAAATTTACGTTTTTTGATTGAGTTAAGCCTTCCAATTAATATTTTATCGTGTGTTTCTCTATGTTGTGATGTTATACAATTGTTTCAGAAAAAGGGAGAAGGTTTGGTGCCATTAAAACGTTTAATCCCGCTGCAAATGTTTGCACCTGTCCTAAGTCAGGAATCTGATGTACAGTAGTTGTCGTTTGTTTTTGTAATTTATATGTTTTTTTTAAATAGATTAGACCGTTGGTTTTCCTGTTTGAACAGTTTTACACTAGTAATTTTGGGGCCCTTTATAGCTTATTGTTCGGTGTGAGCCAAGGCTCCGTGTTGAAGGCCGTACATTGACCTATAATGTTTTACTTTTATAAATTGTTATTTGGATGGAGAATTGTCTCATTGGCACTCACACCACATCTTCCTATATCTACAGACAGTTCATAGCTTTAATAGATTTAAGAAGATGTGGTATGAGTGCCAAAGAGACAACTCTCCATCCAAGTCATAATTTGTATAAGTAGACCATTATAAATCAAAGTTTGGTCTTCAACACAAGAGGCTTGGCTTACACTGAACAACAAGCTATAAAGGGCCCCAAACAATTACTAGTGTGAAACCATTTAAACAGGAAAACCAACGGTCTAATCTATATAGAAAACAAAAAATATTTATGAATATAAAAAAGAATATGTGGTATGATTGCCAATGAGACAACTTTCCACAAGAGACCAAAATGACACAGAAATTAACAACTTTAGGTCACTGTACGGCCTTTCAACAATGAGCAAATCCCATACCGTATAGTCAGCTATAAAAGGCCCCAAAATGACAATGTAAAACATTTCAAACAAGAAAACTAACAGCCTTATTTGTATAGAAAAATGAATGAAAAACAAATATGAAACACATAAACAAACCAACAACTACTGAATTAAAGGACCACATCAACAAATGACAACCAATGAATTAAACTCCGCTATAAACACATGTCCATTGTTGAAGATAGTATGTTGCCTTCTGAATGCATTTTGGTTATTTTTACTTTCTCATTGATATGTGTCCTACATCTCTTTTATTTGATATTCCAAACAAAGATTGATGTTTTCTAGTGTAAATGATATCTATTTTAATGATATTTTTATGCCCCACCTACGATAGTAGAGGGGCATTATGTTTTCTGGTCTGTGCGTCCGTTCGTTCGTTCGTCCGTTCGTTCGTTCGTCCGTCTGTCCCGCTTCAGGTTAAAGTTTTTGGTCGAGGTTGTTTTTTATGAAGTTGAAGTCTAATCGACTTCAAACTTGGTACACATGTTCCCTATGATATGATCTTTCTAATTTTAATGCCAAATTAGAGATTTTACCCCAATTTCACGGTCCACTGAACATAGAAAATGATAGTGCGAGTGGGGCATTCGTGTACTGAGGACACATTCTTGTTTCATAACAAAAATTAAAAAAATATAAAATATCATTTTACTTCAAGAGAAAGAAACAAAAATAAAACCTTTTCTTATAAAAATACTGACTTTAAAAGAATTTGACCTTCTTTTATATTTATTATGTCTTCGGTCAAGATGCCCTCAAAATTTCACCATTTCATACCTGCCAACATTTCAATATGCCCATGGGGGTTTTACATGCAAGATGGCTTTCATGGTCTTCAAATCTATTTTAATTTTTTTTTGCTTCTTCATACATTTAGAATCCTACAGCAATGTAAACTGATTGTTTTGTTTTAAATTGTGGACAAAATTGCTTTTTTATCATTCCAATTTGGAGTCTCCATGGGGGAAATCTTCCACAAAAAGTGACAGTTGGCAGGTATGCCATTTTAAGATTTGTAGTAGTTTTTTTCCAGAGAGTTGTGAAGTTTGATAATATTGAGATTAAGAACTAAATGTTTGCAGAAGATTTTAAGAATAATAATGTTCAACCCAATTTTTCAGGGAGATTTCAGACAAAGGATGTTTGACGATTGGGTAAAAGAACTAGACAAATTAAAAGTCCCCAGAACAGATGATCCATCCTTGATCTCTACCATGAGTGACCCAGTCAAAGTTCGTAGCTGGCAGATTGCAGGTTTACCTAAGGATAACCTGTCAGTGGAGAATGGTGTCATTGTACAGTATTCTAGGAGATGGCCTCTGTTTATTGACCCTCAAGGACAAGCTAATAAATGGGTTAAAAATCTGGTATGCAATATAATTACATTGTATTAGTTAAGAAAAAGAGGAGAAAAATAGTAATTGTCTTCAGACAGATTATTAAAAGTGTGATTTACAGTTAGATTGAAATTCATATTATTGCATAGCAATATAATATTTCACAAAGAAAGTAACCAAAAATTAGCGTGCAATAAATTCCAATATTGCACTAGTGCAATAAATCTTCAAAATTCATGACGTCATCAACGACAAAATCTTAGTTTAAACCAATTTTTACTTTCAAATATGATATTGCTATACAATAAGAGGGTTATTGCATGACACTACAAAGTTCATGGCCTAATTGCTTTCGATGATAAAATCAGTACTTTCCAGCATTCATAGCCATTTTTTCTCAAATTTTAAATCAAGTAACAGTCGTTTCATGTGTAAACAATACCTTATGTCCTAGAAAATTGGAACACACCTCTAATTGCATATAAGAGCACACTGGTTAGAAAGTGATTCCAGTCATTAAGCTTTTGTTTCATACTAAAATTACATAAATATTTTACATATTATGAAAGTTACAGCTATTCATAGGAACTTTTTGTGTCTAATATGTATTTATTTCATAATTTTCTCTTAATTTTGCAGGAAAGAGATAATGGCTTAGATGTGATCAAGTTGTCTGATAAAGATTTCCTGAGATCATTGGAGAATGCTGTAAGATTTGGTAAACCATGTCTACTAGAGAATATTGGTGTTGAACTTGATCCTGCCTTGGAACCTATACTTCTAAAACAGGTATGTCAGCCTTTTTCTAGAATTCTATGGCAACTCAAAGCTGCCAAATTAATAAATAGTGATTTTGTTGAACAAGAAGTATTGTTCTTACAATGGATTTTTTCCCTTGTCAATTTTGGTATCCACATTTTGATAACAGAAGTTTTTGATAACTTGCTTAAGAAGTTTAAATTTCTTTGATGCTTTTGCATACACATTAGTGACCCTGAAAGGGATGCATAATTTCAAAACTCCTATGGTTGCAGAAATCGGGTTGCATTTCTACTTCCAAACATTACATTGCACAACATCTACTAAGATAAAAATTTAGATGCCTATTTTATTGGATGTCTAGACATACATATCTTTCCATTGCAATACAGTGGCGAAATAAAAAGTTAGACTGTGCAGCAGTCAAATTTTTATTTTTTTATTTTTGTTCTATTATATTAACAACATCTTTGATTTTATATCACCTGGATTACATGCAGAAGTCAATTTTTATTTTTTTATTTTTGTTTTATTATATTAACATCTTTGATTTTTATATCACCTGGATTACATGCAGAAGTCAATTTTTATTTTTAAAGTGAGCTATAACTTAAACTTAGGGTTTGTCTTTAGTAATGATATATTATCGTAACTTGTTTTTCAGACATTCAAGCAACAAGGAAGCTTGGTAATCAAACTGGGAGATGCTATTATCCCCTATCATCACGACTTCAAATTCTACATCACAACAAAAATGCCTAATCCACATTACACACCTGAAGTCTCAACTAAAGTCACCTTGGTCAATTTTACACTGTCACCAAGGTAAGTGAAAATGTCAACTTTATATACTGATAATTCAGAAATTATACTGACCGTGCAAGACCCTCATGGGTATTCAAGGTCGTTTAAAAAAAAAAAAACTTATCGTTGTCGCAATGTTTTTATTGATGTGAAAAATGTGACCGAATCAGGGGTTGCAATTATAAAAATTCACATTTATAATTCAGTAGCAATTTTCCATCTATATATTACATCTGGAATCAACTTAGTTACCATCCTACCTTGAAAACTGGAAAAAGCCAGGAATTTTATTTCAGTTATTAAAAGCCCTTGAAATTGTGGAAAACTCTAATGTTTGGCGGCATGTTTTTAAAATTGTAGTATTTCTGTTCCCTTAGCCATGTCTTATTCAAAATTATTCCTGGCCTCACAGTCATAAAACTTTCGAGCATGATTTTTGTACTCAGACTCGAAAATCAACCAATCAAATTGCTGGATTTCATGTTACGAGCACGATTTTTGTGCTCCAAGCACTGAGCAAAGTTTTATGCCTTCAAGGCCAGTAGTCTTTGAAAAGTTTGTAAGAGGCAGGTTCTTTATGCTAATGAATTAAGCACATAGGTTACTGACCATGACAAAGGTCTTTGCAGTGTACTTAAGGAAGGTGATTTGTTCATAAAAGGTCCGAATATTAATTTTTTACAGTCAAAATTAACTTATGGTTTCTGTATCTATTTCTTCTAATACTTCCTTAAAATTTGATTAATGTATTTAAAAAAAAAAAAAAAACCTGGAATTTTTGTTGCAAAGAATAGTTTGAATCTTGTAATCAGTTAATTAAAATTTCAAAATGTGATTACAATAAAACATATAAATGCTTCTTTGTGTTCCAGTGGATTGGAAGATCAGATGTTGGGTATTGTGGTGGCAGAGGAACGTCCAGATCTTGAGGAAGCTAAGAATCAACTTATTGTAAGCAATGCTAAGATGAAACAGGAATTAAAGGAAATTGAAGACAGAATTCTAGAGAGACTGAGTTCATCAGAAGGAAGCCCTGTAGACGATATAGATCTCATCAATACTCTTGATGCTTCAAAAGTTAAATCTATGGAAATTCAGGTATGATATTTTGTTACCTTATTCCTTGGTGAAATATCGCAGTTTCATACTTTATTTTATGCATATTTGGAAATTTCCTGCAAGAGTTAATTTATCTTATCTTGCATTTACATTGAATGGGAAAAAATATCCCTCGTACAAATCAATGATATTGATGTTAAGGCCTCAGTTATTATTTTATGTGCAAATTTACGAGAGAAAAAAATTGCATTAATATTGCAAGGCAATCATCACATTTACAGTACCTTGTGGTTGATAAAAAGACACAGTATTAAATTTACCATACACATTTTATAATTAAGCATCGGCTGTTATTTGAAGATATTGTATTAAATAAGGACATTTCAGTTGAATATCTTGGGTTCTTTGCTATTATGTGAAAAGAAATCATTTTGACAATACAGTGTTTGTTACTTCTATGCCTTTATATTTATATATAGATAAGACAGGGTGATTAATTACAAAATTTAGTTTATTACCCCGGTAGGTTTATTCAGAACTCCTTTAAAAGGAGACTATTTTAAGAAGGAGATTTTTTTTTTTTTTAAACATAACGAGGTTTCCATTCAAACAAAAAGACTTTACACTTCACATAGAAATGGCATATACCAAAAACTACAAAAAATAGACCTATGCCACAGGTACTTCATTCTTACCTTCTTAAATTTTAGAGGATTCTTAAAAAAGGAGACTTATGATAGTAAATAATACTTTGGTTATTTTTTTGGTAGGCTAAAGTGTTGGTAGCTGAGCAGACTGAGAAAGACATTGATCAGACCAGGAGTCAGTACATTCCTGTGGCAGTTAATACTCAGATCCTGTTCTTCTGTGTGTCAGATATGGGCAACATTGATCCTATGTACCAGTATTCTCTGGAATGGTTTGTTACCATATTCCTTGGTGGAATATCACAGGCAGAACGAGCAGGTGAGTTAACCCCCTTGTTTAATCTTTTATGTAAAGATCATGAATGATTTGTTACCATATTCCTTGGTGAAATATCACATGCAGAACAAGCAGGTGAGTCATCTCCCTTGTTCAATCTTTTATGTATTGGTCAGGAATGCATTTATAGCACAGAGATGATTCTATTCCGCTATTGTTACTATGATATGGATTTGCCTATGACAGAGTTTTATAAGATATACTGTGGATTGATTTATTTCCATATATATAGTTACCAATTTTCATGAATTGGCATTGATATTTGATTTTTCATGGTTTTTGCCAAAGTCAGCGTACAAGCCTTAAAAGAAAATTAGTACTTTATTGATCATATAGATTGGGGGTCTGCCTTTATCCACAAAGTACATATCCCACTTAGGGGCATTATGTTTTTCGATCTTTGTGTCCGTCCGTCTGTCCCGCCTCAGGTTAAAGTTTTTGGTCAAGGTAATTTTTTATAATGTTGACCCCAATTTCACGGTCTACTGAACATAGAAAATGATAGGGCATCTGTGTACTATGGACACATTCTTGTTGTTATTATCTTTTATTACAAAAAAAATCTCTGACATAAGCTGGAGGTTTAAGTTTGCTGAATAATTAATTGATTGCAAAAGAATAAAGGGGGTGGTAAAAAATATGTTTTCTTTCTTTCTTTCAACAATTAAATTTTGATGCAAGTAACATTTTACATATTTTATTTTCCTTTTTCAGATAACCTTCAACAGCGTGTGTTAAACATCAACAACTATTTCACATTCAGTCTGTATTCCAATGTCTGCAGATCTTTGTTTGAGAAGGACAAACTTCTCTTTGCTTTCTTGTTATGTACCAGAATGAAAATGTATCGAGCAGAAATAAATATGGTAAGAATTTCAAACTATCAAAAAAAAACTTAAAAGAGACATATTTATATTTTCAGTAAAGTACCAATCTAAGAGTATTCACAGTTACTCACAGTTACAATTACAACTAATAGATAAGTTTTATGCTCCCATACTAAAAAAATGACTAGTTCTGAAGAATGTTAAATTTGTACATCTACTAGCATGAAACCTCTTTATAACTTATAAAATTGTCTATATAAAATGAAAAGTTGCTGAAACAATTTGCTTTTAGCTGGAACCAAACTTTATGCCTTGACTTAAGTTGCACATCAACTTTATTGTTTTAAATATATAAGATATAAAGTTGGGAAAAAAAATCATTCAGTATTTAGTTTATGTGGAACACCAAAATTACCAGATTTTCTTAAAATTGGATAAAACTTGACAATTTTCTTCGCAGGATGAGTGGCGTTTTATGTTAGCTGGAGGCACAACTGTTATGAAAGAAACACCTAATCCTGCCCCAGAGTGGATATCAGGAAGATCATGGATAGATATTACCACCACACAGGTCCTCGACAAATTTGCCAAGTTTTCTGAAGATTTTAAAAACAATTTGGATGGATACAAGAGAATCTTTGACAGTACAATACCACACAAGTAATTGTTTTGTAGTATATTTATTGATAGTTTACTTTAAGGTGGTACCTAACACTACAGGGAGATAACTCTGTAAAATCACCTAAACGTTTTAATGACGTTGTGTTTTTAAAGGGAATATTAAGCTTCTCAATGATCAAGTAATTGTTTTGTAGTATATTTATTATAGGACACATCAAATTTATTGATAGTTTATTTTAAGATTAAACTCACCAAATTTTGCAGATGGACTAATAATTTCAAAAAATTATGTTTTGTAGTATATTTATTTTAGGACACATCAAATTTATTGATAGTTTATTTTAAGATTTAGCTCACCAAATTATGCAGATGGACTAATAATTTCAAAAAATTATGTTTTGTAGTATATTTATTTTAGGACACATCAAATTTATTTATAGTTTATTTTAAGATTTAACTCACCAGATTTTAGCAGATGGACTAATAATTTCAAAAAATTATTACAAAACAGAATAATTTTACTATAGGTACCCAAGTTACCTTGAGATTTGGAAAGCGTAAAGAATTCTATTCTATTTGCCTGGAAACTAATTTTCAGGAGAATGATTTGAAATCAAGTTCTTTCCATTACACAATTTACATGATATAGACTTTCATTTAAAAACTAGGATGTATTAAAAAAACATAAAAAAATAAATAAATTTAAAGATGAAATTTTTCAGAAAAATAACTGTATGATGCTATACACTGATTCAACATTAGGCAATGACCAATAAATATACATGTATAATGCAAAAAATCTCATTAACTAAATTCCATTTTACTTCTTTCAGGGAAGAGCTGCCAGGTACTTGGAAAGATGACTTTGATGATTTCCAGAAAATGATAGTTTTGAAGTGTTTGAGACCTGACAAAATAACTGATGCTATGCAGGACTATGTCACCAAATATCTTGGACAAAGATTTATTGAGCCTCAGGCAGCTGATTTAGACCTTGTCTTTAAAGATTCCGCTCCAACAATTCCACTGATTTTTGTCTTGTCTGCTGGAACGGATCCTGCTGCAGATCTTTATAAATTTGCTGACAAGTTGAGATTCTCCAAGAAATTGAATGCCATTTCCTTAGGTCAAGGTCAGTGAGTAGTTAGCTTCAGACCTGAAAATTACAGTATTTTAAGTTTTATTTTCATAGAAATAGTAAGAATATGGTAAAAATGGTATATTAAGTTCATACAAGTTTAAGCTCCGATTATATCAATGTTATAGGCATCTTTGACTTTATGTTTGAAACTTTATTTGCGAATGGCTTAACTCCCCCTTAGATATTAAATTCTGTGTTTTATGTGTAGTTGTGATGCTGTATAATTCTTTATACCAAACTTTTTCTTTTAGTCGTACATAAACTCGAAATTTTCAGAATAATTGTATGTATTTAAAGTAGACTTTAGTATTGAACTGTATTTGATAAGACAAAATTTCAGAAACTACCACCAGCCTCTAAATTTTAACTAAGATGCCTTCTGAACTCCCCCCTCCCCCCTTTACACAATAATATGAACCCCCAAGTTATAATTTACATATGTGATATTAAATTACAGGGACCCAGAGCAGAAGCTATGATGAGAAGTGCCATGGAGAGAGGGAAATGGGTATTTTTCCAGAATTGTCACTTGGCACCAAGCTTTATGCCAACGATGGAAAGACTGGTTGAACAGATTGATCCTGATAAGGTAAGCTAAATCTAAACATTTTTATGCCCCACCTACGATAGTAGAGGGCATTATGTTTTCTGGTCTGTGGGTCCGTTTGTCCGTCTGTTCGTCCCGCTTCAGGTTAAAGTTTTTGGTCAAGGTAGTTTTTGATAAAGTTGAAGTCCAATCAACTTGAAACTTAGTACACATGTTCCCTATGATATGATCTTTCTAATTTTAAGCCAAATTAGAGTTCTTACCCCAATTTCACGGTCCACTGAACAAAGAAAATGTTAGTGCGAGCGGGACATCCGTGTACTTGGGACACAATCTTGTTTTTTTTCGTTGATGAAGATATTTCCCCCATTTTGCTTTCTTCACAAATAGAAAATGGTAAGTATCTTTTAAAGAATAGATAAGGCCAGCAAGCAAGCATGCTTGTGGAGATTTTATTATGTTTAATTCCTGTATCTATTCATGTAATTGGGAATTTAAGAAGTTAAATATATTTCCATTATTTTAGATAACATTGATTTTGCACACTCAGTTTAGTTTTCCTTCTTTAGTCTAACTTTTGATTTATAATTTCCAATAATTTTTGCTGTCAATTTTAGGTACACAGAGATTTCCGTTTATGGTTGACCAGTATGCCTAGCAAGGTATTCCCTGTCTTCATCCTTCAGAATGGATCTAAGATGACAGTAGAGCCACCGAGAGGAATTAAAGCCAACTTGCTGAAATCTTATACAAGCTTCACTGATGATTTCCTCAACTCATGTGAAAACAGGGTAAACAAATCTTTTTTTTAAAAACTAAGATTTTTGAAATACAAGACTTCTTTTTTGCTCTGACATATTAACGTGTGAATTATTGCATGAAATTTACCGATCTGAAAATAGAAATTGAACATAGTCGGGTTAGAAATAAAAGATTTGAAACATTTTGACAATTTTTAGCATTGTAAATTTAGAAATTTGTGCTTGCATTTATTTTAGTTG
Source organism: Mytilus edulis (assembly GCA_019925275.1). Taxonomy (NCBI): domain Eukaryota; kingdom Metazoa; phylum Mollusca; class Bivalvia; order Mytilida; family Mytilidae; genus Mytilus; species Mytilus edulis. Next base: position 37,054,890 of record CM034357.1, read on the forward strand.
TTGAGCAATGGACAAAAATGTGAGATTAATTATTATTGTTGTGATTTCTGGATATGCATCATACAAACGATTTTATCAAGTTATAATTTAATTTTGGATGTAACGCGTCTTCTAATTGGCTGATGTTATTTTGTTATGAGCCCATAGACATAATTTAGTCATGTGACCGTAACTTCATCAACATTTTTTCATGGTTTTCTACGGTTTAAAATGGAATTTAGAATTAAATTATAAGAAATGACTGTAATATTTTTTCTGTCTATTCGAAATAACATAAAAAATGTGGTGCACACTGTTAAATAACCCGATACGTGCGTTATTCAGTGTGTACCAAATTTTTAATGTTATTTCTTCATAGACAGAAAAAATATTACATTCATTCCTTAAATAATTTTAGCAATAAAAAAAAATCATCAAAATATATCTGAATTTACAGTACCATATTTGATTTTGGAGAATCCAAATACATCTGCATGAAGAACATTTAAAAAAATAAAATTGTTTGCAATACATGCTTCACTCTCAAACAGCAATATTTTCATTTTTCAGCATGCTGAATTTAAAACCCTGTTATTGTCCCTCTGTCTTTTCCATGGAGTACTAATAGAAAGAAGAAAGTTTGGTGCTTTGGGATTCAACATTCCGTATGAGTTTACTGATGGTGATCTACGTATTTGTGTCAGTCAATTGAAAATGTTCTTACAAGAATACAAGGACATACCACTTAAGGTAGGTGTCTCGCTGTGTTGAAGACCTGTTGGTAGCTTCTGCACTTTGGTCAGGTAGTTATCTCTGTAACACATTTCCTATTTCCATTTTCAATTTTGTTCATAAAATGTAACAAATCTCCGTACATGAATGTGTCAGTTGTGTAATGTTATGTTTAGCATACATTGACTTTTATGGTTTGGATGCCTTCAATATTCTACTGAAATCAGAAGGAAACGGTAACTAAAGTAAAATATTCTTCAAGTTCAGTGATTGTCGTTGGTTGGTGTCTGTCAGATTTTTTTTTCAAAATTGTTTTGAGATAAATTATGGTGTTAGTTTTCTCAATTTAATTATTTCGTTTTTTTCATGTCAGGGCATTCGATAGCCGATTATAGGGTACAGATTTTTCTCATTTTTGAAGGCTGTAAGATTGCCTATAATTGCTAACATCCACTTCATTTGCATTTTGGTGGATAGTTGTCTCATTGGCAATCATATAAAATAGAAGAAGATGTAGTATGAGTGCCAAAGAGACAACTCTACATCCAAGTCATAATTTGTAAAAGTAAACCATTAAAGGTAAAAGTACTGTCTTCATATTTTTATATTGAAGCAAACTTTATCTGAGGTCATTATTTTATTTCACCAGGTATTGAGTTATACTGGAGGTCACATCAACTATGGAGGCAGAGTAACTGACGACTGGGACAGACGATGCATGATGAGTGTCTTAGCCGATTTCTACTGCATAGAAGTGATCGACGAGGACCATAAGTATTCTGAGTCCGGAGTTTATCACCAGATCCCCACGACCAATGACCATAATGTAATTATGTGATGCATGAAATGTACACAGTAGATGTATCAAACTTGGGTACACTGTACCAGAGTTGTACATTAGTAGCTGTACTCATTCTTACTTCTTAGTAGCCATGTATCACGGTTATCTTATGGACATGGGTGTGAGAGAGATCAACCATTGGGTTGATGTTGTGTGTAATTGTGTGTTGTGTTGCTTTATATGTATTGCTAAGCTAAAATTCCGTTAATGGAGATTCCAGCTTTTAATAGAAGAAACTTATTTCTTGTCAATATTTTGAAAGTTTGAATTAGGCTTTAATGAGTAAAGTTTACGTTCCTGTTCTGCTTTAATGTTAACTGAATTTATTTACAAGTTTTAAATTTTACATCAAACTTATCAGCAGAAACTTAGAATTCAAATTAAAAGAAACTGCATAGTGTATCTATAAAATATGCAGCAAATCTTCCTTGATTATATTTTTTTATTTTAACATTTAAAAAATGAAATAATTGAAATTTATACTTTGTTTTGATTTAAGTAAAGAATTTGTTTAGAAATTAAAAAATAACTCTATCAGTTAAGGGAATGTATGTATGTAGATGTGTGTCTGCTGTTTATATATGTGCTCTGCTTTTAACTTCTTGATGTTGGTCAGTTTCAACAGAAAAATATATTTCATATTTGAAGGGAGATAACTCTGTATGGCTGAATCAATGAAGAATTTCTTATCAGTTTTTTTTTGTTTTTTTTGGGGGGGGAGACTTGTGGGAATTAAGCTGTGAAGTTTTTATATTTATAATTGAAATTATAAAAAATTTAATGAAAGAAAACATAGATTGTTTTCATGTTTTTACTTGTTAACTATTTTAGAAAAAGTTATCATCTACAAAATTTACCAACATCATTATTGCTATTGCTGTCTGCTGTATACTAACATTTTCAGATTTCATTTACTTTTAGACTGTCTTCAGACTTTTAGCATAAGAAATTATATAGAATACTATACTATACACTAAAGCCTTCTGGTAAATAACGCTTATTAGATATCTATATTCACTCTATATTATAGACATAAAGATTGTAAAAAAGTTTTCAAAATGCATGTCACTGTCATTAACTTTAGAATGTATCCATATCTATGGAAGTCACTAGGTGTTTTCTTCAAGATAGAATATTGTTTCTATACAATATTGGTTTTGATAAGTTGTTGGATTGGCATATTTAATTATCAGCTAGTGTAGTTATAGAGGTAGTTATCAGGATCAAAAAAAGAAAAACTTCTTTCTTTAAATATTAGTTTAATACCAAGCAAATTTTCTGTTTCTAAAAAGGCCTTGTTTTCTAGTGGTCTTATGAAGTTCATCTAAGGTAGTAAGTAACTAATCTGTCTTCACTGAGGTCATGAATTCAAATCCCACTTTCAATGATCTAATTGAATAGAATCAGTGGCGGATCCAGAACTTTTCATAAGGGGGGGCCCTCTGGTTGACCTAAGGGGGGGCCCGCTCCAGTCATGCTTCAGTGATTCCCTATATAATCAACCAAATTTTTCCCACGAAAGGGGGGGCCCGGGCCCCCCAGGGCCCCCCCTGGATCCGCCTATGAGAATTGCCAAGGTGGATGGTTCTCTGCTGGCACTCTATCTATTGCCACCATAAAAAGTGTGTGGCATACAGCAAAGTGTGCCTGTAAGGGGTTTAAACACTGACAGTCATTTGATTATTCTATTCTGCAACTCACTTTTACATCTGACAAATATTCAATTTGGCAGAGAAAAAAATATGAAAAAAATGATTTGAAATTCATTAACAGTTCAGTGTAACTTACAATTAGATATTGTTACACAACTTTTATGTTGTAAGAGCTACAGGAGGGTGGTAATGGGGGTACCTTCATCACAAATATCGATAAAAATTATTGCCAAATGACATTAACGGTAATTTTTTGGTGCCTGACAATAAAATATGCACTTTCTTTAAGACCATAAAAAAAATCAAATTATTTTGACGAATCACGTTAATTTTTTCCAAAAATAATTGTAATGATAATTAGTTGAGACCTCTGACGAATCAGGATAAGGATATTTTGACAAATCACGCTAAAATTTTAATCAATTTGACGCTAACGGTAGTTGAAAATGGGTGTTCTATGGTAAAGGGCATTACTACCCTCCTACAGGAGGTTACTATTTATCAGTATTCAGGAGGCTACTGTATTTTTGGGAAATGTATTTTAAGCCTACTTTGTACTTGTCTGACATTAAATCAATTTTCCCTTGATAGAGATGTTTAGCACTGATATGACATAGTTCAGCAATCAATCAATTTTTCCTGATTTTAATGTTCTTGTTAACAAGGTAACAGTTGCCAGGAAGGTTATTCCACTCAGTCTTATTATTCTGACTCTTTCACTGACTAGTTAACAAGGTAACAGTTGCCAGGAAGGTTATTCCACTCAGTCTTATTATTCTGACTTTTGAGCTGATCATTTGTTTTCCCTCTTCAATCTAAATATGATAAGCAGAAAGTGCTGCAAAAGTCTCTGGCTTGTCCCAGTTTAAAACAAACCAAAGACCACAGAGGTGGTTACCACTAAATTATTAAATTAGTTTGCTTAACACTACTGAGTATGAAAGCATTTCGGTGGCCGAGTGGTATAAGTAGTTACTACTGTAATCACTAGCCAGCCAACACTGTGTTTTTTTCAAATCCTGCTCCTGGGGTGCACTTGACACCAATCTTATTTGACTAGGAATGTCAGTTTTCCTATCGAAGGTCAGTAGTTTTCTCCAGGCACTCCGTCTTCCTCCAACAAGAAAAATCCCAAAAGCAGTGCTTAAAAAGTGTCGCTAAAACACTAAAAAATCAAAAATCGAGTTAATTAGAATTTTTGATGAATTATTGATTAGTTTGCTTAATACTACTGAGTATGAAAGTACTTTTGAATAAGGCCGTTAAGGAAAGGGGAGACAACTTTATTTTCAAAATAAAATGCTGAAGGAATCAAGTTGAATGCAGTATTGTATGAAGTTTCTATGTCCAAAAGTCTTTGAAATTTTGCACAGTTTATCAGCAAATGATTTCAATTTGTTTCGTAAGTTTCTAAAAAAATTATCTCATGCTTTTTTATTTTGTTTCTTGTTATATTTATTATGTGTTACACTTTTTATTTCACCTGTTGCAGTAAATTGACATTATTCTAGGGAACAATAAGCCCTTTAAGAATAATGCACAACCATTTACATAAAGGATATCTTGTATTCTATTCTTCTGGTTCTTTTATACTTGATTTTAGCTACATTTGTATTGGGGAAATGTTCTTTATATAGCCATATGGTACTTTATAACTTTTTTCAATAAATAAAAATGTACTATGAAATTTAACTTTTAAAGCATCTGTTTTATTAATCACATTTGAAGCAGTATGGTAAAAGTATGTCAAAAGAAAGATTGAGAAAGTTAGAGTTCCTATATTCTGTGGATTTATTTATTTTCGTGGATATCAATTTTCATTGATTGCTGAAAACTTGCATGTTCATGGATATTGAATTTCGTGGGTTGCCAATTTCTGTATATAAAGCCTAATGAAAATATGTTATTCATTGAACATGTGAATTTGTGGTTCACCTTAACCCACGAAAACCTTGGTATCCAACGAATAATAATGAATCCACAGTATATGTCTGTGAAAAACTTTAAGATTTTTTGTATTTATTTTATTTTAGGTCCAATTGTTATAGCTTCAAAAATTTCATGACTTTAATCAATTCAAATGATACATAATGATATTCAATAAAATTCTGGACAATAACAATGTTTTAAAAAGAAAGTTAGATTAATATTAAATTTCAAAAGTAAATTGTTTGTACATGCTCTTTTAGAATATATTGTTTTTATTTCAATTTGTAGCATTGATTGCACTGTATTATGGGAAGTACATGTATTGCAATTTTCTTATGAAACGAAAGATTTGAGATTTTAAATGGAAAATTTTGAAAAATGTGAAACTTCTATTCAAACTCTGGAAAAAAAGGCAGGAAATATTTGGGAATCATATATAAAGATAATGTATTTATAATATTTTTACATACATGTACTAATTCTAAATTGGTTAACAGGGATATATGGCATACATTCGTTCCTTGCCTATTAATGACACACCAGAAGTGTTTGGTCTCCATGAAAACGCCAACATCACATTTGCTCAGAATGAGACATATTCCTTGTTGAAATCTTTACTGAAATTACAACCCAAATCAGCAGCTGGCGCAGGAAAATCTAGAGAGGAGGTGAGTACATTGTTAAACGTGATATCTATTAAAGTATACAGTGAAACCTGTCAAAACCAAACTTCAGTTCAGATTAATCCAGTTTACAAAACAAGAAAATATGACTGGACTTAATACATTCTGCTGTAAGACATCAGTTTCATATATGATTTTACCAAAAACCTTTAGATAAACGATAAGTTTGTGTCAATTTTAGAAATATTTCAAAAGGTTGATTATGTGACAGAGACATCACAACTTTGGAACTCTTTTAAGTAAAACAGTAGGTTTCTACATGTACATACCAGAGGTCAGTAATGCCCTTTTTCATCAGGCATCAAATGGTAATTTTCGGCTATCGTTAGCATAAAAATTGGTTAAAATTTTCCTGTGATTCTTCATAGGTCATTTTTGGAGAAAAAAATAACGTGATTCCTCAACATCAGTAAACATTTATTCATCCAAAAAGTGTACACTTTATTGTCATGCACCAAAAATTACTATCTACATTATTTGGCATGAAGTTTTACCTTTATTTGTTCATGAAGGGACACCAATTACCAACCTCATACCAGGCCTTGCAGTCATAAAGTTTTGAGTACAATTTTAGCAATCAGATTCAGAAACTCACCTATCAAAATACTGGTTTTCATGCACCAGCACAAATTTAGTCAAGTTTAATAACTTATTTGTACTTATTATAAAAAAAAATCATGCTGATGATCCTCCACCATTTACTCATAAATACACTTAAGCATACTTTAGTCATACAGTAGATTTGTGAAAGGTTATCCTGATTCTGATGTTGTCCATTGATGACTTGTGATTTTCTGTTTAGGTTATGGAAGATAGCGCTAAAGACATCTTAGGAAGAGTTCCAAAACCAATTGACATCAATGATGTTGTGGAAAAATATCCAGTTTTGTATGAACAGTCCATGAATACAGTATTAACACAAGAAGTCATTAGGTAAGTTTGTGTCTTAGTCTGACAGTTAGAAAGGACTGGTTAGTTTCTTGACCTATACAGAAGTTATCAGGTAAGATTTTTGCTGAAAAGACTACCGTTAGTTGGAAAATGACAATGAGTGTTTTGTTTACAAGAATTTGATATGGTTTGTTTTTTTACCTGCACTGCCAAATGGCGAAAGTAGGTTTAGTAATCCCTCTACCTTGTTTGTCTAAAAGACTTTGGGTAAAAAACATTCATCCAGTTTTCTTGGCTTCTGTGAGAGGGAATGATTTGAAATTTGCTCTGCAGCTTGGTAATGTTGACTTGCAACCAAAAACCTAATTTTCTAAACCCTTAGAGGTACAAGGAAGATTCCGATACATTAAGAGTTGGGGTCTGGGCTTGGTTTAACATAACCGTTCCTGTCTATACGTTCAAAAACTGTTTCAGCTCCTTACTCTTACTAAAACTAATGTGGAGCATCAGAAAATTTCTGCCTTCCATAGATTTAAGCTATTTTCAAGTTGAATATCATTCATGATCTTATATAAATTCAGTTGCATTCTTTAAAGGGGTATATTTGTCTATCATGAGTATGCTGGTGATATTATTTCATGTTATGAATATAAAAATAATGATGTGTTTATCTAAATTGCTAATGTGTGTATTTTAATTCTGTGTATTTTTCATCGTGTCAAGATCATTTTCCACACAATTGCTCTTTTCAATGACATTCATTATAGTAAATAAGATGATATCAGCTTAAGTTGGTGATTTCAATATAGATATAAATTGAAAGTTGAAGGTAAAGGGTCATAGAAAACTGGAGAAACCTAAGATATTCATGTTATAAAACAAATATGTTTGAAGTTTCAAATCGTACTTTATATGTAATCTGTCTTCATTTTTCTACATCTTTATAAATTGTTGTAGCAAATGAGATTTTTTATTTATTTCTAATATATATATTTTATATTTTTAATTTAAAAAATCTCATTAGTTACATGAATTAATAAAGAGGTAGAAAAATGAAGACAGATTACACATAAAATCAATTTTATATATATTATATATACTAGAAATTAAAAAGAAATCTCATATATATTTTTTTTAACAGGTTCATTAACTTCATAGGAAATTTGTTTTAATATTTTTTTATTTATTAGTTGTCTTCATTTTAACTATGTACTCATTAATTTCAACCCCAAAAAATGACAAAAGATTCATAGATAGAGTTAACACTAATGTAGATAGCTTTTTGATTTATAACATAATTGTACAAATATTATTTCCTGTTTAACATTTCAAAAGAAAAACATCTTTATTAGTACATGGAAGTCACTTAAGGTGTCAATGGGACTAGATGTCACACTTAGTAGACAGTTGTTTTAACATCACATTTTTAACAACTTACAGAATAAACATTATGTTACACTCAGTGATTCAGAGATGATTTTTTATGCAAATTGGTATGACCTTTCAGTGTGATGAAAGTAGTATTTTTCACCTACATCTTTTTGCTAAATATTTCATAACGGTTAAATTATGTAAAACGGAACCTGCTACTGAAAGAAGCAGAATTGCCTCAAGTTTATTTTGTGAAATATCCTTCTCATTTCCTGATTACCAGTATATAAATTTTATGTCATATAATGGTATCATGTCGTCTGCTGCACTGTCCTTAGACGCATTTAGATTCCGGGACAATGACTTAAGATTTAGTGAATGGATCTCTATAAATTTTTACCAGAAGGTTTAATACCACTAAAGGAAGGTTGGGATTGAATTTGGGGTTATGGTCCCAATAGTTTAGGAATTAGGGGCCAAAAATGGGGCCTAAAATAAGCATGTTTGTAGTTTTCAAACAATTACTTGTGTTTAAGTGGATGAATCTCTCTGAAATTATACCACAAGTTTCCATACCATTAAGGGATGGTTAGGAATATAATGACTTTATGGGGTTATGGCTAAGAAAAATGGAACAACGGACATAATACAGATAAAAGCCTAAGCCCACAATGGATCTGCAACAGTGCGAGAAAACCCACACCCAGAGGTGGGCCTTGGCTCATATATACATGTTCCCTTCAGGAGATATAAAAAACAAATGAAAATAGAATTATAGGCTAACTTAGCTTATACAGTTCATACAAATCTGTGTCTTTCAACACATGGTTTAAAAAAATCCAACCACAGATGCCAAAACATATACTTTATTGTGAATTATATCGAAAAATGATAATGTAGGTGATGAATACTAATTGTATAATATTGTTTGGTCATAGCTTAAGGTATTTTGATACGAATCAACAACAAAATTTGCTATATCTTGCTTATTTCTCTTTTTACAGATACAACAGGCTTTTAGAAGCTATACACGGCAGTTTACAGAATCTGCTTAAAGCCCTGAAAGGATTGGTGGTCTTGTCTCAGGAATTAGAAATGATGGCTAATAGCCTTTATGACAACAGTGTGCCTAACATGTGGGCTAAAAAGGTAGGAATATTTCCCAGTGGCGAATCCAGGGGAGAGTTCCGGGGCTTGGACCCCCCCCCCCCCCCGCTTTTTTTTGGCTGCTCAATGCATTTGAATGGGGACATATAGATGGAACCCCCCCCTTTTGTCATTGGGTTGGGAAACCCCATTTTAAATCCGCCCCTGTTTCAAGTGCCGTGATTCTTGGGTAAAAAAGTAATCAGTCTTAATATATTTTAAGCTAAAGCTGTATGGTGATCTATACTTGCTTACATCTACTTAATTTGATCTCTAGTGGATAATTGTCTCAGTGGCAATCATGCCATATTTATATTTTATAATAATAACATTTTGTTTTAATTTGAAAATTTTATGAATGGTGAATATAGATAAGAAAAAGAGTGGTCAAGATAAAAGTACCAGTACAGTAATATTTTATGCCCCATTAATGGGCATTATGTTTTCTAGTCTGTGCCTCCATTCATTTGTCTGTTTGTCCGTTTGTTTGTCTGGCCGTTCGCCTGTTCCTCCATCCCGCTTCAGGTTAAATTTTTTGGGCAAGGTAGTTTTTGAAGAAGTTGATGTCCAATCAACTTGAAACTTAGTACATATCTTGCCTTTGATATGATCTTTCTAATTTTAATGCCAAATAAGAGTTTTGATCCCAATTCCACTGAACGTAGAAAATGATAGTGTATACTTGTTTGAATGACACTGATTGGTCAAGGTGTCAAATGTTAGAGCTGAAGGTTTCCTTTTTTATACGACCGCAAAATTTGAAAAAATTTTCGTCGTATATTGCTATCACGTTGGCGTCGTCGTCTGAGTCGTCATCCAAATACTTTTAGTTTTCGCACTGTAACTTTAGTAAAAGTGAATAGAAATCTTTGAAATTTTAAGACAAGGTTTATGACCGCAAAAGGAAGGTTGGTATTGATTTTGGGAGTTTTGGTCCCAACATTTTAGGAATTAGGGGCCAAAAAGGGCCCAAATAAGCATTTTCTTGGTTTTCGCACTATAACTTTAGTTTAAGTTAATAGAAATCTATGAAATTTTGACACAAGGTTTATGTCCACAAAAGAAAGGTTGGGATTAATTTTGGGAGTTTTGGTTTCATCAGTTTAGGAATTAGGGGCCAAAAAAGGGTCCAAATAAGCATTATTCTTGGTTTTTGCACAATAACTTTAGTTTAAGTAAATAGAAATCAATGAAATTTAAACACAATGTTTATGACCTCAAAAGGAAGGTTGGTATTGATTTTGGGAGTTGAGGTCCCAACAGCTTAGGAATTAGGGGCCAAAAAGGGACCCACATAAGCATTTTTCCTGGTTTTCGCACCAAACGTTAGTATAAGTAAATAGAAATCTATGAAATTTAAAACACAAGGTTTATGACCATAAAAGGAAGGTTGGGATTGATTTTGGGAGTTTTGGTCCCAACATTTTAGGAATTAGGGGCCAAAAAGGGCCCAAATAAGCATTTTCTTGGTTTTCGCACTATAACTTTAGTTTAAGTTAATAGAAATCTTTGAAATTTTAACACAAGGTTTATGACCACAAAAGGAAGGTTGGTATTGATTTTGGGAGTTTTGGTCCCAACATTTTAGGAATTAGGGGCCAAAAAGGGCCCAAATAAGCATTTTCTTGGTTTTCGCACTTTTACTTTAGTTTAAGTGAATAGAAATCTATGAAATTTTGACACAAGGTTTATGACCACAAAAGAAAGGTTGGGATTGATTTTGGGAGTTTTGGTTTCATCAGTTTAAGAATTAGGGGCCAAAAAAGGGCCCAAATAAGCATTATTCTTAGTTTTTGCACAATAACTTTAGTTTAAGTGAATAGAAATCAATAAATTTAAACACAATGTTTATGACCTCAAAAGGAAGGTTGGTATTGATTTTGGGAGTTTAGGTCCTAACAGTTTAGGAATTAGGGGCCAAAAAGGGACCCAAATAAGCATTTTTCTTGGTTTTCGCACCATAACGTTAGTATAAGTAAATAGAAATCTATGAAATTTAAACACAAGGTTTATGACCATAAAAGGAAGGTTGGTATTGATTTTGGGAGTTTTGGTTCCAACAGAATAAGGGGCCCAAAGGGTCCAAAATTAAACTTTGTTTGATTTCATCAAAATTGAATAATTGGGGTTCTTTGATATGCCGAATCTAACTGTGTATGTAGATTCTTAACTTTTGGTCCCGTTTTCAAATTGGTCTACATTAAGGTCCAAAGGGTCCAAAATTAAACTTAGTTTGATTTTGACAAAAAATGAATGGGTTGGGTTCTTTGATATGCTGAATCTAAAAATGTACTTAGATTCTTGATTATTGGCCCAGTTTTCAAGTTGGTCCAAATCGGGGTCCAAAATTAAACTTTGTTTGATTTCATCAAAATTGAATAAATGGGGTTCTTTGATATGCCAAATCTAACTGTGTATGTAGATTCTTCATTTTTGGTCCTGTTTTCAAATTGGTCTACATAAAAGTCCAAAGGGTCCAAAATTAAACTTAGTTTGATTTTAACAAAAATTGAAATCTTGGGGTTCTTTGATATGCTGAATCCAAACATGTACTTAGATTTTTGATTATGGGCCCAGTTTTCAAGTTGGTCCAAATCAGGATCTAAAATTATTATATTAAGTATTGTGCAATAGCAAGTCTTTTCAATTGCACAGTATTGCCCGCAATGTCAAGAAATTATCTTTAATTAGCACCAATAGTTGGTCTTCCAAGAATCAACTTAAATCTTTGTTATATACAATATACAATGTATATTCACTTTTTACTACCAACTGATAAATTAAAATAATCTTTACCATTCAGTGATAACAAGCAGTTTTTTTACATCTTAATATTTTATGATGTATTTAAATGAGTAGTTATTGTTGCAAACTCCATTAGAAATTTTAATTGAGATTAGTTTTGGAATAAGGGAAAGGGGGATGTGATTAAAAAAATTGGGTTCAATTTTTCTCATTTGAAATTTCATAAATAAAAAGAAAATTTCTTCAAACATTTTTTTGAGAGGATTAATATTCAACAGCAAAGTGAATGCTCTAAGAGAAAATAAAAATTTTAAGTTCATTAGAACACATTCATTCTGTGTCAGAAACCTATGCTGTGTCAACTATTTAATCACAATCCAAATTTAGAGCTGAATCCAGCTTGAATGTTGTGTCCATACTTGCCCCAACTGTTCAGGGTTCAACCTCTGCAGTCGTATAAAGCTACGCCCTGCGGAGCATCTGGTTTTCTCTGAATCAGTCATTCTTTTTAAACTATCTAGCTAAAAATGACTATATATTTGAGAAAAAAAGTGCGGAAGATACATGACCAAATACGGTAAAATAATAAAAATGGAGGTAACACACTACAATTTCATGTCAAAGCATTAAGATTTAATAGAATAATGTAGTATGCACCCCTTGTACAAACTATATATTTGAGGAAAAAAGGGCAGACTATACATGACCAAATAGGTAAAATAATAACAATGGAGGTAACACACTACAATTTCATGTCAAAGCATTAAGATTTCATAGAATAATATAGTATGCACCCCTTGTACAAACTATATATTTGAGGGGGAAAGTGTGGACTATACATGACCAAATACGGTAAAATAATGACAATGGATGACACACTATAATTTCATGTCAAAGCACTAAGATTTTATAGAATGATGTAGCAAATTTGTGTGTTACCTCATGTGTATAGGAACTAGTTTAAAAAAAAATTGATATAAGAAGATGTGGTAAGTGTGCCAATGAGACTACTCTCCATCCAAGTCACAATTTGTAAAAGTAGACCATAATTGGTCAAAGAACAGCCTCCCACACAGAGCATTGGCTCACACAGAAGACTGTTTTATTGCATTTTAATTTTTATTGGTCAAAGTAAGGCCATCCACACAGAGCCTTGGCTCACACAGAAAACCTTTTTATTGCATTTTATGTCTTTATTGGTCAAAGTATGGCCTTCCACATGGCACCTAGGCTCACACCAAGATTGTTTTATTGCATTTTATGTGTTTTTTCAGGCCTATCCTTCACTGAAACCATTGGCACAGTGGGTAACAGATCTGGAAATGAGGATGGTTTTTATTCAGAGTTGGATCGATAATGGAAATCCAACAGTAAGTTTAAGTCTCTTTTGAGACATATCAACTTTGTATGGTATTTTTACCGAAAAAAGGAAAATTTTACATTCTTACTTTTATCCCATTCTTGTGCGATTTGTGTAACCCAATTCAAGTAAAATAAAAATATATGCAAGGTATCTGCCGCAGAAGAAAAAGTAACTATAAACTTCGTAACTTGCAGTGTTTTAAATTTGTATGAAATATTTGCCACTGGACTTTTAAAAGACAATTAATTGATCATTTCCAAATGTTTAAATTCCTTCCCTGTTTCTTGTGGGTTTTTTTTCATAATTTTACATTTGAAGTCATGAAGTTTTCTGAAGTTTTAAGACACAATTTGTTCTTATACTTGTACTTGTAACATGATTGAATTTAACAGATAAAAAGTATGCAAATCTATAGTTGGTATCCACATTAGGTAAATGTTCTAGAAAGACTTTATAAGAAATATTATTATTGACTGATAAATATTACATTTTATGGTGCATGCTTACCAAATTTATTGTTTTGTTTTTGAACTAACTACTTATATGGTAGATTAACACAACTAATTATTATAAAAATTCATTTTATGTCAACCATTTTGTTTTCAGTGTTACTGGATATCTGGTTTCTTTTTCCCACAAGCCTTCCTTACTGGTACCCTACAGAATTATGCTAGAAGGAAGATTATCTCCATTGATACTATCTCTTTTGGATTCAAGGTAAATAATTTTATAAAAGTGTAATTTGTATGCAAAAAAACTTGGATTATGGATAATTTATAAAGACTTTGAATTTATTTTCATGAATTTTTTATTTGCTTCTTCCAAAGGGTGCAATTTTTGAAATAGACGTGAAATTTGCATTTGTGTGTTTTTTTGCATTTTTTATTTTGATAGTGAAGTTCTGGGAATTGATTTGTAAAAATAAGTCATTTCAGAAAACATTGAAAATATCATTCATCTATAAAAAAAAATCTTAATTTTTAATCTAAATCAAAACTAATTTTGATCAAAAGAAGATTAGGGAATGAGATTATCATTAAAGTTCAATTCCCAAAGTTTTATGTTGTCCCATGTATATTAGTGTACCATGACATATAAGATCCACTATCCATCACACTGTCTATCATGAGCAGTAATTACTCAAATCTTCCCTTCATTCCTTGGTCTATGAATCAAAAACCAATCAAATTTGAACATAATAATACCCTTATGTATTTCATGATTTTCATATTTTGTTTCCTTAAATTCAAATATTCAAATAAGGGCGGTTAAGTGATTCTCATGAGGTATTGAATTTCCAATACCAAATAAAAGGCTTTTGGCTGATTTATAAGAGATCCTGAATTTTCAATATGCAAATAAGGGCTCTTACAGTTTTCACAGGAGTTCCTGAATTCATAATTTCAAATAAATGGCTATTGCAAGATTTACAAGAGGTTGTTAATTTACAATACCCAATTAAGGGCTATTGTATGTTTCTCAGAAGTTCCTGACTTACTTATTTAAGAAATAAGGGCTATTGCAGGATTTACAGGAGGTCTTAATTTCCAATATCAAAATGAGGACCATTACATTTTTCACTAGAGGTTTTGTATTTCCAATATCCAATTGCAAGTTTCATAGGATATCTGGAATTTCCAATATCTATTTTAAGTTTCATAAAGGCATAGAAGTCTTTGTTCAATTTCATTTGCTGCTCTGGATTCTGTTAGATCCCACTGTAATACTGGTAATCAATTTCCACTTCTGGGACTTAACTAAAACTTTCCCTAATTTTACAACAGTGTTACCATATGTCATTTGCTAGCAGTCACTTTCTTCTGTTACATCAATTAATGTTTGTTATGGGAAAAATGGTTTACTTCCTACTATGGGACCTGTGACCTTGAGGGTTTGGCAGACGACCTTGCACTTAACGTCTTATTTAAGAGGACTGGAAACTCTTACAATATCTTAAAGCAGGAATTGAATTATTTTAGAACTGTGTAGTTTGCTAAAAGTGACCAGGGGCACTTTGTTAATGTGACCTCGGCTTGTAACCTAAGGGGGTAACCTACAGGAGCCCAATATATCTAATCCAGCAACATTTACATATTTTATCTGTACTTCCTAATTAATTTTTCATTTGTCATTTGTGACACTAACGTGTGCCATTCAGTGAATAGTAACGGCTGTCGACACACATCTCCATAGCAGAATCACAACTGTTTGTAAACAATAGATCAAGGTTATGTATATGTATGGTCATGGTACACACAAAACATCAGTCAGACCTACAGCAGTTAATAAAAAATTGTCAAATAGATTTATTTAGAATCCTCCTTCCTGACTTTTAGCTTCAATTTACCAATGGGTCAATGGTCCTATAAATGTGATATTCTGATCATTAGTTGATTTTTTTTTTATTTGAATTTTTTTTTATGATGGTACATAATCATATATAATTATTAAACAAAAAGATTTATCAAGTTCTCGTAATAAGATTGATGTAGCTGTTTTCTTGTACACTCTCAGATAAACAATACCTTAGTTGTAATAACTATTCAATTAATTTAAAGATTATTCTATTAATTAATTATTACAATTTGCTTATTATTAAATGTCAATTTTAGATTTTACCAAAGGTAAAAACTAGCATGATAGAACAATTTATGACATTAAGTTGTCAAAATACTATTTCATATAGCAAAACTCTGTGCTTGGGATTTTCTTGGTCATATATACATATATAATCAGACTTTCACTCTGCTAAGTGGATTATATAATCAGACTTTCACTCTGTCAAGTGAATTATATAATCAGAATTTCACTCTGCTGAGTGGATTATAGTATTTATATTATCTTTAGAACACTTTGCATGAAAGGAGTTTGTTTTCTATTTTATATTCAGTTAGCATTTATTTATTAGTTTTTAGATGTAGATTTTTATATTTTGCATATTCAGTAGAATTTAATTTAGCATAAAATGATGATAAAACATTTAAACATAGCAGTATATTATAAAATTATTACAATTTGAATTTGAATTAAAAATGGTTATACAATATTTGTACAATAGAGTAATTTATAATATTTTTACTATTTGACATTTGACTGTAAATCGAAAATATTTGATCAGAGTTTAAATTAGAACATGCAATCATTTTCTCTGACTCTGGAATGTTCAATAAATGTGAAGTTTAAAAAAAGAAAGAATGAAGAAAATATTTTGGTTTATTTTACAAAATGTGAAGACAGAAAGTTATGTTTCAATAAGTCTTAGTACATCTGTCAATAAACTCAGAGTTACAAAGTCTTCAAGCAATATTTGACTATTTTATCTTTATTAACATTTGAACCAATTGAAATTGTGCATAGCATGTTATTTGAACCTTGTGCAATACGCTTATTTCACTGATCAGAAATACCACTGGAAATTATTTTTTTAGCAAATATGATGTCATACACTCAATTAGATGTTAGAAATTTTTAATTAAACATCATTTAAATATAGTCTCATTTAGATGATAAGTATTAAAAGTATTCTGAGAAAAATATTTCTAATAATACCATGTATTGTATGTGAGGTGAGGTGGCAATCAGATACAGTTAATAAGATTGATTATAAGTGGAAAAAAATTCCGGAAGGTATCATGCTATAGTTATTTCCCCTTGGTTCATACTCAGGAAGTTAACAATTCCTTGTTTCCTGCTTGTATTGATACAAACTTTTCAGTCAGTTTTAACTATTTCCTGAAACTGTATGCTTCTGGAGTGCTTATCTTTTTGCTGTTTTAAAGATTAAATGGCTGTTGACGAAGTAGTTTATAATACTGTCTGACAGGAGCTTGTATTAGATATTTTAGTTATTACAGCTAGGAAATGACTTTGACTTTTTATAATAATTAGATAAGGCGCAATTTTCACATTTTTCTTTGAATCTTGTGCAAGATGGAAAAAGAGAACATTTAAACAAAATATTTTAGAGGGTACCAATTTTCATGGATTAAGGGATCAATTTCATCAATATTTTTGATTTCATGGTTTTTCTCAGGTCTGCATTGAAGCCTATTTGAATAAGTTGAAAATATATTTGTGATTCAATAAGCTTCACTTTTGAAATGCATGTACAACTGGTATCCAAAACAAAAATGAATTCACAGTATTCCAAAAATAATACAGGCAAGCAGTCACATATGATGCAATACTTCCAGACCGTATTTTCAAACAGTGTTGTACACCTGAGGCCACCAGAGGCCATATTATTTGTAATAGTAAATTGATCCCTATCTTCCCTACAATTAAAACATTTAATAGCTTATTCATGTTGAATCAAAGGATAATGATAAATAAAATACATACATGTTTGTGACTTTTGCAGAACATCTGTGGGGAGGTCAGGTGCAAATTCAATCACATCTGGGGAAATTCCCTTCTTTTTTTTTTTGTCGTCTGGAACAAGCTGATCTAAACCTGATTTTATTTTTGGAGGGACAAATTCAAAGATGCAGATCTAGTTAAAATTAAATTGTATAGTTTCACCATAGTACTATAAAACCAAAAAAATAATGTGCCCACAGAAAAATGCCTATGGAATTAGTATCATTTCATAGTTATTACATGTGTATTATAAATACATGTTGACATGATTACTTACAGAAGGAATCAAAATAAACTTTCACATGAAATTATGCAACTAAAATTTTATGCATTTTACATAATAAATAATAAATCACACGTTATTACTCTTACAAATTTCAAACGAAGATTTGACATGAAATTATTAGATAACATCTTGTTTGTCAAACTGTTATTTTTACTTATCATTAATAATACTTTGACTTCAGGTTTACCTTTTGTTTGGTAATGTGCATATTTCTTTTTCAAGTATAATGCTATATACTAAATCTATATACTTTTTATGCCTAATTTATG
The DNA here is from genome assembly GCA_019925275.1 of Mytilus edulis. Taxonomy (NCBI): domain Eukaryota; kingdom Metazoa; phylum Mollusca; class Bivalvia; order Mytilida; family Mytilidae; genus Mytilus; species Mytilus edulis. The sequence continues at coordinate 37,073,136 of CM034357.1, forward strand.
AACATTGTGTTTTCTGGTCTGTTTGTCTGTCTGTCTGTTCATTCGTTCGTCTGTCTGTCTGTTCATTCGTTCGTCTGTCTGTCCTGCTTCAGCCGTTCAGGTTAAAGTTTTGGATTGAGGTAGTTTTTGATGAAGTTGAAGTTCAATTAACTTTAAACTTAGTACAAATGTTACCTATGATATGATCTTTTAGCTTCATTTTCACAGTCCACTGAACATAGAAAATGATAGTGAGGATGGGGTTTCCATGTACTAAAAACACATTCTTGTTAATGGACATTAATTTTCCCATTATAAGGCCACAATTCTGTTTTACCTTAGTCTTTATCATGGTTTTATTGCTGACCAAGAGTGTCCTCTCTGGTACTTCTCATATAGTACAACTTTAATTTGGTCCATAATATTGTGCAAAATATCATGCAATTACAGTTTACTTATGACATTTAAATATTCACTAAGAATTTCCTACATCTTAAGGTCAAATTTAAGTAACAAGGAAATCTTGGGTTTGTGTGTAGTTTTATACAAGGTCAAGATTAGCAATTCATCAGGACATGTTCTAAGAAGTTGTTCAGGATCTCCTTATGATTTTATTACCTGTCTTCATGGTCTTATTTCATTTTATGGGCATTATGTTTTCTGGTCTGTGCATCCGTCTGTTTGTTCATCCGTTCATCCATGCGTCTGTCCCGCTTCAGGTTCAAGTTTTTGGTCGAGGTCAGGTAAAAAAATTTGGTCAAGGTAGTTTTTGATGAAATTGAAGTCCAATCAACTTGAAACTTAGTACACATTTTCTCTATGATATGATCTTTCTAATTTTAATTCAAAATTAGAGTTTTTACCCCATTTTCAATGTCCACTGAACATAGAACATGATAGTGCTGATTGGGCATCCGTGTACTGGGTACACATTCTTGTTTATTTTGAGTTTAACTACACTGGTTTTACGTCATTCAAAGTACTAGAGATTTTAATAAAGTAAATACAGTTTTAAAAAAACAGTTGATAAAGAGTTTGCAATGCCTCATTAATTATTTCTAGATTAATTTTATTAATTTTTTAAATGTGTGCATGGTCTGAATCATTATTATTCTTTAAGAAATAATACGTCTGGGAATCTATTTATTTATTTTTTCTCATCACTTTATGTTTTGCACCACTCTCAACATTCCCAAATTGTTATGATTTACAATAAAAAGAAAATACTTATCCTCCACACACATGCTTATGAAAAACACTGAGAGATAAATTTTAATTCAGTTGAAATCTAGTTTGAATTAATAATTAACATAAAAAAAGTTCTAAGCCTAAGGTTGACGTATTGACTTTTTTTTTAAAAGCAACTTGCTTCAGTTATTATCATAAAAACATGTCAACATGATAACTGAAGGAATCAAGATAAACTTTCACATGAAATTATGCAACTAAAATTTTATGCACAAAGTGCATTTTACATAATAAATAATAAATCACACATTATAACTTATATATATTTCAAAGGAAGATTGTGACATGAAATTATTAGATATAATCTTGTTTGTCAAACTGTTATTTTCACTTATACATACCATATACCAACAGTATTTGTCTATACCTACTGTCAATGGTTAACATATAATACAGTCCTCCTATAACCATATATTTAATAACACTTTGACTTCAGGTTTACATTTTGAGGATTTTTTTTGGGTATTAAATGTGCATATTTCTTGTACATGTATAACGCTATAAACTAAAACTAAGAATTCTTAATAGACATTTAAATTTCACCATTATAAGGTCACCATTCTGTTTCCCTTAGTCTTGTCATGGTTTGTTGAAATCCCCCCTTTTTTTGGACGATCAATGCATTTGAATGGGAGCATAAAGTTGGAACCCCAACCCCCTTTACTCTGGTTTGGGAATCCCCCCTTTTTTAAATGGCTGGATCCGCCACTGTTATAGTTTACCAAGAGTGTATTCTCTGGTTCTTCTTGGATAGTAACACTTACTTTGGTACTGAAAATGTACCAAACATCATACAATTACAGTTTACTTTTGTCATTTAGATATATACACTAAGAATTTACTACCGTACAACATATAAAGGTCATGTTATATTAACAAGGAAATCTGAGGTTTTTGTGTAGATTTTTACAAGGTCAAGGTTAGCAAGTTATCCACCATGTTTCAGGACATGTTCTTAGAAGTTGTACAGGATCTTCCCATAATTATATTACAAGTCTTTATAGTCTTATTTTCTGTCCTGTTTTTTTCTTTTGACCACTATGTTTTTAAACCATTCAATGCACAGCTAGGGCAAGGGATTTTAATAAAGTAAATACAGTTAAAAAATAAACCATATGAATAAATTGATGGTTCTATGGAAGTATCACAGCAAAGACTATAGTACTTCTATTGTATCATTTTTATTTATCAAATTTCAAAACTACTGTACTTAACATTTCATTGCAAAATTGGAGCACCAAGCATTAAATTTACAACAATAGAAAAACAATATCTACTAATGACACAAAATAAGCAAAAAACACACAAAAATCAAAGGAACAGTGCTTTTATTGTTGTTCTTCATCTTAAAGTCAAAGTGAGACTTTTACTGGAACAAATTTATGTTCAAGTATAGTATACACTTAAAATTTACTATATCCATAGAAGAGTTGATACATTTATGCTACAATGTATCTAAATTAACCTAAGGACATATTACAAGAAAAGCTGAGGTGTTATCCTATTTGATATAACAAGGTCAAGGTTAAAAATGTAACAGAACATGTTCTAAGAAGTTATGTTCAGGATTTTCCCCATCTTTTTATTACAAGTGTCTTAAAAAATCATTGTATACTTTTGTCTGCATAGATGGTTTTGTATCATCAAAAAAGCATAAAAACAAAAAAATCATATTTAATTCATATCTTAAGAATTAAGAAAATAAAGCCATAAGATATAATTATATTTATAAAGTAAACAACAGCCCCAACGCCTTTGAGACCCGTGGGAGACATGTTTAATCTGAAATTGAATCTTTTTATTAAAATTTGTCACGATTGATCTTGTTGATTTAATATATTGGGCAAATGACGTTTTTTAAAATGAATTAATACTATTAATGGAATAGTCTTTTTATAGATTAATTCAATAAGATGTTTATAAATTTGTCATGAAGTTTATGTAAGAAGAGCTTGTAGATGATCGTGATTTATTTGATCTGGATAATTTTGTTATAGTAAATGTGCAGTATTGATGATTTTGTAACTTTGTTATTTTGTGTCCATGACACGCAACATTAAAATAAGAAGATGTGGTATGATTGCCAATGAGACAACACTCCACCAGAGACCAAACTATGTAGAAATTAGAAAGTTGACCTTTAAAAAATACTCTTGAGTAAAAATAATGGTATATTTGATTACCTGTTTTTATACAGAAATGACCTTTAAACTTTAAAAAGAAAATAATGAGAAAATAACAAAGCTTTATAGGTTCAATAGATTTTGATTGCCAAATGTGTACTTGGCAGGGCATAGACCTTTCCATTCATTTTTGTTCAAGATTTCATCAAATGTTTTATTTTTTCAAGTTTACGTCAGTTTTATGAAATAATGACATTTTTTTCTGTTGTCATCAACATATATTATCTATACTATATTACTTTTCTACTTATATTCAAATTTCTTTGTATTTGATTTTACCAGCAAATGTATTTTTTTCTCTTTTTCGCTAAAGTAATAAAAATTTATCTACTTTAAATGCATTTATATCTAGATATATTCATTTTATTATCTTTTCTTCATTTTAAATAGATTACCATAAAAGTGCATCTAGCACTAACCTAAATCCTACTAGCTGAGAGGGACAAAACTATTTAACAGCAAGCTCTCTGTAAAATTTACTAAACAGAGTATAAACTTAAGAATGTTTTCTTTCTTATTGTACATGTTATACAGAAAATATATTCTCATAATACTTTGTCTGTCTATTATAAAAAAAAAAAAAAAAGTTTCACTGATCACTTGCACATGCAGGATGAATTGCATTTAGACTAATAGGGGTAGGTGCGGTAGGAGCAGTCCTGATTCCGAAATCCTGGACTTAAAAGCATGAAATCCCAAGGTTCTGAATTTTAAAAAAATATATATCCTGACATCCCAAAATTCAAAAAAAGAATTCTTGGATCCCGAAATCCCCAGATTTAAAACACCCCCCAGATTTAAAACACCCGATCCCAGAGTCCTGATAAAGGTCCTATCCCCCCTCACTAATGTTAAACTTTTTTCTTGTAAAAATAAAAATCATAGATAATTTACATATACACATGTATTGGCATCTCAGTGTAGTGAAAACACCAATCAATCAATCAATGTATTGCAATCGATCCTCCAAATGCAAACGTACATTGTTAAATTACATTAATAATATAATATTAGGTAGAAGGGTATAACCATGATTGAAATTTGTAGTGCAAAGGTGCCAGATACAATTTTATAGCCAATTAAGGCGGAGGGCCCCCCTTTTCTGGGAAAAATTTGGTTGATTATATAGGGAATAACTGAAGCATGACCAAAGCAGGCCCCCACTTATGAAAATATCTGGAATTGCCACTGTATAGTAAAAAATGTGGTTATACAAAAATCTTATTCCTAAAATTGAAAGTCTCCGAAAATTGTCAGATGTGTTCTGTTAGGCATATTTTAAGATAATCTGAAAAGTATTACGATAATCTTTCATCTTTGTAATAGAAAGAATATCTTAAAATTTATAATGGAAAATGCTATTGTAGTTGTTGCTTTTCTATTGGCACTGAGTATAGTATTATTTAATTCATATTAAGTACATAAAATCGCCATTTGAGTGTTAGTATTGCATAATACACAACAATATTGACATGCCACTAAGTTTTATACATGTAATCGGAACTTCAGTCAACAGTTTGCAACAACAAAAATGAATTCCAATTTTTTTTAATTTGTTGTTATTATATGTTTATTTAAAAAAATTAGTTATCTGATATTTTCAAGGACAAATGTATCATTAGTGTGGTCGTGTTTGTTACTAAAGGGAGGTAATATGATACAAAATAAGATTTGAAACTTATGTATTTCCAAAAATAATGAGTCTTTAAACTTCAAAACTAATTTCCATACAGGTCTGTGGCCAGCTTCTGACACTAGAGGGGCAGAAGGACCCTTTTTATGGTCTTAGATTGGGTCTTTAATGCTTATTTTACAGGAAATCTAGAATTTACACAGCAGAGATTAGGTGAATTTATTTAGTGATAAACTTTTCAGGATCACTTAAAGAATGCATTATTTGTTAAGAGTTTGATAATCAGGTTTTTTTTCTGGGAATTTGGGACGACATCTCCTTACCCTCTTGAGGAGACTAATAAGACTCCTGTAATAAGAAATCATTTAAAAGAAATTCAAATTTAGGGAAATAGCTTTAGCATTCACTTCTAATACATGAAATAGTGGTTATTATACACTTACACATAAGGAGATTGTCTTACAATAGCTTGGACTAAGTGATTTTTCTCAGAAGCAAGTTCACTATTTTAAAGTGTTACTCAGGAGACTTGTTACTCTAGTACATGTTATTAATGTTCTTCTGCTACAAATTATATGTTTTAATACATTCGTTATTTTGGTTTCAAATTTGATGTCTTCATTTTTGAGGCAGATGATTTATAACTGAGTATTTTAAATATTTCTCTCCATCATGTTGCTATTTACTGCCTTTACCATTATTTCCTGGTACGAAATAGATTTAATGCTTATTTGATGGCACCTTTTCTTATTTAAGAAAATCCAAATAACAAAAAAACAAGAAGGGCAGGACCTGAGCTTTCTTGTACAATAAAAGATGCAGTTTTGATTTTTAAACCTGCTTTATATATGGCTCATTATATTTACAAGCAGAATTAAGAATAAGGATAAGTCATTCCCTATAGTGAATTCCATGTTTTCTTCAGCATTTTATTTGGTGATTTTTTTTTTCTTTATAAATTAAAGTTTGAGATTTATTTTTATTATATCAATGATTTAACATAAATTTTATTAACTTCTCTGACTGTGGTGTCACAGCTGATAGACCGATTTATATCTTATAGATGCAGTAATCAATTTATTCATTGCTCATAAAAAAGAAAAAAGATCTGTCTTTGTAATTGGATGAAATCTATGAATTTTTATCTCAAATGTCCTATGGAGGGATATTTGTTGACAAAATTGATTAAATAACAAATTTACGATGAAATCAACCTTTAACAATCCTCCTTACTTGTAAAGCTGTTACCATAGTTATTGATCAGTACTTTTGTATATATCTTGTACTACCGATAAATCATCAAGATTTATGTCCAATGTAGAGAGGAAAATGATTTCATCGCTTTTTTTTTACTGTTATGTTATTACAATGATATTTAAATTTATTTACACATCCACTTTTGTTTATCAAGTTTAACCAAATAGTTAAAGCTTTTGTTGAATATTTCAAAATAAAATATGAAATCCTTTCCAGTATTGTCTTAATTTTAAACTTCTTTTATGTATAGGATTTGATACTTGAAGTCTTCAGTGTATTTTAAAAGCAAATTTAACAAAAAAATACTAATTTTAACATTTTCATAAAATTACATTAAAACATTCATTAGATAAAGAAGTAAAAGATCCTTTTATTTTTTGGTCCTTTATTTGTTCATCTCTGTCTAACATCCCACTTCATACAACTTAACATTAAAAAAAGACTTTTTGTTTTCAATAAAATCAAAGCCACAATTCTTTAGTTTTATGAACAGGGATCTTAATGTTGATTGTATTATTCATAAACAGAAAGAAGTGGAATATACCATATTTTATTTTTCCTTCTTTATTTAAAAAGCATGGCAATTACATTCTTCAACAGTTTAAAACTATTGATTTAATAATTATAATTATATATATATATATTTAAGTTAGATATACCAGAATGAACAATTTTTACAACACCTGAATATCAAATCCTCAATATGACTTAGTCTTCATTAGTTCTTACTTCTGATTCTATAGGTACAGAGAGAAGCCAGGAAGAATTGAAAGAAAGTCCAGCAGATGGATGCTATATCTATGGAATGTATGCTGAGGGATGTCGCTGGGATTTTGCTCGCCATATGTTGGGAGAGTCCCGTCCAAAGGAGCTTTACACTGAAATGCCAGTACTTTGGCTTCAACCTGAATCCAATAGGAAAACTCCACTTGAAGGAGTCTACGACTGTCCTGCATATAAAACACTTACAAGAGCTGGTATGTATTTACAGATGGAAGGGACAGTTATCCAGATTCATAAAAATCATTAAAAACCCTGCATCTGGCCCCATTATACGTGTTTATACAATTTTAAGGGCAAAAATTTATTGATGATGAAAAACAATAGGATGCATACCTGTCAACTGACCCGGATTCTGCGGGCGTGACCCGAGATTTTCACAATTCTGAGGGATCACCCGGATCACCCGCCGGGTCATTGAAATAACCCGGAAATTCCGAAAATGACCCGATTTCACCCGTATTTCTTAGCCTTGAGATTGATTTTCATAAGTAATATTCCTTTGAAATACCGGCAAATTCGTAATTCTTCCTAGAACATGCAGTTCATCTAGCTATGTAAACTGTCAAATTAAGTGACCAATTAAGTGCATGGCTTCACTTGACAGCTTTGGTGTCAAACACACTGTTGATTAACACCAATTACCTTAGCTTTAGATCGTAAATAAATTGCCCTGTTGTTTTACAAAGATATTTCAACTAAGAGTTACTTCCCCTTATTTGTCACCATTCAAAATTATTCCTTATATTTACGTTTTATGGGTGAAAAAGATTAAATCATAATAATATAAAATTCAAATACATATAGAAAAATAACTTTTCATTATTTTTATACCTTTATACAATTTTTAAAAAAAAGTTGAAAATTATTTTTTACATTTATACTTCCTTTAACTGTATTACTATATTTTATAATAGTCTAATTTCCTTGTCAACTTCCATTCATCCACCAATCCAATTCAGTCACGTCTCAGTCATTACAGCTGAACGGACGTGCTGGGCCAGCTCTCCTTTACCCGCTATCTTCGATGAGGGTTTACAGTTAGATATCAACGACTTACTACTTTAGATGACAGAAACCAATCCATGCCGTACAGATAGACGTAGTAGTTGGCGTACCCGCGTTAACATGCACTCCAAAACCATTGTATTATGGGGAGTGTTATGCCGATTAACGTCCGAGGGCTGTATCCTAGGCTGTTGGGTGATATGACCTTCATTTCACTGCCTCACGGCTTTGGTCTTGATAACGTTCCTGTCATCTTTCGAACTACGTCCGAGATCATCTACCTGTACTCCATCATCGAGGCTAGCGGGCTGCCAAGCTGACCAAACTGGCCCTGAAAGCAGCCGTTAGTGAAAATAAACATCAAAATAGTAAACAAAGAAAAATCTACTCACCAAAACCAAGATGGCGGCCTACATATTGCGACCTCCACTACTTGTTCCTGACCCACGGCATCAAAACATGTTAAAGCTCACCAAACGTCTTCGGGCACCGAGCCGACCGTGCGAGGGCTGTATAGCCAGTCAAGGTCGTTAAACACCACCATATATATATAACTTCCATTTGTTGTAATTGAGAGATGAATGTTCATACATGTAATACCTCTTCATGGTATGTTTAAAGGCTAGTAGTCTCATTTCAAAAATTACGTTTGAAAAATAAATTTTAGATGATGACAAAAAAGTAAAGGACATAAGACTGTGATACACAAGTTTATTAAAACCTTTAAAAGTGTAATGAAATAATAATAAATAAGATTTAAAATGACTTAACCAAGTGAACATGCATTGATGTTTTGGTATCTTTGATATACATTATAAGAAAATGTACCATAAATACTGAAATTCAGCTCGAAAAAGTTCGTACGCGTTATGACCTGAGATTTGATTCTTCAATGCAGGTCATGACCTGCATTTTCATCGTCACAGGTTGACAGGTATGAGGATGGAGGGTAGATGAATGGGATAGACAAAGGTTTTTTTATGCATACTCAGTTCTCTCCTTTCTAAACACATATTAATATAATTTATAATGAAAATAGGGGATGTGTCAAAGAGAACAACCCGTCCAAAGAGCACATAACAGCCATAGGTCACAAAGGGTCTTTAACACAGCGAGAGAATCCCACACACAGAGGTGGGATTCAGCTGGCTCCACATAAAAAATGAGTACTAGTTCAGCAAATAAGGCCATCACATTAAACTCTAAAATATATAAGTGGACCAAATATAAGATAATACATGACTAACAAAGACCAGAGGCTCCTGATTGTGGACTGGTGCATAAACATGGCAGGGTTAAACATGTTTTGCAAGATCTCTACCCTCCATCTATACCTCTAGTCAATGTAGATTAAACAAATACACATCACTCTCTATAAAAAACTCAAAATAAAAAAAAAAATCACAGCATACCTGCCAACTTTTCAAAACCCCCATGATGGTTTTGTGTGCAAGATGACTGCCATAGTCCTAAAAAAAACTTCAAGGGGGCCTTTAAATACATTTTAATGTTGTTTTTTGGCTTCTTCATACTTTTATAAGCCTTTAGTCATTGTAAAATTAATTGTTTTGATTAAAATTGTGTACAAAGTTGCTCTTTCAAAATTTCCATATGGAAGTCTCCCGCAAATAGTGACAGTTGGCAGGTATGATCACACTAACAGCAATTAACTAAACAATAAGATAATAAAGACACCTGCTGTAAAAAGCCTTTTTGTGCTGATACAGCATAAAGCAATCTTCAATCAATAAAGACACCTTCACAACATTTATTTTAGTTTTGCATGTGATGAATTTAAATAATGTTAATCCAGATATAGACAGAAAAGAATATTGTACTTCAATGAAAAATCTTAAAATGGTAATCCCGAAATAGACAGTAGCAAATTAAAGAATATTGTACAGTGAAATCTGGATAAACAGAATCCTGCATAAACCGAAAACCTCTATAAACCAAACATGTTCTTAAGCACTGTCATATCAAATTGTTTGCGTTGTGAACTTGATAGAACCGAATATCAGCCAAAATCGAACACAAGTCCTGAAGAGGTTCGATTAAAACAGGTTTCACTGTAGTAAGATCAGCTGTTTGATATGGAATCAGATGTGACATGTATCTGATTACCATTTTACTTGTCACTTTATATTCACCGGCATGTGAGTTTGTAGTTTGACGATCCAATTATAATTGTGACGAACTGAGTTATATATAAATATGAAAAACTAAGAAGATGTGGTATGGATGTCTAATGAGACAGCTATCCACCAGAGACCTAAAGGATGGGGAAGTTAACAACTATATGTCATTGTCCAGCCTACCCATTGTCACTTGGTGCAAGGTTTCATGTACTGTAAATTCAGAAATTATTGCAAATAATGCGACAGAGTTATAAACACAATCATTTAAACTTGCATTTTGAAATATTTTTTTCTCAAAATCGTAAAAAAAAATATTGCATTTAAGTCTAAAATGACAAAATCACAATAATAAATGCACACAATAATTTCTGAAACTACAATACTTTAAATAACTGTCTGCAATTAAGGTGCTGCATGAACATAAATTTTTGTTACACCTCGACAAACAAGCTACTATGGGGGTTATTATCATTATAGTCTGAAACTAGAGGCTTAATATAGTTGTTCATGTTTAGGGAATAGTTCTTTGAGAAGTTTTGAAAATCATTTAGCCTCTTTTAAGGTGAAGAACTGCAATAAAAGTACATTGTAATATTTTGTTGTTTTAACTTTTTCATTAACAGTTTCCATCTTTAAACTTCTTCTATCCATCAGTTTAAAAGTAGATGTCTCAAAAAATGCATTAAAAAGTTGGTTCTTTTTTTTAAGAAAACTTCATAATTTTTCAGGCTAAGGACCATTTAATTCCAAACAAAATGTCCTAACAAAGTTGAGGCATAAAAGTTTTCCATAATCTAAATCTATTACAACAGTGTTTTTCTTAGTGCCATCAAAATATCCTATTCCCTGATGTGCATCAAAATTTACTACTGTCATTTATTGTTGAAATGGATAAAATTAAAAGTATGATTTCATAAATTTCACAGAAAGCCATAACAAACTTTTCCTGAGATGAGAACCTCACTAAATACATAGAATTACATATTGATTTGTATGTTTACTAGGATCTATATTTTTACCCTGCTGTCGCGCTGTAATATTGACATGAAGATGAGACATATAATTTATGGTTACCAATTTGTAATGATTATAATCCATAATGTATAAATAAAAACTTGAGAATTGTAAAAAAAAAGTTGATATGTTAATGATTTATATTTATATCCCATCATGATTTGCACATGATCATAAATTGATAAACTTTTGTGGAGGGGGTTTGAAACTCCTGTATCAGGGGTGATGATTTTTTCATGGACTCAAAATGGTCATCTTTGTTCAATTTTTATTTGGTATAAATTCCAACACAAAGAAATTATAAACAAGCAAACTATTACAGTAGAAACAAAGTACATACTGTAACATACATTTTGGTGGAGGATTTAATTTCCTTTGTTTCGTGGATAGAATAAATCTAAGAAATTTTAACCCTCACGAAAATACTTCATATAATATCACTTTCATTTAATCGAAACCATGAAGTTAGATCCCCATGAAATCTTATAATAGAGACAAAATGATGAAATTTTAACCCCATGAAAATATAACCTTCAAATAATATCACTTCCATTTAATCAAAACCACGAAATTAAGTCTCCATGAAATCTTATATAGAGACAAAATGACAAAATTTTAACCCCACGAGTATTAATGTTTCTACAGTATGTGGTTTTGCTCACAAGTAGAGCAGAAGGTTGTGTGTTCATTCTCAATTCAAGTCAAATCTAAAGACTTGTCAAAAGTTATTTACATCTTCTCTGCATAGCATTTAGCTTCAAATATTTATTGTCATGTAAACCCTGAATAATAAGTTTGTGACAAAGGATATAAACATACACAAAATACATTTCAAAAAACAAAACCAAATGAAAACATTAGTCATAAAACATAACAAGTGAAAAAGCAAAACAATCTATCTATATGATATACAACTATATTAATATGAATAAATCAAGAGTCCCCTGCCCTCAGTTCTAATGCCTGTTTAAAAAAGGACCCTGAGCTTTCAACTTCTTTTGATGTTGATGGACAAAGAAGATATTTAATTTTCTCATTTTCTTGACAATACATAAAATCTGGCATATGTTTAACTTTATTTCATCACAAGTATAAGCAAAGACTGTTTGGCTTGGAGTCAGAATAATGTGTCTGGGTATAGTGGTATGCCTTCCTGCAAACTGATACCATTTGACCAAGGTGTCAAAATTTTGCGCCGTTATTCTTATGACATTGATATTTTCTAAACATGATACACATAATATTATATTTGCCACTGGACATTAAACCACAGTTAGATGTCATTGTCAATTATATAAATATTGAATAGAAATTTTAATTATTGTACCCATGAAAATAATAGATTTTTCATTTAAAAAGACAGAATATGTGATGTATATGATTATGTATGCAGAAAAATTATTTGAAGCTATCAATATTACGGAATGACCAACTGTGCATGGTCCTCATGGGTAGACAATGTCGTTAAACACCCCCCCCCCCCTCATTATCAGAAAATCAGAAAGATCTTAGATATAAGAAAAAAGACTTAATTGAGAGGTGGTATGATTGCCAATGAAATAACTACCCATCAGAGTTCAAATGAAGTGGATGTAAAGGTCATTTAAATACATTTGTTATCCCCAATTTTTCACCCAGGAAAAAAATCATGATATAAGTTTAATTTAAAACCCCACTGAGTTAAGTACACATAAACTTCACACGTTATAGACCTTTACTGTTAGATATTACAATAAAAACTTGTCAGCTCTTCAAATAATGACCATTCTATTTTATCGCTTTTATTCCTCAATTAAACATTTTCTATTATGATTATATATATTTGGAACTATTTAATTACGACCCACTGCATTTTAAAGGTTCTACCCTGGGGTAAAATTTGTTCATTCTATTTTCAATTATATTGGTGGATAAATTTTAAACTTCAAATTTTTTACTAGTGGTCAATTCTTTTTATATTGTAATACAAGCTTCTTTTTTTTATTATTATTTTAGTTGATATAGAATCCAAATTACTGGAATTTGAGCAATTCAATTTCCATGGATAATATTTTTTCTTAAATTATCTATACAATTTGAATAGCTGACCTATAATAATGTAAAACTAATGGTAAAATGGACCTCCTTAATAGAACAGTTTACAGTACTGTATATTGCTGAATTCAGTTGCTGGAATGCTTAAATCATTGGATAAATTTGAACAGCAATATATGGTGCACAGCACTGCTGTAATGCTGTATTATTGAAATCATCAATAAGAAACAAATTAATAAATTTATTCCTGCTTTTTTTCAGGAACTCTGTCAACCACTGGTCACTCTACAAACTTCGTATTTTCCGTTGAACTTCCAACAGATAAAGAACAGAAGCACTGGATAAAACGTGGAGTTGCAATGTTATGTGCACTCAACTACTAAACTTTACAAAACATTTAAATCGGAAAAATGATTGTCTTTAAACTTGATCGAATTCATATGTATTGAACCAGTGTAATAAGTTTCAAAGTACATAGATCAGCTTGAACTATAATTAGCAAAAGACTTACAAAACTGAAAAGTTAATTGAAATAATTGAATTTTACTAATGAAAAATCCTGGTAAAAGTCTTTGCATGATAAGAACGAAGGATTTAAAAAGGTTTATTTTTTTTTAATAATAAATAGTGACAATATGTGAAAGTTAAGTCATGCATATTGAGTACAAGATAAGGACATGGTTGTGCCTTGTACGTGTTGTTTCTTTCTGCTGTGATATTTTACAATCTAACTATGAAGTTTTATTTTCTTGTTTTATTTTATTTTATATATTTATTTTGTATGTACGTAAGCATTACCATTTTAGATGGTATAGAAAATTTGATATATCTGGATCTGAATGAAATTTACTTTTGGTTTATCAAAAACTTGAGAACTTTAATTGATAGAATTTAATTGATGCTTTATGAAACATATAAACATTAAATATTTTCAAAGTAAATGTTCTTTCTTTTAAAATATTTTCTTTGTTTATTTGAATGTCATGTTTTGAAAAGTTTCTACACAATACATATTTGTTACTTTAAAGACTGAAAAGTTTATTTTTCATTTAGCAAATGTGTTTTCTGTACAATTGAAAAATATTTGATGTATTTATATTTTTATTTAAACTGCTGAATTATCAATTTAATTTAAATCCGTCCATGCATTGCATTATATTAATACTTATTTATACACTTGTTATTGTTGATGTCAATTTCAAATATCAATTTCAATAATCAATTATATATTTCTACAAAGATTTGAAATCTTGTAAGATTTTTACTTGTTGAAAATAAAATTTTGGCTACCTTACTGCTGTTTTGTTTGATTAACTTGATATAATTGTTAGAGAAACCAAAAGATGAAAAAAAGACAAAAATGACAAAAAAATGACAAAAATGACAAAAAAAGAAATATTTGTGTGTAAGAATTCCAATATGGAACACTATGAACATTTAAATGATAGAAGAATAAGTATGAGGACAAGAATGCCCTGCTCAAACTTTGCAATTGTCCAAGTTAGATAGAAGCCTTATTCACTCACAACCTGAATTCAAACTCTGTCTGTGTGATGTGGTTCTAAGCATTGTGCATAAGTTATAAAATTTGCATGTCAGAGGCAAACTAAAGAAAGAGTGCAGAAACTTAAATGGGATGGATAGAAGAACTGATGGAAAGAAAAGCAGAAGGAAAGAAGGAAGGACGGACAGTTAAGTATAACACTTAATGCCCCCATGCCTATGGCTGCTGCATAAAAAGGAATACAAAACACACAAAAATGATAAAAATGAAACATCTAGGCTTTATAAAAGTAAGGAGAGGTGATATGATTGCCTATGAGACAACTATCCACCAGAGTTCAAATGTAGAGAATGTAAGTGTGTCAACCTATGGCTTTCAACAATGAAAAAATCATATACTGTATAGTTGACTATAAAAAGCCCCAACATAAAACATGTGAAACAATGTTTAAAATGAGAAAACAATCAAGACCACTGAACTATAGGCTTCTGACTTGGACAGGCTTGGTCTATCAATTTTATAAACTGATGCCCATGATAAAATTCATTGCCAATTCTCTAAAAGTTGTTGGGAAAAAATCCCACAGCCTCATTTTAACCTACTTTATTGGCAATACACAAAGTTCTGGTATACAAAGTGTTATCCAACTTCTTACTATGCTATATTACATATGATTGAGCTTTGTTGAACAGCTGTTAAATGCAGGGCATTCGGTAAATAATGATATTGATTCAAATTATATTGAAGTTATAATCATTTATTTTGGATTATTTATACTAGAGGCAATAACCAATCGTGATAACAAATCTGTAAGACTTTTATCCTTATGGTTTATATCTATGTAAAAATTCAGGATAACATGGACAAAATATTGTGGTGTTATTCCGGAAAATGATTAGAAGATTCTATGCCTACAAATTATATTCAACCTCTACCCCTTCCCCAAGTCTGACACTGAAATTGAAAAATTGCCATCTTCATTTCTGTCCTCACATTATTTTGCTACTTCGGTCTTTGATTACAGACTTGGCCTAAATATCATAGACAGGGGCCAATCTTAGTGCAGATATTGATTAAGACATTTAAAACAGTTCATATTTGTTGTCTGATATTGAACTAATATGTGAAACCTGTATAAAAAGGTCACCCTCAGTACCAGATGAATCTGAAGATGAGTAACATTTTAATTGTGACTCAAAATTAATAGGTTCTACAGATGAACAAGTGGAGGGTAACTGGCCTTGTGGTCTTAGACACAGAATTCAACCAAATCAAAATACTGGATGTGTTGTTCCGTGCACAAGTTTTGCACTATGAGTACTACCAAGTAAAGTTTTATGACTGAGATCTCCAAAGAGATTGGTATATTATTGGTTAATAGAAGTGACCTTTATAGCAAGGCTTTGTATAGATACAAATCCTTGTTTATAGCTAGTTAAACCATAGGTGGATCCAGGGGAGGGGGGCAGGCGCCCCCCCCCCCCCTTTCGTGGGAAAGAATCAGTTGATTATATAGGGAATCACTGAAGCATGACTGGAGCCCCCCCCCCCCCCCCCTTAAGAAAAGTTCTGGATCCACCACCTTAAACAGTACAATGAATCCCACCATGGACTGGAGTACCGGTATAAGCATACAAGGCTCGGTAATTGGAGTTGGGCATAGTTTTATAAGGTATACAAAAAGGCAGAATGCTACGGAAGCGTATTAGCGCCACACATTTTTTTTTTTTTTTTTTTTTCCCTATGTTTGCGTTATAACGCAAACCTTTGCGTAATAACGCAACGCAAAGGTTTGCGTTATAACGCAAAAAAACGCAAAGGTTTGTGTGGCGCTAATACGCTTCCGTAGAATGCACTATTTATGACTAGAAATGATCAATAATTACAGAGTGTGATTGAGTTCTTTGCAAATAAATATAAAAAGCACAGGAAATAAAAATACATAATCAAAAGAAACTGTCTTCTCTGTTTAGATTCATTGTTAAAGCTTTACTTTTTGTACTGCCAAAAAAAACAATCTTTCAAACAGTACGGTTATCTATAGTTGTTTAAGGTTTATGTACCCTTCTGTAGCCATTTTTGTACAAACTTTCCAAACTTCAATTGTATCAAAACTACAGATATAATGAATAACAGAGATAGGCCATTTTGTACATATTCACAGGGGAAACTTGATGCAAAGCATTATTTTGTACTGTTCCATTGCATTTAATAGAAAAAGAGGACTTTGTGGCAAATAAATCAAGATTTTTATAGAAAATCCACAGCCTTTATCCTTGTACTCTCATATTTGACAATTTGACGACTGCTAGATATAGGATTATTGCATGCAGTGCTAGCATTGATTTCCTTTAAACAAGTTTATAAATGTAGTTATTGGTTAAGACAAATATAAATATGGCCAAAATCAAGTACACCTTTTAGGGTGCGCTCGACTTTAGTGACTCAGCACGAGGTGTTTTGGAATTTACAGGTTGGTTAGGACTTTTTGTAAAAAATAAACACTAGCACGTCATAGAAAATCAAGTGAGTAATTTAAGTTTCAAATTTTTTAACAAAAATCTCTGTATTAAAGGCTGTGGATTTTCTATAAAAAAAAATTATTTGCCACAAAGTCCTCTTTTTCTATCAAATGCAATGACACAGTAAAAAAATAATGCTTTGCATCAAGTTCCCCTTGGAATATGTACTAAATGGCCTATCTCTATTATTCATTATATCTGTAGTTTTGATATAATTGAAGTTTGAAAAAATCGTACAAAAATGGCTACAGAAGGGTACTTTAAGTTCATGTGGATCCTACGGCGAAAATGGCCGTATTTTCACCTCAAAATTTTCTCTGAGTACAGTCAAACCTGTGCATCTGGAAAAGTTTAAGGCATAGCATGCCCTAGATAAATAAAACTCAAATGCATTGTATGATTTAGAAATTTCATAACTTAACTGGATTTTGCCGTACACTTTTTTTCGTCTCTGCAGAATGTGAAAAAATTAACAAACAGTTGAGTTTACCTTGATATGGTCCACTTAGGTACACAGTTTAATTAACCAATTATTGTCTGGTATCTATTGTCCATCTAATGTCCATGTCAATTGAAAATGCTCACTTTAATTTTTACCTGTGGGGAAGTTCTCAAACCTGTTTCCCAACTTAATTTATTTTGGCTCCTTCTGGAGGAATTGAAAAAAGTAAAATCACAAAAATACTGAACTCAGAGGAAAATCAATTCGGAAAGTCCATAATCACATGGCAAAATCAAATAACAAAACGCATCAAAAACGAATGGACAAAAACTGTCATATTCCTGACTTGGTACAGGCATTTTCAAATGTAGAAAATGGTGGATTGAACCTGGTTTTATAGCTAGCTAAACCTCTCACTTGTATGACAGTCGCATCAAATTCCATTATATAGTCACCGATGCGTGAACAAAACAAACAGACATAATAGGTAAAAATGTCAAAAATAGGGGTACAGCAGTCAACATTGTGTTATCATCTTAATCACTATAAAAACAACAAATGTAACGAAGAAGTTCACGGCAAAATCCTGATAAGTTTTTTTTTTTTCTAAAACATAAAACATACTTAAAATTCATTTATCTAGGGCATGCTATGCCTGAATTTTTCTACAGATACGCAGGTTTGTCTGTACTCACAGTAATTTTGAGGTGAAAATACGGTCATTTTAGCCATAGGGTCCACATGAACCTTAACCTTAAAATTTCTGTGTCATTTGGGCTCTTGTGGAGAGTTGTCTCATTGGCAATTAAACTACGCTTTCTTTTTCATATTGGTCAGATAGTAATAACTCTGTGGTATCATAAAACCAAGGAAATTGATTCATAGAGATAAAACAGACCTTATAGTCAACAAAGATAATCAACAATCAAACAGACCTGATAAAAAAAACGTTAATCACCAATCAAATAGACCTACAAGGAATAAACATAAGCGGTCAACAATCAATCAAACCTATAAATAATTAACAGATAGTAAACAATCAAACAGACCTATCATATAAAGAAGATCAACCAAGGACAAAAATTGTTGATGTCAATCTGAAGTCAAGTTAATTAAACAATGTAGACTAGTAGTTATTTGCTCAACGTTCAGATGCAAATGCGTCATACATATAAAGCTTGAACAAGTTCTCAATGAATCCCTGGCCTTTATTTGTTCGATATTACCTTTGATAAGGTAGGGCTTTTCGGCCTTGCAATATATGTGTAATTACTCAGCAAAGTTGGGGAGACGAAATTTTATGCTTCATTTGATAGGTAACTATCACGCCTTCTGTACGTTGGAAACGATTTAAAGAACCCTCTTAGAGGTTGGGGAGATTTCAGCAACGTTATAATTACTTAGAAACAATTGAAAACAACCCTCTAATAGGTTGTGAAAACATTACAGCAAGCCTATAAAAGATTGAGAACCACTCTAAACACATTGCAATAACACTATAAGAAGTTGAGGAAACATTACAAGAACAATATAAAAGATTAAAACGGTAAAACAATACAACAACACTGAATTTTGTAAAGAGGATGGAAACCATTAAAAACAATCCTCCAAGAGGCTGGTGAAACATAGCAACAACACTAAAAGAAATTGAGGAAACATAGCAACAACACTATGAGAACTTGAGGAAACATTGCAACAACACTATAATAGATTGGGAACTATTGAAAACAACCCTCCAAGAGGCTGGTGAAACATAGCAACAACACTATAAGAACTTGAGCAAAAATTGCAACAACACTATGAGAACTTGAGGAAACATTGCAACAACACTATAATAGATTGGGAACTATTGAAAACAACCCTCCAAGAGGCTGGTGAAACATAGCAACAACACTATAAGAACTTGAGCAAAAATTGCAACAACACTATGAGAACTTGAGGAAACATTGCAACAACACTATAATAGATTGGGAACTATTGAAAACAACCCTCCAAGAGGCTGGTGAAACATAGCAACAACACTATAAGAACTTGAGCAAAAATTGCAACAACACTATGAGAACTTGAGGAAACATTGCAACAACACTATAATAGATTGGGAACTATTGAAAACAACCCTCCAAGAGGCTGGTGAAACATACAACACTATAAGAACTTGAGCAAAAATTGCAACAACACTATGAGAACTTGAGGAAACATTGCAACAACACTATAATAGATTGGGAACTATTGAAAACAACCCTCCAAGAGGCTGGTGAAACATAGCAACAACACTATAAGAACTTGAGCAAAAATTGCAACAACACTATGAGAACTTGAGGAAACATTGCAACAACTCTATAATAGATTGGGAACTATTGAAAACAACCCTCCAAGAGGCTGGTGAAACATAGCAACAACACTATAAGAACTTGAGCAAAAATTGCAACAACACTATGAGAACTTGAGGAAACATTGCAACAACACTATAATAGATTGGGAACTATTGAAAACAACCCTCCAAGAGGCTGGTGAAACATAGCAACAACACTATAAGAACTTGAGCAAAAATTGCAACAACACTATGAGAACTTGAGGAAACATTGCAACAACACTATAATAGATTGGGAACTATTGAAAACAACCCTCCAAGAGGCTGGTGAAACATAGCAACAACACTATAAGAACTTGAGCAAAAATTGCAACAACACTATGAGAACTTGAGGAAACATTGCAACAACACTATAATAGATTGGAAACTATTGAAAACAACTTTGGGAAACCATATAAGAGATTGTGAACTATTGAAACAACCTTCTAAGCGGACAGTTGGTGGGCTGTTGATTGGAAACCATTGAAAACAACACTACAAGAGGTCGGGATTGATAATCGTTCAATAAAAAAAAACCATTGTTGCATTTAGATATGCATATCTCATGATTTCAACTAAGATCGGGATGCTATAAATGCATATCCACCGCACAAATCAGCAATCTGTATATTAATTGTACAACGCTTCATATATAAAAGGATCAACAAAATCTCTGTTTTCTAAGTAAATGTATGTAATTCTTACACCCTCAATGTTTATTTAAAGATTTTATTAGTACTTATCGTTGGAATTAAAAGGTGCTAGACAATACACATGTATAATTCAATTAATCTTTTATCTAACGTTTTGAATTGGGTTTACCGAACTTAAGCCCCCGGCCCGATGTCCACCATTGACGTTTATTATATCAGTGAACCAGTGTACATATATATAACGTTACAGTAACAAATCTAGTTAAATTAACTAGGATTTCCTAAAGGAGGATTATGGAAAAGAATGTGCTAGCCTAGTTATAGTACAAGGATTTATATAAAAAAAATATAATATACGAACATCGTTACATGAACATTTTCCGTCCGCATTATAACTAATTAATATTCCTGAAACATAACCAACACCCTAAAGGAATCAAATTTGGTTGTCCCCTAAATAAAATCCAGATGCCATTTTAGATGAATACAGCGGCGTTACTTCTACCATGCTATGTATTTCTTTTCATTTGCGATCTAACATTTGGCAGTAGAAACTGTTACATTGCACGACCATGTTTCTGGAAAAACTAACGTATCTGTATCAAGAGGCGGGTGGGAGGGGTCCTGAACCCGAAACCCTGCTCCCCTCTATCAGTGAACCGTTGTCCCTTTCAAGGTCTAGAAAGGTGAACCAAAAGAATGATTACGAGTATACACAATCCTGCATGGAGTACTATTTTTCTTGATATGAAAAGCTTGCAATTTTCAAAGAACTAATCTGACTTATTTATAGATTCTGTGTCCATACTTACAACCTTTTTTTCAATCAGATTGATAAGAAATGTATCTCCTATTTAGAACAAAACAAAAGTAAGAATTCAAATGTGACATTTGTTTCCTTCAATTCCCTTAACCGACATGAATAAAACCTTCAAAGACCATGCTGTTTTATGATATTTGTCTGTCGGGATTTAAGTAATCCAAAAATCTGAATCCGGATACATCAAACTGTATAGTCTTTATTGTTTACATGTGCTATTGTTATGTATTTTATCATCGTCTCAAAAACTAAGAAATGTGCGGCAACAACATCCGCTTAAAAATAATGATTAATAATAGATATTAGTTATTCCCAGCAACCGGATTGTACTTAAATTTTATGTCTTTTCTATGGCAATAAAAAATCCAAAGATTGAAAAACAGGTTATGTCCGCTGATATATCTCCTAAAGGAGATCTGAAATTGTCACATGATTTTGAATTTCTACATCTGAAACCAAAAAAAATATTTAAAGATAAAGTACGAGTATTCATAATCCAGATTCAGATTGCAAAGCAATTTTGGTCAAGGATTTATATATATTTTTAATATAATAAGTACATTAAATGTATGTTTCATTATAATACGTTATTCTGATTAGCCACACTGCAGTCTCGCGTTATTCCTTTATATATATATATATATATATATCTTTATTCTCAATAAACCATCATTTTGACAAGGTTTGATGTCAACTCCATTACACAATAAAATTTATCATTCATAATCAGACACGAGGTTCAACAATAAAACATTTATGTACCGGTGCATTTTATGATTAAATAAAAATTTGATAACAATCATCCTAGCCAAAAAAAAGATGTAATTATAAGTATTGAATGCTTCTTTTTGTAACTTCATTTGGGTTGTAAAAGCGTTGACCGTGCGCACATTTTTCGAATGATGAAGCGCTTCCGCGCTACATACGAAATGTACTTCGGTCAACGCTTTTACACCCCAGTGACTCGTCTCTGAAATACTTATATGCGATATTAATGATCGGATATGCCTTTCGTTGTGTATATTGCCATTTTCCTGTATTGAAAAAGCATGAAACTGTCCCGTTTTAAGCTGTTATTCTAAAATGCTGAAGAGGTAATTTAAAAAAAAATCTCGAGTCTAAAAGTAGAAAATTATATTTATACTAACAAATGCATTTTGTTTACAGGCAAATCAAAAGAAACTCATAAAAAACAAATGGATAGATTGATTCTCTTTATCAATTTAAGGAACTTTTAAATTTTAATTATTTATTAAGTCAAGTGACAGAATCTAGGCATGGTACTTAATTCTCGTAAGGAAATAATCCAGTGTTTCCTATGCCGTAACAGCAATCTTGCAGAACCAGGTCATGTGCAAAGAACAATACAGTGTAGTCTATTAACATCCCTTTATATTGGAAAAAGAAATCACATTGAATAGAAAATTTATTACTAAAAAGGAGGCTGACAATCTTCTATTCATGTGTTTATATTTTTAAGCTCTCCTGTCAATGTATGCACACTGGCCCCTTTCCCCCGCTTTGAGTCTTCTTATATATCGCCCATTGTATATCTTCTTATGCAGTAACCCGCGTCAGTGCTCTTCTGTGTGCAGAAAAAAAAACGTTACCGACACCTAGCGGTGGTGCCAGTACCGGTAGCTGTTGAGTCGCATGTTCAACGGCTGTTTTGGGGCCCTTCTGCATGTTCAAGAATCTTTGGCTGTCCCGGCAATGAAGAACAGCAATGACATTGCTTTTCATTTGGGTTGAGTTGTGTCAAATTTGACGTGACTAGGAAATTTCGTATCATGAATTGGTAGTGGCAGATCCAGAAATGTTTCTATTTAAAGGGTAATTAATAGATCGTAATAGCACAGACTACATAAGACGGGAGCTAGTTCCAGTCATGCTTCAGTGATTCCTTATATAAGCAATCAAAAGTTTCCCACAAGAGGGTTTTGGGGAGCGTTTACCCTGGGAATTCCTAAAATCCGTCCCTGAATACAAAACATTTTTTTTTTTCAAACGAAAAAAGACAGTCAAATACAGTCGTCACAGTGCTGGAGATGCAGTTCCAGTAAAATGTTTCATTTCATCAGGCTATAAAAGTTAGCAAGACGCATTGCCAAATTTAACAGTACATTGTTGTGTTTGTTTTATGCAAAGGGTAAACATATCTGAATGTACGAAAACACATATATAAAGTCAGTGGAATTTGAATATTTAACTTTGGGTCTTGTTTTAAGGGGGCAATAGGGGTCCGTTAACAGATTAACAACACCTCGATGTTGGCAAAAACAGTTAACAAAAAATCCAAAAATTCTGATAACAAAGTGGATTGAAATTAGTTAACAGCTTAAATCGATCTCAGATAACAGTTAGCAACACCTTGAAAAGGGCCATAACAGGTTAACACAAAAGGTATTACCCCCTTTTAAAATACGACTTTGCATCCGACTTCCCCTTGACAAAATAAAACTGTCATCAAGGGCTAAAGCATCGCATTTTAATTCTAATTGATACAATATATTATATCTAAATGCATACATTTTCTGTTAAACTTCAATAAGAACACGTTAATTAAGGAAAAACTAACTGAAATATGTTGGGTTGTTGTCTCCGCTTTGACATATTCCCCATTTCCATTCTCCAAAAATCTTTGAAAAAGGGGGATCCCCCTTCTTTTTGTAATATGCTTCAGATTTTTGATACAACATTCGAATCCTAGATCAGACCCCTGTTTGTTCACCATGTTGCTTTTATTTAAGAATTACTTATATCAAAACTTGACTAATAAACCCATTTATATGTTCTTTCGTTAGCCGTCAAAACAGGTGGTTGTCCCCTCATTATATTTAAAACTAATTTGATTGGTCGAGCCAAAGATGACGTCTTATTTATCAAGATGACCCCGAAGTAAAATTCATTCGCAGTTGCATGTTGTTTGTTAAATATACACACACACAGAAAATCAATAAAAGTATATACATAAATGTTCGTCATATATTCCAGTATATGGATTTTAAAGATTCGTAACAGCTTGAATGCTTCTGTTTAAATTGAATACAAAACTAATTTTATTGGTGGAAGGATTCACGTGGTTTGCAATAAGGTTGTTTAGCTCAGACAGCTCGATCTGGATAGAGAAAAGGAGAGGACACATTTAACAGGCGGCTGACCCACGGAAAACGACCCATCCCTCGAGGTATTCTAGGACACCTCCCGGGACTTACGACCATGGACTTGCTATACGAAAGTGATCAAAAACTCGGCGATTTGGAAGAAGACATGTGCGATATATTGGACAACGACGCTTTTCACTCCCCCTCCTCAATGGTAAGGATGCTATTTTGTTGTTCCATATGTGATACATTTTAAACTAATTTAATTAATTAATAGTGTCTAAAAATGTCTCAATAATTTTTAAAAAGGGTATGGATAAATTTATTCAAGAAGACCAAAGTGAAAAATATGTTTAAACAAAACATGCCGGTAATTCGTGATTTAATTTCCATATGGTTTTGAAATTTGTAGTAACACGCCCATCTTATGGACCACGGATGGATGATTTTATCTGTCAAAAAGTATGACAGTGAAATATAAAGTAATTATGTGTTATTTGATGTGTATTTATTGGGGACAATGGCCTCAAGTTGTGATAAAGTATTATAATATGGGATTTTCGAACCGGTTCTAGTGGTAAATAAAACAAACAGCTGTTCCTATGAAATAACATGTTTTGCCCCAAGAAATTATCTTGAAAATGTATATGGCAATACCTGAATATTTTAGGTTCCTGTTTGAATCTGTTTGTTTTCATATGTTAGTACATTGTAAATAGGCATGCCTTGTAAATACCCCATGCACCCAATCTAAGGACTTCCTTGTCCCCTGAATTTTGGCAGAATTCTTGGGAAACAATACATTCTGTACATGCAGTTCAAATTACCAAAATTAAAAACAATTTGCCAATGATTTGGGATTATTTAAAGTACAAAAATAAATGTAGGAAGTTGAAGTAAATTTTGAGAAAAAAAAATGCATTTTGTTTTGGTTTCTGTTGGAAATTATACAAATATTATTCTGAAAATGATATTAAAATAATATAATATAACTTAAGAATTTTGGCTTTTGAAACTTCTTTTAAAATAATAGAACAATCTTGATTGTTATCCCTGCTTCTCTAAAATTATACAAAAACTAGCAGAACCCCTGCTGGTTAAATCCAGATAATATATAAATTACAGTTAATGTGCCATTTCAGAAGTAAATTGACCTTAACTGGCTCAAGTATTTATATGTTATTAGTACACTGACCATTAGTACATGTGTTACAAGTACCATACATAATTAGTTACAATTTGACAAGTGGTTACAACATATTACATTTTGATCCTTATTGAGGACAACTCTCAGTGGCTTTTTGTTTTGAACCGCAGTTATAATGTACTGTGGGAATATTGCAATATGTAGAACCACTTGAAAACTTAACTTTCCACGAGATGGGACCACATGTTGTTTATTATACTGATAAATGATTTAAACCTGGAATAAATTTTTATGCATGAAGCACTTGTGTAGTCACATTTTAACCTGTGTTTTTTTTTATTGAAGGATAAATTAATAACATTTGCCTAAAATTTGACTGTTTCAACATCTTAATTATAAGTCATTGACTTTCTCAGAATATACTTAAATGTATATTACTTTGTACAAATGAAAGACATAGTTTGAGGGTTAGGGACAAATATATTTTTAGATACTAGTACATAACATTCACTACAGTGACTTATAATTGATAATAACTAGACCAAACCAATTGTATCAAAAGAAATATAAGAAATCTGATCTAACCAAAAAATAACCAAAGGTATAGAAATTCAATGAAAGAGAATAGTAGCTATATATATAAGGGAAATTCAACTTTGAAATGATGTTCTAAAGTTTGAGCTGCAACTGTCAAGATAATATAGAGCTTTTCATGGTTTATACAGTGTCTGTTCTAATCAAGTTCTTTTATACAATTGACCAAATACAGTACACAAAATTTGATTCAGTTAGTAATCACTCTTGTTGTAAATGCTCTTGTGAATTCTAGTGATTGTAACCTGTAAGCGATTCACTCTGAAATCTCTCTGAATAAACTACTGGATGGTACTTATATCAAATCAAATAGTCATCACTTCTTGCATATTCATGTTTGTTTTTTTTTAAATTCACTCCAAATTAAACACCAGCAAGAGAGATTTTTTTTAAAGTCATCTTATATGTAGCGTAATATGATAGGAAACTATTTTTTTTATTATTTGGTATGGCATTCAAAAGATTTACGATCATGAGTTTTAAAAAAGAGGAGGAAAATGGCTCCTGCAATGTGCGTGACTAACAGTTGATTTATGTCATCGTAATTTTAAGAAGTAGTTGTTATATAACGCATACTAAACATGTGTTTTAATCATCATATATGTAAATTAAATCCAGAAACAATGGATTTTATTGAAGATAAATCTGTTCCATGTCTCCATGTGTGGGAAAGTTGTATCTGTTAGCAGTTTGTCTTCTTGAAACTTGCTGAGCTAGCTAATTTGATTTCAAAGTTTGATAATGATTCTTGTTGAAATGATTTTTTACTGGGTTGATTTTAAAATGGACATTTAAAGGTATTGTCACAATTTATTACCCAGAAAGCTAATAAAAACTTAAGAGTATGCATTATGAGGGCAAAAAAATAAGGAAATCCTTAACATAAGTGGGTTTCATTTTGAGACAGGATCAGATGCATTGTAGAAAAGTAGACAAATTGCAAACCTGTTCATATCAAGTTTTATTACTAAATTCTATTCTAAGACCTTGAAATGTATTAGATAAACATTCAAAAATTTGAGTAACTAAGAATGGATTTTGTAATTCAATTTATCCCAATCTGTTACGTAATTGCTTCAAATCATGTTGTCAACCTAACCAAAATAATAAAATCCCCAATTATGTTTGGCATATTATTTGCAGATGACATCTCAAAGCAGCTGGCACTTATGAATCCATTCTTCACATGATAATTCTAATGAACATAGGCAAATATTAGCTTTCTGTCAATGCTAGTAGCATTGACCATTACACATGTATCTTCAACATGTTACAAAATGCAGATGTTCTTTTTATCTATTTTTAAAGTTCAAACAATACCTATAACCTTCAACCTGTATTGACCCTCAAGCAATTGACCACTCACCCTTTCAACAGAGGCATCAGCTGTTAAAATGTAAACAAAGAATTTTATCATCAGACTGAGTGCATTAAAGTGGAGTTTTCCTCTTACCCATAGCTATGTTTTAATCATAGGAGTTAAGACATTGCAAGATGATGATGTGGATGTGATTCAGACCATTGTTTGTTATTCTTAGTAGCCTTAGTGTTAATTGAATTAGGGGCTCCTGAAGGGGAAATATTGAATGTACTAAGCACCGTGACTGTAGACAACAGTCTGCATTTGTAGTCTTTAATCTAGGACCTTTGTGTCTGGCATAGGGGAATGTTTAAGCCCAAGCATGTCTAAATACAAGTCTGTCTGATCCCAGAATGATATATATATATAAATGCAAAGAATTAAATACATGTTTGTACTCAAATTTTCCGGATTTTGTTACACTTAAACACATGTACATGTAGATAACATAAAATGTGTAAGATAGGTAAAACTTGAAAGTAAGTAGGAATAATAGGTACAATGTTTCTGTTAACTTTAACTGGTTTGAGGAGACAACGTTTGGGGTTAGAAATAGTTTTAGAAAAGACTGGGAAAATCCTCTGGTGTTTTGTCTAAAAGCTCAGAACCTTTGGCATAATTCCACATCTTATCTTTTCTTTATATGCATTAACTGCATTATAATTACATGCAGGTACGTGAAGATGGCTGGATGATCAGGATATTAAAGGGTGTATCCCAAAACTTTGTGTTTAATTCAAGCGCTACAGTTGATTTATCCAAAGAAATATTTAGAAGTCCTTAGTTTTCCCAACCGTCTATGAATAAATTTATGATAACAAATTACTACATTTACTTACTTATCAAGACGGAGAGTTAATTTTGAAAAGGTTTCTTTTGTCAGTTGGGTGTAAAAGTACATAAATAGACTTTTGAACTAATCATTCATTTTGATATATACAACATAAAAACTTATATGAAGTGTAATTTATTATGGTAACAAAACAGTTTTGTGATTGGAGCATTTAAATCCTGTTTCCTGTTTCTTCATTAGGAAACCAGTTGAATGAAATGCCAGGCACTCATAAAAGCAAGACTTCCGAAATAAACCCAGTGTATTGGTGATACAGACATGTAATAAGAAAAGTTGTAATTTATCGCCAATGTAACTTGCCAACTAAGTATTTCTTTCTCATCCCTCATGTTCAGTTATAATATTAATCGTGTACATATGCAGTATGCCAGTAACTGATGGTGACAAGGTCATGAAAATTTTTTAATTTAAACATCCTGTTTCGGCTAAATGAAAAAAAGCACATGGTAGATTGATTTCACAGTCCTTTCTTTCTTATAGTTTGTTTACTTTTACCATTATAGTTTGTTTACTTTTACCATTTTATACCACTGCCTGTTTTCTTACATTGTATCTTACATTGTATATCAATATATACAACTGCCTTTGGGGGACAATTTTAAGGAGCATGAGCAATTCTTCTCGGCTCTGTGGAGCTCTACCAGTTGTACGTGTTTTTTTGTACTATACTCTATAAGGCTATGAGTGAGGATTTTCGAGAAGTGGTATTGATGAGAACTGTTTTTCACAAAATTTGATTTTCCATTTTAATGATTCAAAAGTTTTTGATGGAAATCTGTATTTAAGATTTGTCTGATCGAATTTTTAAAGATTTGATCTTTGTACTGTTTACTTTTCTTTTTATATGACCATACGGTTGCTATTTCACCCTTTAAACTCTGTACCAAGTAAATATAAACAAAAATGTACCTTTGAATATTTATATCAACCACAAAAACTTTCCAGTTGCAATTCAACTATATATAATACTATCATAAATAATTTATTTTCGGGTTCATAGTATCAACGATATTGATTAGATATATATGGTAAGGTTCAACAGTTGTTCTTTGGCTTAGTACTTACATACAGTCTCAATTGATTAGCTGGTACACAGGTGTTAGAGCTATAGAATTCATCATGTGATTATTACTAAGACAAGAAAACTTCATGCCCCCTTTTTTTTTTTCGCAAATTCAATTTATGGCAATAATCTGAAAATGAGATTTTTTTTCGTATTTGGAGGATGAGAATAAGTATTTCAAAATTTCTTTTTAATAGGTTAATTTGTAGAACTTAATGAATTATATACAAATTCTATGTTTAAATTGAAATTTGATATCCAAATCTTATTGCTTGGGTCAGTGGTTTCTGAATGTAGAACTATATAGTACTTAAAAACAAGCCAAGGGAAGACTTGAAAGTTTTTAAAGAAAAAACTGAAATGTGTTCTTGTTGGAAATGGGGGGATGATTAAAGGGTTGACTTATTTTTGAAAGACAGATTTCAGAATATTTATAGCGTGAAGTAGTAATGTTTTTATCAATAGGAAAATGTAAACTATAAGGGTCATATTTGTGACATGATGATATATGTATCTTATCTAGTTCACACACCTTCTATGGGATATGTCACCTGGTGTACAATGTCGCTTAAAAGATGGAAATATCAAATACGCACAAATTTGGCCGTAAGTTTTTATCAGCTATGGCACACTGAGATAAACTGAACTTTTATTAATTACAGTTGTACTTTTCCATAAATTGTGCATTAGTTTCTTTTATTGAATATGATGCAATACTGGCTTACATACATGTACATGTATATTTTGTACAGTACATTTTAGTAATGGACTAGGTTCATTTGAACTACGGATATTGTTGTGAAATAAATTCCATTAAGTGTGCATTAGTTTCTTTATTTTTATGATGCAATACTGGCTAACATACATGTACATGTAGATTTTGTATAGTACACTACTTTAATGGACTAGGTTCATTTGAACTATGAGGGCCTTTAAAGCTTGCTGTTCGGTGTGAGCCGATGCTCTGTGTTAAAGACTGTACTTTGGCCTACAATGGTTTAGTTTTACAAATTAGAACTTGAATGGAGAGTTGGCACTCATACCACATTATTTTATATCTATTTACATACATGTACATGTAGATTTTGTACATTAGCAATGAACTAGGTTTCTTTTGAATTATATATGGACAAGTTTGATATTGATGTGAAATGAATTTGGACTACCTTTGACATCATGTGACGATTGCATGTACATTTTTAATCGTCTCTTACAGAAAGAGACATTTGTTCTTGATAAAATATATTAATAATTACTTCAACACTATAAATATGCTGAATTCTTTTACCCTTTTGAAACCCTTAACCACATCAAACATCATTGTACAAGTCATGCAACTTAACAATGATGAATGTTTCAGTAATTTGGTTTTAATTTGATTTCCCATAGAAAGTGGTGCATGCTGTAGTGTTTGTGATGATCTACATATAAACCAGACATTTACAAAGGAGGTTAACGGTCTGATTATGATCTCTGTAATATAAGTCTACCGAAACTTGATTTGACTCAGCTTTTCTTACCATGATCTAGTAAAAAAGAGATTGGGAGAATGATGTAGTTGAAGTTCATTTGTTTTACTTGACCACTATTAAAGTAGCCCTCCATGGATGGTTAAAGTCTCCTTTATACATTTGTAATTGTTGATTATTTCTGAATATGAAGGTTTTCATAACTATTGAAAATTTGGATTGTTTGGGTAAAATCAATTTTATTTTGCAGGTTGCATTTAATATTTGATCTATGTTCTAGATTTCATTTTGGTATGTTTTGTCCCACGACAACCTCTCTTAAATCTTTAATCCCTCTTAGGTACCTTTGGTATAAAAATGATCTGATTCATAGGGCATTAGTAGACAAATCATATCTTTCTCTCCATGTTTTTTATGGTGGACAGTATGGTAGATCTTAGCTTCGATACATTAAATGATTTGTATTTATTTTAACTAGATCTAGATGACTACTGACAAATCAATTGATCTTTTAATAACCTCCCTCCCTGAAGTCTGAACTTTTTAGTACATGTATATATGTTTTACAAATGTAGGTCATATGTTATTTTGATTTAAATGTACTTGAAGATACCGTTATCTTCTTTAGATAGGGGTTTTCTTGCCATTAGAAAAGTTATAAACTCAGGTGGATTCATTGCGAAGTTGGAGTCAGCGCTTAGTTGATTAATCTCCTGCTTGAATTTCAAAAAGAAAACTGGAAATATCAACGAAGTTGGATAGACCAGGGCTAGAAACAAAGTACAGTATCTGAAAATAAGTCAGTTAACATAAGAAGTTTGAGGTGTAGACAACTTCTGATAGATAAAAAAGTTCAATCCTCAATGCTGTTAAATTAATGTTGTGATAAACAGTAATTGATGACAGACTTTTTCAGCTTATTTTATATTTTAAACAAATAAAACTGTAAATCTTGCATTTTGTTTTAATTTGCATAACAACAGATGTCTCAAATAATGTAGAAAATGTGTTGGTCCAACTCACATTATAGCAATCTGTCGCCATCTTCAATCTGTTAAAAAAGAAATTTTCTTTAAATTGTCCTTGCCCATCTTACATCTTTGTGGTTGTTGGGATAATCTTTGGTCAATGAAAAAGGGGATTAATTGACTTTTTTATTGAATATAGATGGAGATAGGTTTGCAAGATGTGAGTTGGCAAATCCATGTTGGCAAGCTGACGCAACATTGATAAATTTTCTATCAATCGATATGGCTAACAATGTACCGGTATACTATCCATTCAAATTTGTGAGGAGTAACCGTGCAGCCATGTTTGAATTAATGGAGGATATCGTGGATTATTTTATGGTTGATATTTATTTGTTTTCGTAGTTTATTAACTTAGAAATGTGAAATGAAGATTTAAAGTCTATTTTTGTATTCACTTTTGTCTCATTTTGTTGTTTAAGGATTTGAATAGTGCTTTTAAAATGGCGATTATTGGATTAGATTTTGTTTGTTACAATTACAACAAAATGTAAATATTGGTACTTATTGTTTATTTTGTGGCTTTGTATTCATATTCAATTATATATCCACTCTGACCTGTTTAAAACTGTTAATTACACAATGGAATGTGCTCTTACTATAACTTCATCAAGGGGAAGTAATTACTTATTACAGAGCTGTGAAAGGGGGAGACAATTACAGTAATATGGATTATTTGTTTGTTAGTGGTTAACTGAACCAGCTATGGTCATATGTTTATAAATAAACTATTCCAGAGAAAATGGAAGATCATATTGAATATGAATACTTAGTTTTGTCCAGAAAGATAGTATCATCATTGCTTTTAAAGTATTTGGAGAAAAAAAAATTAATTTTACAAATCAAAGCAACAAGTGGAGATAATTTTATGTTAATTGAGAAATAAATTGCCCTTTTATTGTTTACAGTTAATTATATATCCAATAATATAAAAATATAGCATGCACTTAAGTTGTTTACATATTTAGTTGACTGTCAGGAGATTAAATGATATCAATATTTGTAAGTAATACTTGAAATCTTGATTTGATCTTTAGCCCCCAAGTCATGTTAATTGAGAATAATTATTAATAAGACAATATTCTTAGTACAAAAAGAATGAGGAGATAAAATGTTGACAGACAGATTGTGTTACCTGTCAATTGAACTGTGGCCTAAGGGGAGGTAATTATTGGTGGCTAAATTGTCTCAAGTTCTAAGTTTAGGGGTATAAATGGTAAGTTATCATTTTATTAATGACAACTGAAGAAGAATGGAGGTCGAAGAGGATATGTTGATAGATATAATTGTTAGTTTTCTTACTTTCTTAATTGATGGATAAAAAAGTGATAGTTAGATTAATACGGTCTTCATTTAGATTAATGTTAGTAGACAGTTTATTTTGTGCTCTGGATTTCCCCTCCTTTTTTTATATTATATCATGGGAAAGTTGAATTTTAGGAGACTTATTGCAGCAGGTGTGATTTATGTGGAAAAAAAAAACAGAATTTGGTTATGAAAGCTTTTTGATTGACAGTCCAGTGAATTAGGTCATAAAGTTAAGGTTTTTATTGCAAAATGTTGGTAAATATTCATAATGCTGCAACAAAGAGCTAAAGTGTTTAAAAATAGCTTTAAAAATATTCATGCATATTACCTGAAACTTTCATTTTTATATGTTATTGAATAACTGTAAATGGTAATGCAGGTTCATTTTGGACTTTTTCATGTTTTGCATAAAATGCATTCTATATAGTCTTGATGGAGTGTATCATGCTATTATTTAACCTTTTATAATTTATATAGTTTTATTAACAATAAGCCTCTTTTGTGCCTTTTCTATATTTACATTAGCTCGTGTATTTAATTTAATCGTAATTTACAAGACTTGTGAATATGAGAAAATAGTCAACGTTTTTGACCTAACCTTATTTAAATAGTTCAGATCTAAATTTAGCCATGTGTGACAATGAAGGGTAGCCCAAGTCATGATATTTTTTGTCCAAACTTGCGTCACTTGTATGGTGTGACGTCTCTATAAACATTAGCGTAAACATCGTGAAACTATATTTTGTTAAAGGCTAATAATCAGAGCATATTTTAACATGTTTAAATTCAAAAGATTTGATTTTTATAGGAGATGGTTACATTAGAATTTAAATCTAGCTGGTTAAAGGTAAAACAAATCTTTTAAGGATGTTTAAATTAAGAAATGTCAATGTGGGAATATAATCAACTGTGTAAAAAATTTGCGTAAATTTGTTATTAAAATTTTCTCTTTTGTTCAATTTGTAATTTCTCTCCTTTTTCAAGTGAGGGCGGGATATTTGGAGAAAAGTACAGTGCATTTGTAATTCACAAGCCTCATTATTTCCTACTGTTATGAATTATACTGGTAAACATATCTAAAATATAGGAATTTTTATTGATAAAAGTTAGTCAAGTAAAACCACTGAATGCACTCATTTCAAAACAAAAATGAATATTTTCATAATAATCTCTTATATATTGTCATTTATTGACTAATACTGAAACCAAAACAGAAATAAATATATATGGGTTTATGGTATTCAACTTTGTTAGTACTTTTAGTATTACAGTCAAACCTGTTTAAAGAGATCACTTCAGGGAAACCAAAAATGTGGTCTTTTATACAGGTTTAATTTATATGAAATGCATTACAGAGGGATCTAAAATTAATGGTCTTAATATAATTTTTGCTTAAAACAGGTGGTCTTTTAAGGTTTTACTGTATTTTGTAATGTTATGTAGATTATTAAAAGTGAAATATGAGAGAACATGTAAGGAGGCCACTGATCTCAGTGAGGAGGCCAATGACCTCTGTGTCAGTAAACCTCTGTGAATGATGGATTTGTTACAAGGGTGTAGTAAGGTTTACATTATCACTCAGCCAAGAAGTCATTAAGGAAGCCTTTAGATTTTGGTAGTCTGTGTAGATTTTTCAGAGCCAGAGCATTATTGCCACTCAAGGTTGTTTGTAGTCTGTAATTGATTTGTTCAGAGCCAAAGCTGTATTGTATGTCAAGGTCATTTGTGAAACTTGTCTAGAAGGTTGGTATATACGAGTACAAATGTTTGCAAGACTTGATATCCAAATTATTGAAGTTGCCTAATTTTATTTTTAAGAAATTTTGAATCTGATAAAAAATTCATCTTTTGGTTACTTTCTTTGTTGCATGGATTCATTATTTTCAAGGATTAAAGAAAATATAATTTGATTTCAGGGTTTTGTCTGAGTTTACATACACATGTTTACTTTTAAATGTACTGAATTGGTACCTAACAAATAATAATGAATTGACAAGTATATAGACTTTGGTGGTCTTTTTTACTTATTGGTTGGTAGTGTTGAATTAACGTTATTTCGCAAATAGCTGTCTTCTGCATTGTTTGTGTTTGTTATCTGATGATTCAAGATAAAAATGGGGGTTTTTAATTGTTTTTTTAGGGGGTATTACATATAATGTTCTATTCAACCTTGGGATTTCCAAATCTTTTAAAAGCTTTTTTTGTTATTGTAGGTCCTACTTTGTAAATAAAAAATCTTTCAAACAATTAAGAAATATAAATTGGAAGTGGTGATTTTGTTTCTAATCCTAGATGTTTGTTGCATTAACAGATAAACGTTTGTCCTCTTCCTGTTCTGTATCCTTGAGATTACATACAGTAAGCGTCTGCTGTGGGTCAGTTGTCTTACATTTTTTCCTTCCAAGATGACCACATGTATCGTGTGTCCTTGTAATATGGAAGTTGGTCATTATTATGTATTGTTTTTCTATAGATTGATTTAATGGATGTTAATATACTTACGAAATATGTTGTTTAGCTGTGCACTAAATTCACTTCAAGGTTCAAGGTCATCGAAAATCATGTTATGATTAAGAATTAATGTTTTTATTTTGGTATACTGAACTGGATATATTTGTTCATATTTTTGACCTGTAAATCAAGTGTCAACTATAAGAGTATATTTGGTGTTCAAATTTTGGTAAATTTTTCTAATGTGATTAATTATTATAAATTTTGCTGGAAGATAAGATTAAAATGGACACTTACATGTACACTGTCACTGTGACACTAAGCTAGCATGACATGTGTAGATGCTTCAACAATAGATTTATCTATATCTATTATATTGTCAGAGCAAAAAAGGTCTGATTTATTTTGCAAAGTAGAACATTGTACAATAGGTGAGCCATTTCTTTCTATACGGTAGAAAATAGGTCTAGACTAGCTATTTGTATTGCTGCTGCAATTATGTAGCAAGACATTTAGTTCAAACAAGCTTGCGGGTAGGTGTGAGCAAAGGCTCTGTGTGGAAGATTGTACTTTGACCTATAAAGGTTTACTTTTACAAATTATGGCTTGGATGGAGACTTGTCTCATTGGCACTCATACCACATCTTCCTATATCTTATATGGTTGTATAATACAATTGTATTTTTGCTTTTCAGAGCTCGGATGACTACATGGACAATGACTGGCTCAACAGTTTTTTCGAGGACCCTGTCCTCAATGACAAGATGATTACAGATGCTGTCCCCACACCAAGGATTCGATCAGAACACAGCTATTCTACAATCAACAATGATCCAACATCCCCCTTCGGACTTACAAAAATTGAAGGTAAATAAAATGTACACTGATTATTTGTCTAGAAATCTTTGATTTGAGTATCTTAGGACGTGGCCAACTCTTTGTAGATTTTTGTTTGATATTGTATCAAAACATAATCTCTTGCAAACAATTTTACAAATTTAATAATGTTATATTGTAAGGTAAACTTCATTGAGCAATTGCAAATAAGAATTGAACCGTATGTATTTGTTAGTAAACAATTTGTTTGGATTAGGCTCAAGTTATATAGGTCTGTAATATAGATAAACTGGCTATCTTCTGTACTGGCAGATATCGATGTAATCCAATATCTGTAGACAAAAATCTGCTGTACATTAGATATCAAAAACAATTTTCAATAGCATTATGGAAAACTGATGCCATTGTTTATGCCGAAATGATAGGGGTAATATGGTAGTCACTGCTATTGCCTATGGCCCCAATATCTGACGAAGAAATTTAAAGTAGACAGGGAATGATTTTAATTAACTAATTACATGCATTTCAATATTGACAGAGGGGGTGTTCTGATGGACTGTTTACTGGTAGTTCTTTTGTAGGGCTTAAGATAACACTATCTACTTTTATTTATCTACAGAATTAAGTATTACATATCTATAGTGTATGTGATTAGGTCATAAATAACTAGATTATATGTAATCAATGAAAATGGCCGAAATAGTTGTTTGACCTAATCATGTGACTGCACTGCAGACTACTCTAAGTTTTAAAAGTTGTCAAATTTTGATTTGAATTATTTTAATTTGACATGACTTGAAAGGATTTATTTGACACTAAAAACACATGTGAAATATAAAATGCATTGTAACTATTACAATGTTTATACTAATGAATAATTTAGTACATTTAAACTAGGCCTAAAATTATGGTATTGATATTATTTTAAATAAATATTGCCAACAACACACACAATTAAATGTATAGTACCTAATGCATTGTGTCAAGAATTTTGGTCTCTTTAACCTTAAATTGTACATTTTGTTTGAGTTTAATTAGTATTATAATAACAGTGGTGTTAAGTATATTTTGGCTCTAGGGAAATATATATATTATTTCCCTTGTTTGCTATAGATTTAAAGGGAATAATTAACTAATTTTTATTCTGGGATATGAATGCATTATCAGAAAAGACTTGCATACATGTAACCAATAAAGGACAAGGTTACTATATTGTTAGAGTTCAGTAGTCTGAGAGATGGAAACCATTCCAAAACCGGCCTTCAGTTATTTGTGTAATAGATTGCAAATGTTTTAAAATTTGAAACCATGTGCTTGTTCTATCAAGATTGTTTTCTGGTTTTATAAACATTAAAAGACAGCAAAAGTGTCCAGTTTTGGGGGTGAATTCCATCCCATTCTTTGAATTTTTCAAATAAGTGCTTGATTGGACATTAATTACCTTTCTCAATGTATTAAATTATTTCAAGATTATGTTATACATGTTTTAGGACTATTTTCCAAATGCATGTAGGTTAAATGTTTGGTTGCTTTCTTTATTTGTTTAAATGATTGCTGAAGCATCCAATTACATTAGTCAAGCTGAAGCCCCACCTATCTATTGATTGTAATTGTAAAACAAATGTAAAACTTAAATGCAATGATTGAGCAAACAGTTATACAAATAAATATATATTTATTATCTTTTATTTTAGAACTTGACTTCTTTGGGAACAATCAGGCTCTGGACTTGTCCGGTACCACTGGAACACCTCACAAATCAATCCCTGAAATGAGCATCAATCTGACACAGTCATTACTGAACGTGACGCCAAAAAATGAACCTGATCCAACATCACTGCCAACAATAACTACAACAACTACACGATCATCGGTATTGACAAAGCATCAACCGACCATAATACTTGCCACATCAACTCATAGTCAACCCACACAAGTTGAACATGTCATATCTCATACGGCACCGATCGTTACCATCAAAACAGAACCACAAGATTTCATTGATTATTCCGATAATTCAGGTAATATATCTACATGGTGAATTTCTGTGAAAAGTATATGTATATGTATTTTTCATATGATTTTGACATTTACATAGCAACTTGGTAACACCTGTTACAAAATCGATGTAAAAATGTTGTTGGATAACTACACGGAAAATGTAGACACAGTACACAAAAAATGTATACACAGAACACAGAATTCTGTTTATTTTAAAAACAGTATCTACCCAATAT
Organism: Mytilus edulis; assembly: GCA_019925275.1. Classification (NCBI taxonomy): domain Eukaryota; kingdom Metazoa; phylum Mollusca; class Bivalvia; order Mytilida; family Mytilidae; genus Mytilus; species Mytilus edulis. The sequence goes on from CM034357.1 coordinate 37,112,152, forward strand.
TAAGTTTCAATATGTTAGGTCTGGTGGTAGAATTTATATTCAAAACAAATTATTAATCAGGGACAGGATATTTATGCTTCAAAATTTTTAATCACCTTCCAAAGAGGCCTATAGATGTGGGGCAAGCGAAGTCAGCCAACATTCAAATTATTCTATAGATAGAAGATCCTTTGTAATGATATAAAATGTTTATTTTTAGAAAATATTCTCTCAAAATTATTAGTACAGGTTTTATAGACAATAGAGTGTGTTTAGTTCATTGTTTAATCATAAGAATATTCAAAGGACAAGAGACATTTTTTACGATAAGGCATTTATGGAAATTATTGTAATTGCTGTATAATTAGTAATTATCATTTATGATAATTGTTTAAGTATGCCATTATAATTGACCAGAAGTAATTTGAAAGTGTAATTATGCAAGTATATGATGTGTAACAACACTAAAAATGTTGTCTGTCAATGAAAGTGACGGCAGTGAATAATAAGGGGTCCTTTACACCTTAAAATGTCTACTAGGCTCAAAAAGGGAGGAGTACACAGTTATTTATAAACTATTCTAAGGTACTTATTTGTGGTGGGGAAGGAATCAGATGAAATCCTTGAGTTTTTGATATGTCCATTTCTTTTGTTTATAATGTTTTATTAAGTGGGAACTTGTCATTTGCTTGTCAAGAAAATGATGATATCAGTTTTAAACCTGTTGTTGACAATCAGCCTGAGGGAAAACACAGCAAGTTTTAAATAGAAGATAAATCTGCCGTTTTGTCTATAATATTGTGTTAAGAGAAGCTACGATCTTGATTAATTGTTCTTTAATCTTGATCGCTTTCTTTTAATTCTGTTATGATAAATTACATTTCAATATATGCCTACGGGGCAAAAGTATACATAACATGTCTTAACCCATTGATCATGCATGATAAATGTAGTACATGTACACCAGGCTTTTAGTTAATGTTTTAAAGTGCTTTTCTTTGTGATTACAATTTGAAAAGAATCACAGTTAACAAAAAACAGATTAGATTTAAATGAAAGTTTGAAAGACTTGTGTTTATTTTTGCTTTTTAACTTTTTAACTTACTTGTTCAATTTTACTTTGTTTAACATAATGACCATAAATTACTACAAAAATTGGATATTTGAAAATAACAACATGTTTTGTTCTTCAAATAAAAAAGGGCATACAATCCCTTATTTAATGTTTTTAGCTTGTCAATAAATGTCTACAAGTACACATGATATCATTAAGTATATGTACTAGTGGTCATGTCGTACCAAGAACAATATGGCGCTCAAACTGTGTCAAAGTGCATACTTTGGCAATTACGTAATCTTTCTTAATAATGTACCCTTCGGCTGTTGTCTGCTCTTTGTTAAGGTTGTTGTCTCTTTGACATATTCCCCATTTCCACTCTCAATTTTATCAACTTTATAAAGAAAAATCACTGATTGTGATAAAAAATAATCAAATATATACCAGTCACCATAACATGTGTTTGCAAGGAAAGACTGTGATTTGAAATCTTTAAATCTACTTCTAGATGAAATATTTTCAATCTGCTTCTAGTGGTAATTTTTATTCATAAAATAAAAAAAAAAGTAAAATCACAAAAATACTGAACTCCAAGGAAAATTCAATCGGGAAGTCCCTCATCACATGGCAAATTCAATGGACAAAACATGTCAAAAACTAATAGACAACAACTGACATATAAACATAACTTGATACATGCATTTTCAAATGTAGAAAATGCTGGATTGAACCTGGTTTTATAGCACTAAACCTCTCACTTGTACAACAGTCTCATCAAATTCTTTTGTATTTCAGTAAACATTGACTCATTACCATTGCCACCAACTCCTCCTAGTAGTTCCTGTAGCGACAGCGACGGAGGATTGAGTCCACAACGATCAGCACCATCTAGTCCTATTCGTCACATGCCTCTGAAAGCATCACATTGTTCATCGCTATCACCATCATCATCTAAACCATACTCTCAGCCATTCTTCACTAACCCTGTAAGTATGAGACATGATGATTTAGTTCATTTGAGATTTTACAACCCCTGAATGTATGGCACATGATGATGTAGTTAATTTGAGAAATTTACAACCCGTGAATGTATGGCACATGATGATTTAATTTATTTGAGATTTTAAAACCCCTGAATGTATGGGACCTGAAAATTTTCATTATTCGAATGGCGACATTGTCTTCAGTGTCTCTTGTTAATTTAAAAAGGGTTTCCTGATGATAACAACGAGAGGTAGAATTGGATATTGTAGGCAAGAAGTAAGAAGATGGCAAATTTATGAAAAATAGAATGAAGATAAAATTTTAAAATTAAATTGACTTGCTTGAAAAGTTTTTTGTTTACAAACTAACAACTATATTATTGAGCTTATGATTATCACGTTTTTTGGAGAGCAAAAGTCCAATTTATTCTTTAATTTTAAAGCTTAATTATTTATTAACATTGAAATAAAATTTGTGCATGTATTTTACAGATACCACAATCAGGAGTGCTAATATTATCAGAAGAAGAAAAGAGAACATTAATATCAGAAGGGTACCCAGTACCCAATAAACTTCCATTAACAAAACAAGAAGAGAAAAATTTAAAGAAAATCAGAAGAAAAATAAAAAATAAGGTAGGTATTAAGTGTAGATGTGTGTATATTATGTATACTCTTAGTTTTAGTTGTAGTCTGTAATGTCCTTGATATAGTTGGATTACCTGCTTTGCTTGAAAGAAAGCAAACAAATTTTGGTATTGATGATGACTTAAGAAATGGAAGAGTACATGAATTCTAAAAATATTCAAAATTAGTTTAAATCCATTCATTAAAAATTTATTGCGTTGTTTAAAAAAATATATTCACCATTTTCATAACATTTTAGGAAAATTTATACATTGACATCTAAATATACAACATTACTCATAAGTATGCCATTTTTAGGCATTCACTAAATTTTCATTTTGTTCTATATCAAATTTGAAAGGAGAATATGACAATTTAAGATCACCGACAAGATTTCCATTGTTAATTTGTAAAAATATTGCAGATCTCAGCACAAGAAAGTAGACGGAAGAAAAAAGAATATGTGGAGGCTTTGGAAAAACGAGTAGAATCCTTTTCACAAGAAAATAATGATCTGAAGAAAAAAATGGAGATGTTAGAAACAAACAATAGGTCTCTGATAGGACAGTTACATAAACTACAGAATATTGTGGGCAAAGTTACACGGACAACAAGCAACGGAACGGGAACTGTGCTAATGGTTAGAAAATAATCTGTTATTATCAGGGATTAAAACTTTGAGAGGGATCAATTAATTATCTCCCTTTGTTACATGTGTGATATTAAAACAAAAGATTTATATCCAGGAGGATATTGGACTTAAATATTGAGGATGTGAAACGAGGAAATGGACCTGAATTAATTTATTTTAGAAATGTGTTTATTTTATCTTGATTGTATTTGTAAAATTTTGATCCCTCTCAAAGTTTATGGTTAATAGGAAAGCTGTGTTGGTTAAAGTGCTATGTTAATAAACTGTTGAAAATCAGGACCTGTTTGTAAAGTGAATATTGGGAAAAATTGAAGAGAAAATCAGGACAAGACAACACAAGACAAAATCAAGACAAGACAATGCAATACAAAATCAGGACTAGAAAAGACAAATTAAAATCAGGACTAGACAAGACAACATGAGACATTGCAGATGTGAAGAGAAATTTAATAATTTGTCCCAACCGTGATATATAAAACAAATTCAGCTGTTGCAAAATAATGAAATTTAAAAATCACATTTTATGATTTTCAACAGTTCTAGTACATGTATGTGTCTAGTTTGTATCCATAAAAACACAGAACCATTGATATATTGAATATTATATATGTCTGACTGGAGTAATATTGTCTTAATATGCTGAAACATTCAAATGTGCAGAATACAGTAAACTGAACCTTTTGAATAAAAGAGTTGTCCGTAAATCAGTGTCAAATTTGTAAAATTTGTAAAAAGAAAATCATTAAGTTGACAAATTTGGAAAAGTACAAGTACTTATTTGTAATGACAAAAGAAAAAGAAGAAAAAATGGAGTGATTAATAGTATGTACTATTGCTGACACATGTTATTTATTTCTCAGATAAATATCATGTAAAACCATTGTTTTTTTCATGAATATCAAATTTTATGTAAATTTATTATAAAACAGATTTCCTAATTGCCTGTATTTTATTACGAATACAATGTAACATTAGAAAAATTCAGCATATTAAAAGCAGGACAATAGAAAAAAAAATACATGTTCAGGAATGCATTATTACCTCAGTCAAGACATACAATTTAGGTTTAAAAAAAATAGAAAAAAGAAATCGAAAATTTACATGTAAACAATTATATTTTAATCCATGGCCATACTTTGGTAAAATTTGAGAATAAGAGATTCAAAGCAATTTTTTAAAAAGAAAATTTTGTAGAAAAATTCTAATTCCATATTTAATATTACGAGAAACAAAAGATAAGCAAAGTTTTGTTTACATGTAAATACTTCAAAATCAATAAGCTAAATTGTTTGCATGTTCTAATGCAGGTTTTGGTTTTGTGTTTTGCTGTCTTTTTGGGAAATTGGACACCATCCTCGTTGAATATTGGTTATTCTACGAGTTCTAGCATGTCGATGAATGGCGGGGCTTCTTTATTTTCCAATCCACGCCTGCTTCAACCATCTCCCAGGATGGGACCCTCGGTGCAGAATCCCAAGGTGGATGCTTACTCTACTCCCAACAGTAAGTATGGGGTCAAGGGTTATATGTAAAATTTCTTGACTTGCTTATTTATACTTTCCAGTCAGCTGCATATATACTGTAAAAGCAGAAATTTTCGTGGAGGATTTAATTTCGTTTTTTCCTGGAAAGAATATAATCAGGAAATTAATTAAACCCACGAAAATTTAACCTCCATTTAATACCACTTACATTTAAGGAAATCATGAAATTAAAATTCCCATGAAATCTTATAGGGAGACAAAACCACGAAATTTTAACCACACGAAAATTAATGTTTCTACAGTATATATGATCAACAAAATAAAGTGCATTTACAGAAAAAAAAGTGTGTGTAACGTGTTATCTATATATAAAGAGGGGGAGATCATTTCACTACCAACCATCAACAAACAGGAGTTAAACTATAAATGTTTATTTCACAAATTATTTTTGATAATCAATAATTGAATTTAGTTTTGTGGTTATATATTCAATATTTAAACAAATACAATTACATGTTAATGATTGCCCTTAATCACAATCTACTGTTTGAAGTATGAACGACACACAGTACAAGTTTCAGTATAGAATAGTATCATACCACTGAAGTGAAATGTAACATCAAATTCAAACTTTTAATTGACTCCATAATATGTTCTTGGGATATACCGTATAGCGGGTTATTTTCGCAGGTGTAAAATTTCGCGATTTGCATTGAATAAGGTATACGAAATATTTTGGTGGATGCAATGTTTTTATCAATACCTTTGCATGTTCACTTGTAAATTGGTGGAATTTATTATGGCGATTTTGTTCTATCCGGGAAAATTAAGCAAAAATTTACACCCCACGAAAATAACCTGCTATACGGTAATAATTGTTTCAAAATTATTTGGTACAGTCTGGAATTATTGCATTGATAAGATTTTATCATTGTCTTGTTAATATACACCTGAAGAACAGAAAACTAGTCTGGTTAATTAACACAATATTGCATTAAATTAAACCACAAACATTCTTGTAACATAATTATCTTTTGTTTCATACTGTGTCAATGAAATATATGTTTAGAGATGGACAAAAACTCGCTCAATAAAATAAAATGAAATTGTCAACAAATATATAAATTCATGCTTATTAAAAAAAAAAGATGAAATGAATGAATTAAATGAGATTTGTTTTTGTATTTTTTAGTGAAATCTAGAGTGCTATTATCCTTGTTTGAAGAATTAGAAGATTCGACAAGGTATTATCCGTATGGCCCCATAACACCAGGTGGCACTGGAAAAGAATCTCTGTCACATGACCTTGTCAAAACTTGCGAGAAGGGTCCCGAGATATCACCACCAACTTCTGACGACAAAACTGCCAAAAAAGTTGAAGTAGTAACAGTTGATGCCAGAATTGGTAATGGTAATGCCACCATCAATGAAAAAGATGCAGCGCAAGCCATCATGCATCCAGACATATCGGCCTCAGCAGATTTCTTACAGCAAAGTGGTTCAAAAGCTGTTGATGTAGAAACAGCATAAACAAAACAATTCAAAAAGTGCTCTAGCAGTGGTTATGGACGTGGTATTCCGTAGAAAAATGCATTTCACAAGTTTGTTTTAGTCATTTTTAGGAGGGTTTATGTATAGGTACACTGTTAATATTTGTTTTTGTTGATTACAACTGTTATGTGAGAAGAATTCGTTGTTTTTGTGAATTTTGCAAATGTTTATTGATGACCTTTTAATTATGTGGACCAATTTCCGTTTTTAGTGAGGTCTGTGTGAAACTTTCCACGCTTGTTACGAGCGTGGACGTTATCTCTGTCTCTTTTATAATCACCTTTTTTTGCTATCTGTTTTACAATTTTTTACTGCAGTTTTATTTTTTATTTTTAAGAAACAGAAAAAAAAAGTAAAAAGAGAGGAAATGAATTATAATCTTTTTTTTTTATTCTGGATTTTTTTTTGTTTTCTGTATGACGTCACGGCCATGAGTTTGAATTAAGGATCATTGAAAACCAAAAGAACTGAAGAAAAAAAATCTAATTGAGAAATTTTCGTGTGTTACCATAAAGAAAGGTCCACATAATTGTATTTATTATTTTGTTAATTGTTCTCTGCTAAATGTATGTATTGATTTGGTGGTGCTTCGGCCATAAGTAAATTAATTGTTCACTGTCAATAAGAGAAAAATCTGAAGTTGCGATTAACAAGTATTCAGCATTTCCAGTGCAAAAATGTAGCAATGTGTTTGTTTTAAAATACCGGCTTGGAGGACTTTAAAAGAATAAGATACAATTTTAATTCCTTCTGGAATAACATCACCTGTGAACAGTGGACAATCTTAATTTTGCTTTTATAGGCCATGACATTTATGTTAGCATCTCAGGTGGAAACGTTGATCGTAAAATTACTTTGAGATTGAAGTATTTATTTATTTGTAAATTTAAAGATAATTATTTATCGAATGTTAAATTGTTAAAAATTTATTTTGAAATTTTAATTATTTTCAATGATATATTAAACAATATTTTTGCGTCTCTGTGATAAAAGAAAACCTATCATGACTTGAATTATTTATTTTTATTTAATTTTTTTTGTTTTGCAATAGAAAGAAAGACAACTCTTTGGCATTTTTTTTTTTGACAAAAAGTACTTATGGTATTTTTTCAGTCAACTTCTGATGACCGACTATTAAGTTTCAATGAATTATTTGTTTATTTTTTTTCAATGTCTAAAAGATAATAATAAGAGTACAATAGTGCGTATTCATATGTGTGAATGATCATTTGTGTGTCTGAAATGTATGTGTTTGTCTCAGTTGTAAAAGAAGATATATATTTTATTCATGGACGGACGAGCTTGTCATTTATCATTTTATTGAGTTGCAATATTTTATTTTCATGCCACTTACGTGCATGAAAATTGGCTATTGTCGGCAAGAGTGCATTTTGAACATTTAGTTATTTAATGAAATTGTATTTATAAAATTTTAAAACATGAGTCCAAAATAAATTAATCGTAGTTTTATTGAATGGAATTTTAAATTTCCATATTCGTACAGCATTTCCAAAATAATCACAACTTCTATGCAAATGGTGTTGTAAAGAAAACTGTCATCAAAATTCATATTTATTTATTTGTATTTATCAAACATTAATTTATTTTGGTTTCATATTCAATTATTTTTGACACTAGTCACATGTAAATAGATTATAGATGGAAGGGAGCTTCCATATAAATATGAAATGGTTGTGGGTTTCAAACCATTATTTCATTATATCATTATGTCTGCAGCAGTACAGCTGGTTGTATTAAAATTGATGTACATCATACATGATAAACATTTGATGATGTACAACATACAAAGTTTAAAAATCAATGTACAAAATTATTATATTTCATTAAAAGTGTTTATCAAGACAAATAAAAAAAATATCAAACATTTTTTTTAGATGTCATTAATTTCATGTGCAACTGAAAATATTTATTTGAATCAGAAAAAGATAAAATTTGTGTGTGTACAATAGAAATTAAAGTATAGAAATTAATCAGAAAGTGCTGCTTTGCATCATTTATCATTGTAAAATTTCGGGATTACAATGGGCATGATTGTACATACAACATGTTAAAAATATATATTAATATATCAAATAAAAAAAAATCAGATACAGTTGTGTGTTGACTCCTCATAATTTACTGCCTTTTTAGAGTGAAATGGTTCGTTTACTTTCCTTTAATGCCAAGATAGGGCTTCTGTTGGTGTGATCACTATTAAAACAAGAATGTGTCCCCAGTACATGAATGCCCCATCCACATTATCATTTTCTATGTTCAGAGGACCATGAAAATGGGGGAAAATCTCTTATTTGGCATTAAAATTAGAAAGATCATATCATAGGGAACATGTTTGCTAAGTTTTAAATTGATTGGACTTCAACTTCATCAAAAACTACCTCGGCCAAAAACTTTAACCTGAAGCGGGACGGATGAATGGACTCCATGGAGGCACAGACCAGAAAACATAATACCAATAAATGGGGCATAAAAAAAGATATTTTGCTTATTTGTTACTTTATGTCTAACTATCTGCTAGTGTTGTACGACCTTGACTGGCTGGTAACCCCTCACACAGTCGGTACTTTTTGTCTTATATTTTGAAGGAACAGCTAAATAATCAGTAGTGACTCATTTTCTTGGGACTTGGTCATCAAGCTAATTCTATACTATTGTTAAAGAACAGTGTAGCATTTATATTCATATTGGTGGTATTTCTGTTTTCCAAGAACTGGATGTGGTTTTGAAAATTTTCTATCTTAAACTTAAAAATTCTTCTGGTCTACCGTTCTTAGGTTTTCGTTGTCTACAAAAGAAGTCCCTAGTGTAAACAGTGTATAACTTGCATGTTTTATTTGATACACTTTCCCAATTTATTTCTTGATATTAAATGCATGAAATATTAAGTAGGGGGATGTAATTACATGTTAAAAAAAAATTGGGTGCTGAATCTTCATGTTAAGCAGTGATTTGGTCCAGTTCACACAGGTCAAATTTTATCACGTCTGAAGCTGTCAAACTGAACTTTACACCCCCTTAACACAGAATTGTCAATATTTTGAGTTAGAGCTGGTAGAAGTTTCTATAATTTTGATATTAATTGTCTCACTAGTAGTACACTACACTGTAAAAATCTTTTTGAGAAAGAGCAGGTGCAATTTTTTTAATTTGAATTTATTGTCTTAAAGAAATGCACTACGAAATAACTGTGTTCTCAGGCCAGAATTCTGTCCAATGATAATTGAAAAAGGGAAAGAAGACATGGCATATATGTCAATGAGACAACAGCCATCACAACACCTTGTAAAAAAAAAAGCATCAAAAGCACCAAATGCCAACATAGTCTTGAACAATAAGTTGAGCTCTACACATCAAATTTTGCATAAGGTGTCCCACATCTATTCATCCAATCCCCAAAACATTAAAAAAATAAACTAAGAAAGACAATGGAGTCTAAAAGTTGTTCAATAACTAAACAGAAGCTATCAAATATACCTTCAACACCACATTCTCAAAATAAATTAATATATGACAAAAAAACTGACTGAAAAAGGTCAAACACATTTATGAAGATGTCAAAAATACTTTCTTTTAGATAAAGAGGGAAGAATTAGTTACAGTAAATTCAGAAATTATTGTGAGCATTTGTTAGTGCGATTTTATTATTTAAGGCTAAAATGAGATTTTAATTTTTGCTTTATTACAAAAATACTGATCAATTCATATAAAAAATTCAAATGAGAGTTGAAATTATTGAGATTATAACCCTGTCGCATTTTTCTCAATAATAAAAACATCACAATAATTTCTGAATGTACAGTATTGTATTTGGCTAGGATATCACAGAAGAGAGTTTTAACTTCAAAAGATGGTCATTTGTCAATCACTACAATCCTTTTTGAACGAAAGTGATGCACTGATAAGATCCTCTTATATGTCAAAATGATTTCTTAATATCAGAAGACATTTGATGATAGTAACAAAGAGTTCAAGCAATAATTTCATTACAACCTTGACATTTTATGCATGAAGAACTAGGATGAGGCAAGTTTCACAGAATGATGACACCCCTATAATCCTCTGTATCTAAAGAGAGATATAAGGGGCCTCAATGGCCAAGCACTCTTTCAACTAGTGTATCACTAGCTTGTCAACACTGAGGTGAGATAAAACCAATCACATTGCAGGACTCCAATTTTAATTGACTGGGATTGTCAGTTTTCCAGTAGCAAGTTGTGGTTTATGGGCACTCCACCTATAAAAAAAGACCATCCCATAATAGCCTATAGTGTTGAAAGTGGCATTAAACATTAATCTACCGATCAAATTTACGAAATATCTTTTCAATGAATACTTCTTGTTTACATTCATGATATAAGCTAAGAGAAGGAATCTCTGGTGTCCAACAATGAAAAAAGCAAGTGATATGTCAGTGGTTATAAAAGATCATGTGGGAACTTGGAAGTAGAGAGAACAGCATGGACAAAAGAGAGATATTAGTCCACAAAAACCTTAAGATTGTTTAGTGAAACCAACTGTAAGAAGGGTTTTAACACTCAACCTCAGAAATATGTTGTACATGACAAAAAGTAAAAACACAAAATACTGAACTCCGAGGAAAATTCAAAAAGGAAAGTCCAAAATCAAAAGGCAAAATCAAAAGTCCAAAATCAAAAGGCAAAATCAAAAGTCCAAAATCAAAAGGCAAAATCAAAAGTCCAAACACATCAAACGAATGGATAACAACTGTCATATTCCTGACTTGGTACAGGCATTTTCTAATGTAGAAAATGGTTGATTGAACCTGGTTTTATAGCTAGCTAAACCCCTCACTTATATGACAGTCGCATCAAATTCCATTACATTGTCAACGATGCGTGAACAAAACAAACATACTCAAAGAGTAAAAATGTCAAAAATAGGGGTACAGCAGTCAACATAGTGTTATCATCTTAATCACTATAAAAACAACAAAAGAAGCACAAAAAGGCATACATCAAATTTAACATCCTCATTTTGCTTATCTTATACGATTTTATTTATCTATGTAAAGTCTAACAATAAAGGATGGAAGGTTTTCATTACTGGTGTAAAATTGCGCGTTTGAAATTCGCACAGGTAGACATAAAATAATTTACCTTGACAAGTCTTCCTTGGTTAAAGGATGGGTTGGTGGATTAAATATATGATTAAATCTGGTTATCTGTGACATAAACTACTGTGGATTCATCACTTTCGTTTAATATCAATTTATTTTTTATGTATAGGGGAACCAAGAATTTAAAGTCCAAAGAAACACAAATTTCAATAAGAATATATGCAGACTTTGGCAAAACCATGAAACCAAATATTCACAAAAATAGCAATTTTACCTCAAACCACGAAAATTGGTACCCACGAAAATAAATGAATCCACAGTAATTCATGAATGTGTCAAAAGTTTCAAAGATATTACTCCAGATTTCGAGTTATGCCCCTAGGAAATATAAATTGTATGGAAAATTACCTATTAAAAGAGCTCTGTGTACAATTGTTGCCAGATATTTATGAAATTTATACATGTAGTATCAATGTCTTTGATGAGTTCGAAAATCAGTGCTTATCAACTATTTTTAAAAGAAATATGCTACTTGGAAATATTGATCATATGGAAAATTGCATTAGTAGCACTTTCATATGTTCAACTCTTGCAAGAATGTCATAGGCTGATATCAGCAATGTCATCTTTGAAAATAAGTTCTAATCAAATATTTTGAACAAGTTATCCCCCTTGGAATAATAAATTCTAATGAAAATCTAACTGTATTTGCTCTGAAGAATATAATTCTTTTAAATATTGATATATATTTTTTATACGACCGCAAAATTTTTGCGGTCGTATATTGGTATCACGTTGTCGTCGACGTTGATGTTGTTGTCAGTGTCGTCCGAAGACAGATGGTTTCCGGATAATAACTTTAGTATTAGTAAATAGAAATCAATAAAATTTTAACACAATGTATATTACCACAAAAGGAAGCTTGGGATTGATTTTGGGGTTATGGTCCCTAAGTTTTAGGAATTAAGGACCCAAAAGGGCCCAAAACAAGCATTTATCTAGTGTCAGTACACAAAGTTGTGTATAAGTATTTCAATTGTTCTGAAATTGTACAACAATGTTTAATAGCATACATAGAAGGTTGGGAGTTTATTTTGTGGGTTATGGGGCAAACATTCTAGGAATAAAGGGCCAAATAGGGGCCAAAAACAAGCATTTTTGTAGTTTCAAGATAATAAATTGGAGTTATCTTTCTTTGTCCAGAATGGTTGTTGAATCACCTAAAACCAATGTTTTATGAAATCTTTGAAAATTGGAGTTATCTTTCTTTGTCCGGAATAGTAGTTGAATCAACTGAAATCAATGCTATATACAATATACAATGCAATATTCACTTTACTACTAACTGATAAATTAAAGCAGTCTTTACCATTCAGTGATTACAAGCACTTTGCTTACCATTCTAGGGTTATGCCCTTTACAAATGGAAAAATTGAAGATTTCTTTAGTTTCTGTTCTCTTAACTTAAGTTGGTCTCAACTAAATTAAATGAAATGTGTATATAATGCTTACTACCTCTAAACTCAGTTTAAGTTCAATTTTTGGCAGCTCCACTTTTACAGTTCTCTTGAGTTATGTCCTTTAACGTTATATGCTTAGGGGGGGGGGGGGGGGGGGGGGGGGGGGGGGGGGGGCATCATCTGTGTCCCTTTGGACACATCTCCATTTTTTTTTTAGAAGTTACTATTTATTAATATTAATTTTAACCATGACTGTATGACATTTTATATTTTAATATTTTATGATGTATTTAAATGAGAATTAATTGTTGCAAACTCTATTAGAAATTAGAATTGAGATCATTGTTTGAATAGGGGAAAAGGAAGGTGAAAAAAATTGGGGAGGGGGGGTTCAATTTTTCTCATTTCTGATTTCAGAAACTAAATCTGAATTTCTTCAAATATTTTTTTTTTTGAGAGGATTAATATTCAACGGCATAGTGCAAAAAGCAAAAAAAAAAGTTCATTAGACCACATTCATTCTGTGTCAGAAACCTATGCTGTGTCAACAATTTAATCACAATCCAAATTCAGAGCTGTATCCAGCTTGAATGTTGTGTCCATACTTGCCCCAACCATTCAGGGTTCGACCTCTGCGGTCATATAAAGCTGCACCCTGCGGAGCATCTGGTTTCATTTATTGCCTTTCAACCTTGCATAGATATCAAATGTGCAATGCAGGGGATATTTGACCACTATTCTTTCATTCATATTGAAATATCAGTTAATGTAACTTGAACCTCAGCCATTCATAAATGGGTTAGGCAGCAACCATTTGATTTTCTGGGGGGGGCTATGGTTTTTTTTTCTGTGCAAACTTTTTTTTTCGCCTGTGGCGAAAAACAATCTATTTTTTTCGCGACAAGTCGAAAACAATTTTTTTCTTTCAATTTTAGCATTACATATAGTGGCAGCTGAGGGTGAAACAAACAATTTTTTTTTCTCAGAATCAAAAACAAATTATTTTTTTCTCCAAAAACTGGAAACAAACTTTTTTTTCCAAAAAAAAACCATAGCCCCCCCCCCCCCCAGAAAATCAAATGGTTGCTGCCTTAGATTAATCACACAGTAACCATCAATTTTGCAGAATTCATAATTTTTCCGGATTCAAATATCTTTCTTTTTCTACTTTGTAAACTAGACATTCTCTTGTGCATACAGGTTACATTTGTAATATCTGCATGTTAGAACTTTGCATGCATTTTTTTAAGCAGATTTAACACCCCACCTTGGATAACTTAGAAAACTGACAATCCTAGTTAATGAAGATTGGAGTCGAGTGCACCCACAACAGCAGGGATTAAACTCACAACCCCAGTGTTGACTCAGACTGGCTAGTGATTAAAGTAGTAACTACTTAGACCACTCGCCCATCGAAGCCCTCTTGTGGCCAATGAGATTTCTTAATATTAAAAAAGAGCTCTTTTTGTCCACTTTGGCTTGTCATACATATATGTAACGGTTTATTTCTTCCTCTGATATTTTATCCTGAGGATAATTTGTCATGGTAATTTTTTTCCAGGCATGGTATTTCACAGGTTGATTTTTTCCAGAGGAGTGAAAATCTATCTGTGTTATGCGGATAGTATGTACCGGTATATATTTGCCGTACTATATTTCACAGAACCGTGTGAAATAGAGTCCCATTAACTACTATGTAAGTTACTCACAATCAATATATACCTGACTATAATTATAAAATGTTTCACAAAGGTAGACCAAATTTGCATAATTTATTAAAGGGAGGTAATTATGAGCAATTTATATTTTAAAGATATCAATATAATATATTTCTGAATCTATTTTATAGTGAAATTTGTCCTTGAATTTTATTTTTTATATATTCATTTATATAAAAAGATGACTTACAACTTGATTTAATAAGACAGATAACATTTCACAGGTTAAAACTATCCAGCTGTTAAACATGCTTTTGTTCCAATTTATTGTTATGCTATGATTTATCTGATTTCCATATAATCAACAACTACATCTCTGTCCCTAGACAAAACTATTTATATAGTTAAAAATATCATCATAATCAAATTCTTCTATTACTGTTAACAGTAGTAATGCAACTATATTTCTACCTTACATTTATATTTGTACTGAGATCTGAAAACAACTCACTTTTACATGTATTTCACTAACCTTAAATATTTAATCATGATATTATTTTCACAATTACGATCTTTGAAATTACTTCTGGTTTTCTTCCCTATGTTTCATGATAATTTCTTTTTAAAAGGATGATATTGACTTGAATATTTCAGGAAATTTTTTCAAGGATAATTTGTGAAATTATTTCCCATTATAATACATTTATTTTAACAATTTCGCTTTATTTCAAATACACTATTATTATTTCATAGTATTTTTAAAGGATAAGTTTTTTCTAATCACTATTCAATAAGTTAACTACCCAGATAGAATTTCACAGTAAAGGAAAAAAATATCCCAGGGAAATATTTTCCTCCGGATAAAAAAATAACAACAACTACTGTGACATTTTTTCCTCCGGATCAAATTTTACCTGTTGATTGATTAATATTTTTGTGTATTATAGACACATGAATACCCTGTCATCCTGGTTTGCCCACTTTTAATTACATGTATATGTAAACATAGAGGGAATTGTTGTTTTAACAATTATAGTTTATTTCTGAATTATAGTCATGTTTTTTACCTTATATTTTACCAGTAAAATTAAAAAATAATATGATATTCTGCTATTAAATCAAGGTAAATGTGCAAAAAAATTCTATATTTTATATATATTTGGCAGGATAATGTATTTTATTCAAAAAATAGGGAAAATGTGTGCTAAAATGAATAAATATTTCAATTTATCAACAAATATTTTTAATTATTGGTACATTCTGAAAAAAAGGTGAAAAGTAAAATAATGAAACTAAAGATTAAATAGAATAAATCTCGTTTGAATATCTTTTAATTTACTCAACTTATTTTTTTTTTAATTTCAATACAATACACTGTTTCAAAATTTAGTAAAATATAAAATTATCCAATTAAATTTAACAACTAGAATATAAATGCAACTGTTCAGTAGCCATTGATCAACAACACCAGTTACAGCTTCAACCAGAAACACTATCTATTGACTACGAGACAGCAACCAACAACGCAACACAGACAGTATGTCCAGGGGTAACCGTGAAAGGCTGCTTCTTCACCTAGTGTATATGGCGAAAGGCACAGAAATATGGACTACAGTCCTATTATAAAGAAAATGAAGACATTTCTTAACTGATACGACGAGCCGCAGTACTACTGGTACATCTTGTTCCACCCCACCTTGTTGACGATGTTTGGCTAAACACTTTAGAAGACATTAGAGAAACTGAAAACATACCCGCTACAATTTCATTTACAGATTACGTGACAGAGTTTGGGGTTGAAAACTACCGCTTTCTATGGAACCACTATTACACAGAAGGACCCCGCACCATACACAAATCACCTGGAAGGATGGCACAACAAACATAAGAAGCGACTCAAACACGCCCACCCAAACATCTACGAGATCATTGAGCTACTGAAGAAGACAAAAGCACTAACAGAATGCAACATTATCCAGTATGCAGCAGGAGGAACCCGCCCACCATAAAGACGACCATACAGAGTAATTAGACACCAGACTCATATACAGATACCAACAAGGACCCATCAACGTGGTAGATTACTCTGACGCAACATCCCATCTTCTCCATTTGAACCGAACAATGTGAAAGTGAATTATTGTTAATTGTGACTTTGCAAATATATTAAATGTTTTGTTACTTTTGATGTATAATATAAAAGATTGTATTTCTCATCATTTTACATGTAGTGCCCTTATTACTTTTCTGTGCTTAATTGATTTCCTTATGCAATGCATTTATAAAATTAATTAATTTATTAAATAAAGTTTGCAATAAATGAGTACTCAGTGTATAAATGTATTTCTATCATGAAAATCATTCAGAAACTAATGAACATAAAGACACTTTTATAACTGAATATCATTTTTTAGTTATTTGCTGTATATGTATGTTGAATTAATTGATTGAATTGATATTAAATTACTGAGAAAATATTTGATTTTTTTATTATTTTGCTATACAATAAAACAACCTGAATATTTGGAAAACACTCACAAACTATTTACCTAAGTTGGAACAGACTATACAATCGTATGCTCATTAAACCTTTTGTCCTTTTTATTTTCATAACTAATAGATAATTGGTAGAATTAAAAGTGGGCAAACCAGGAGTAAACCATGAATACAATGAATGATGACTTGAATGTAATACTTTGAAACAGTAACAATGTGTTTGAGACATCTAATTGAAAAGAGACTTCACACCAACTCACTAGAATTATAACCAATTTAAGTGTAACCTCCGAAAACTATAAACTGGCTTACAAAAGCACAAATATGAAGTTCAGGAATTTATTAGTCCCCTACCTACGAAGTGGAACCTACTGACGAAGTCAAAGGGAACTTTAGGTTTGCACTCTGTCTGTCTGTCTGTCTGTCTGTCTGTCTGTCTGTCTGTCTGTCTGTCTGTCTGTCTGTCTGTCTGTCTGTCTGTCTGTCTGTCTGTCTGTCTGTCTGTCTGTCTGTCTGTCTGTCTGTCTGTCTGTCTGTCTGTCTGTCTGTCTGTCTGTCTGTCTGTCTGTCTGTCTGTCTGTCTGTCTGTCTGTCTGTCTGTCTGTCTGTCTGTCTGTCTGTCTGTCTGTCTGTCTGTCTGTCTGTCTGTCTGTCTGTCTGTCCCTCAGTCCCGCAAACCAGTTTTCAAGACTTTTTGTCTTCATGTTTGAAGATAGTGATTTGATATTTGGTGTATTGTTTTCTCATGACAAGTTACAGGTCAAGTTCGATATTCATGATTTTAGCTTTTCTCCTTGCCCTTTCCCTAGAATTAGATTTTTTATGAAATACTTATTTTAATAATTCAGATAAAAATCCAGATAAAAATATAAACAGAATTCTTCTGTCCCTATAACTGTATAATGCCAGTATATATTTTCCTAATATCAATTTGCTTTTATCACTTTAGCTATTTGCTATTTAAAAATATTTTTTTTGGATAAAACAGTCATATTCAAAATCATTATAAATATTTACAAAATACACCAACCTTCAATCTTCAAATATTCTTGTTCACAAAACTGAGACACAACTACACCTGTCGATCAGTTTTATATCAATTATGAAAAACATACAATGTAGTGAACAGTTTTTACCTTTTCTTATAGGTTAGAGAAGGGGTTAGTATGATCTAAACTAATTACTAGAATGAAATACAAATACAAATACAAATATTTTATTGGCACAAACACAATTACAATAATTGGCAAAGGCCCATATTACAGTGCATTACAACAATGAATACAGCATACAGTTGAAGTAAATGATATTGTGAAATACCTTTGAATAATATTTAAGCTAAATGATCAAACTGCATCATAAATACAATTTGATAAAATATATAAATGTGATTCAAAAAATTATATTCTCTTTCTTTCTTTTTTTTTGAATTTTATTTTATTTAACAATTTCAATTCATTTACTGAACTCAATACAAAGAGAGATAACTCAAAAATAACTATAGATGTAAGTTTTGTAATTACATAAGGACCGTTTCGGTATATAAAAAAGTCTTTTCCATTTGGTATTTAGTTAGAATTTGAAAAGAGTTATTTCCCTTTCAATGCAAAATTTATTTCCTGAAAAAATTATAATACACAATATTTAGCGATGACAAATTATTTATTTAGAATGAGACTAGATATATGCTTGCTTTATCTCCTAACATTATGTTCATTCTTACAGGTAAATATATCCGTAATATCCCTATCTGTGAAATTAGTACCTTAAAAATTATGTAAACAATAAACAGATCATTTGAGAAAATCCATAATATGAGGCAGGCATTACCTGTAAATGGGGACGAAGTCTGTATGAATTATTTTTTTGTAACTTAAATATTTGTTTAAAAAAAAAGAAACGGAAATACCGTAACGTTTCCGATTTTGGTTCTGTTGTTAGGGATTTAGTTGTGACGTTATTTAAATTATAACGTCATATGCAATGTAAACAAAGAAACGCTATCATCAGGTAACGTTTTTTCATATCAAGGAATTATTAGAAATGAAATTGGTATTGCGCGTTCCTTCCTATTTTATACTAGACTGATAAATATATATTTTACTCAAAGTTTCATTCAAACGAGACCGGAAAAAGGAAGTACATTGTACATTTGTGCACAGGTCCGGAATTTGAAAACACGACAAAAAAAATTTGAACGATTTTGAGTTCATTAGTACAATGAAAAATTCAAGAAATTTTCCCGTATTTTTTTTTTATTGAATTTTCTACTGTTATTGGGGACTCCGTCCCCATATTAGGCAAATTATCACAACATTAGTTCACCAGTTTACTTTTTAAACTTTTATATACCAATTAACTGTTTTTCTATCTCAAAATGTTTAAAAAAAATAGAAATACAGAAAGTTACATTGATTCGGTTCACATATAACAATGCAAACATGCATAAGCAACTAGACTTTATAAATCAAACCTCCAGTTGGGGATCTACAATTCTTGAACTTTAACAGTACATTACCCAAATTGCCTCTTTGCTCTTCGTCTTCTTTTCTTTATATACAAAAAAACATCAACTGGTTGATCTACATCTATACTATTGATCTGCAGTGGAAATCCATAATGCAGATGATAACTTTTAGGCACATGCCTGGTTTAACAGTATTGTTAATGATTAAAAATATATTTTTAATTTTATAATAATTTTTCTATTTTTATACATGTATATACAAATGTATATGCTTCGAGTACCCAAATTGCACCTATTCAACAAAATAGTTGTGGAAATCTTACAAGTTTTTTTTGAGACAAAACACTTGGTACATCTGTATTTTTATTATTTGACATAATACACGTCTGTCAACATAGCTGTATTGAATTTAAATATACACAAAATGTTCACAGTATTAAGTATCAACAGATGAAGCGCTCACTGGAAAAAGTAAATCTACGGAAACGTCGTCATGCAACGTTCTCAAAAAGTCATCTTTTAAAAATGAGCAAATTAAATATGTTACAAGCATCCATTTCTTATAAAATGGATATTAAGAATGGACTTATGTCAAATTGTTTTAAATATTTGAAGAAATGGAATGAAGGATGTTAATTAAAGCATGGATGCAATTTGAGTACTCCTCATTACAGAATCCTGGATTGTTTGGAGGTCATTTCAAACCCATTTTTCTATTATTCAATATGGATTCAAAATTGAATTGATTTAACTATCTAGTAAATAAAGATACATAGTCTATATAAACACTAAATGGAAACTTTTGTCTGCATCATATACATAGTCTAAATAAACACTAAATGGAAACTTTTGTCTGCATCATAAACAAACCTAGGTGAAAAAATTGTTAAAAAAGGTGCAATTTGGGTATTGACAGGTTACATGTCATACAACATGTACAACAGCAATCACTTTTCCTTTGTGGTGTCAGATATTTTCCCTCGTCAGGAAGTCGAAAGTTGTGAAAAAAAATACTCATTTCCACAAAACACAGATCGATTTTGGTGGTGTCTTTTACATGTATACTATTTTAGAGTTATGTCCCTCTACAAATGTAAAAAAAATGCTCAAAAATAGGTTTGGATCGCTTACTTCAGTTTGCCTCAACCAAATGTTATGAAACTTATACACAATGCTCTGACATTACCAAAAAACTAAGATCAATGAATTGTTGTGGTGTCAGTATTACCGTTCTAGAGTAATGCCCCTTACATTAAATGAAGAGGGGGCATCATCTGTGTCCCATGGAAATATTCCTCATTTATTTTATAAGAGAAAGACTATTTTTCTCCACCTCATGAATATACATCTTAGTTTAATTTGCCTTTGATATTGACATGTTAACAAAATTGCAGTTGAAAGGAATGGAAGTTCATGGGCTATAGAACACTTCTATAGAAATACATGTATTCATATACATTTTGCTGCAGGATGTTGAAATAACTTTTCAGGAATTAATGAATAATTTTGTTCCAATTTTAATCATTGAAAAATCAATCTTTGACATAGAAAAAATATAAGTTAACTGCATATTAAAGTTTCTAATGAATGACATTATGTAGCATGTACATCTTCTCTGTAAATTTTTTCAGGCAGCATCACAAGACACAAGTTTTGAAGATGTAAGATGTAAATGTGTTTGTCCTCCACTAAATGAAGTTAACTCTACACAAGATAGAACAGTTTACATAAGTGCTAATGTTAATCCAAACATGTGGTGAGTTGTTAAATCAAGGTAATTGGAAGACACTGTACATTTTTTATTCTACTGATGAGAATCGATAGAAATACATGGTTTCAATTTGTATTTTAAAATAAGGAGATGTAGAATGATTGCCAATGAGACAACTATTCACCAGAGTCGCAATAACATGTCTGTTTGCAATTATTAGTTGTAGCCTTCAACAATGAGCAAAACCCATACTATATCGTTAGCTTTACATTTACAAGACAAAATGTGAAACAATTTTTAAGGAAAAACCAACAACCTTATTTATGACACAACAATTAATAAAAAACCAATATGATATATAGCAACCAATGATATCCACTGAATTAACTGCCATTGAGTTATTTGAAGTTCCATGAACATTTATTTATAATATTGTAGCCTCTATATTGTATTATTGTTTGTAGTACATTTGTACATGTATATAATGCTTGACCATGAATCAACAGTTACACTATTCCATTTATGGATGATTAATAGTGTTGTAATGAAGGTTTAAATGCATCTAAAAAAGAAAATTTACAAGACATCTAGAAAATTTCATCAGTAATTACACAGATATCTATTAAAATGTACTTATTTTAAGTTTTGTTTTACAATAAAATATATTTTTTTTTAATTTCTATTTTCAGTACTTGTGTTGAGGTAGTAAAAAATGCATCACCAAAATTATGTGCACAGTGTGAATGTAAATATGAAAGTAGAAATACGACTACAATAAAGGTAGGGGAGATAAGTCACATTGTGAATGTAAATATGAAAGTAGAAATACAACTACAATAAAGGTAGGGGAGATAAGTCACTTTGTGAATGTAAATATGAAAGTAGAAATACGACTAAAATAAAGGTAGGGGAGATAAGTCACAGTGTGAATGTAAATATGAAAGTAGAAATACAACTGGCCCAAGACCACAATTAATGACCCCGCTTTTCGTTGTCCACGAATATAGTTCCTTTTAATTAGAGTGTATTTTTCCTTAATTTTTTTTCTTTCCTTTCCTCACTCATTCCTTAAATCTTTTTGGGTGGAAATGAAAGAAGAGAGGTCAAATAAATTTTTGGAGGTTGTATTTTAACTGATTTTGATATGGAATGAGTGATTAGGTCAAGTGCAAAAAGGTGATATTTACAGTTTTCGGAACATCTCTTGACTTGTCAATAGGGGTATGGATGTGTATTGGCTAAATTTGTAAAAGTGATTGCTTCAATCTTTCTGAATTTTGGATATATATTTGGACTAGGACAATACATTACACACACAAAAAATTGGACAAAAGTGCATGGTGCAATTTTTTTAATGATGCAAAAGGTTATAAAGAACTGATAGAGAAATTAATTGTGGTCTGTGGCCTAAGAGGTGCATTTCAGCAAATTTAGAATTTTTACTTTGGCATCTTTTCTGAATGATCTATTGGTATTGATTTGTCAAACTATATGAGAAGAAATGATTTTCACTTTCATTTGATAGAAATTTTGTGAAAAAGTCACTTTTCAGGTTAAATGCCTAAAATGTAGCTTTTTCACTTTTTTCACTATTTTTTTCAAAAACAGCATGCTTAATTTCTCTCTGACAGTTTTTTTCTGATATCTATTTGTGTTTGTGGTATTTATTTCAGTTGTTTAACTTATTTGTGAACTCTGAACACAAAAAAAAGTAGATAAAAACATAAAAAGAGTGCAAAATGTGCTGTTTTAATA
This sequence comes from Mytilus edulis, assembly GCA_019925275.1. NCBI lineage: Eukaryota > Metazoa > Mollusca > Bivalvia > Mytilida > Mytilidae > Mytilus > Mytilus edulis. The sequence goes on from CM034357.1 coordinate 37,135,127, forward strand.
GTCTAAGTCTAACGGTCAGTATACGCAGCAGGTGAAATGTGAAGTTCTATGCACTTAAAAGTTGTATTCCAAAACAGATTGCACTGAACCTACATCAAAAACACTTATTACTGGTTGCTTAACCATTTCTGTTTCACAGACTACCTTTACTTTCTTCTGTTGGATAGCTAGTGGTTTAAATATTGGCCTTTTGAGGCTGACATTTCATTCAGTTTTTAAACAGTAAAGTTAATAAACTTTGCATCAGACCATACTGTCTGCATATATAGTTGAAAGTGACAGTCTTGTTACATCCAGGCTCCATGTTTTATCATATCTGAGCACAGATTTAAGCAAAAAGAAGTATATCTCCATCTCCCATATCATTTATATGCTTTTAAATATGCAAATGTGGGGAACGGCCTAAACTGGCAATCTGTTTTTTTAAGCATAACATTGCTAAAGACCATTTTATCCACATGCGTTATGCTATTTGAAACTTATATTTCCATCAAAAGTACATTTATAACCTGTTAAAGTTTGTTTGATAACTTAACAACTTCAGAAAATTGTGGTAAGTGAAAAATATTACATTTGATATAAGGCCTCACCCTAATTGAAAACCTCTATTTTTTGGCACAGGCTCATATAAAATTAACTTCTGGCCATTTTGCATAAGTCTGATACATGAAATATGCTTTCTGTTGCTTTAAATAGATGTTAACTTATACATAGAGACATTAAAAAGTGCTAGTTTTGGTATCTTTTGGTTTTTAGAAGCTCAAATTTGATAGTTTTAATTGTTCTAATTCAACGCCACAATTCAGCACCCAAAATTCAGATATAAAAAATGCCACATTTTTTTTATTTGGTATCATATGGCTTTGAAACTTTGTAACCTGTTTTATAATATACTAAGCTTGAATCATGCCAAGTTTTATTAGAATTGGTCAAGTTTTAGGCCCCTAATAGGCCCAAGACCACAATTAATGACCCCGCTTTTCGTTGTCCACGAATATAGTTCCTTTTAATTAGAGTGTATTTTTCCTTAATTTTTTTTCTTTCCTTTCCTCACTCATTCCTTAAATCTTTTTGGGTGGAAATGAAAGAAGAGAGGTCAAATAAATTTTTGGAGGTTGTATTTTAACTGATTTTGATATGGAATGAGTGATTAGGTCAAGTGCAAAAAGGTGATATTTACAGTTTTCGGAACATCTCTTGACTTGTCAATAGGGGTATGGATGTGTATTGGCTAAATTTGTAAAAGTGATTGCTTCAATCTTTCTGAATTTTGGATATATATTTGGACTAGGACAATACATTACACACACAAAAAATTGGACAAAAGTGCATGGTGCAATTTTTTTAATGATGCAAAAGGTTATAAAGAACTGATAGAGAAATTAATTGTGGTCTGTGGCCAACTACAATAAAGGTAGGGGAGATAAGTCACAGTGTGAATGTAAATATGAAAGTAGAAATACAACTACAATAAAGGTAGGGGAGATAAGAAAAAGTTGTAATTCTGTTAATACATTATGATTTGCTTCAATTTATTTTAGATTTATTTTTATATTTTACACTATTATCAAATTATAGTTAAGTTTGTAAGGCATAGTATAAAAATATACTTTATCAAAGTAAAGAAATCCTAATACAAGGATGATAAATTTTAAAATTTTAAAATTTCTATACCAATGAATAATATTAATGATTTTTAGCAGGAATCATCAAAAAAAGATTAAACAGTATACCTGCAATACTAAAATCGAACATTGGGATAAAATGCTTTTTTTTTTGTTTTTGAAGAAAAAATGACTGATACATGTACAAAGAACATTTAAATGGGATTTTAAGCCACTTATTATTATATATTGAAAAGCAAATAAATCATTGATAAAAAAAAATTCAGCAAAAAATTACATGTGAGCGATTTATGCCCTTGAGAGCCTCTTGTTTGTGTTTACACTTTCTTTCTACGAATGATACTGTATAAGTTCAATCTGTACATGGTTACTGCTGCCAATCACTATTCTCACTTGAACAAATAATGAGTCATATTTTGTTAACAGGTAGTAGTCATCTTTACCATATGTGTGGTGTCACTGCTGTTTGTTTACATGGTATTCTTGTTCCTGTTGGATCACCTAGTGTCATGGAGACCATCGTCATATCAACAACACGTCAGTGAGGAGGTGAATTTGGTAACCATTTGGGCTTGGGGAAAGCCTGTTTTATATAACTTCGTATTATGATACATTAATATAAACAAGCTGGTGGTTAAAATTTAATATGTTTTGGTGCTTTTTTCTTCCAAAATTATAAGAAAACTTTGGAAAATAGGAACAGAATCTTTGAATTTCAAAGAACTTCACTTTTTTACCTGTTAAATATTAATTATGATTAGGTAACTATTTTTTCTACAACTGGAACATTAACATTCTTCTTTTTTTTTTACCACAAAAGACACATAGGAATTTTATCTTTTCAATTCTATTATACATTTGAAAATGATAAGATAAAGTATGATTGCCAATGAGACAACTATCCAAAACTGACCTTTTATAATGTAGATTTAAGCTCATCCCTGTTCTGTTGATTTTATAGGAACAGACATCAGAATACATATAAATCCAGGTTTTTAATTGTTTAATTATTGTAAAATGATACGACTACAAAATTACAAATACTTTAGACTTTTTTTCACAAATTTGACATTATATATTTTTAAGTTATTGGAATTAATTATAAACTCAAAGGGATGTTACTTATATCTATATTTATATTTATTTTTAAGTAAAAACTTGTTTATGTTATTGTACATGTTGTAGTGCTTTGCTCTATATAACTTTTAATATATGCATACATACATACATGTATACTTTACTTCAACTGCAGGGATAAAATTATTTCGGCCCTGTTATCTAAATAGTGTGAAAACTTGAAAGATTTTTAGCATCTAAGCCAACTTCATCAGAAATGCAATGTTTGCTTGCTTTGTTTAATAGGTACATGTATTATGAGCATACATAAGAACTTTACATGTGCATTTCTAAATCTTGTCAATATCCCAGAATAATTTAATTTTGGATGTAAAGCATCTTCTGATTGGCTGACGTTATTTTGTTATCAGACCATAGACATAATTTAGTCATGTGATCTTGATGTCATCAAAGTTTTTTCATGGTTTTCTACGGTTTAAAATTAAATTTAGAATTAAATTATAAGAAATGACTGTAATATTTTTTTTGTCTATTCGAAATAACATAAAAACTGTGGTGCACACTGTTAAATAACCCGCTACACGCGTTATTCAGTGTGCACCAAATTTTTTATGTTATTTCTTCATAGACAGAAAAAATATTACAGTCATTCCTTAAATAAGTTTAATATTTTTGAAAATACTATTACCTTATCAAAACTACATCATATCATAAAATTGCAATAACTTGAAAGCCAGTACACATGGCAATATATAAAACCCTTTACATCAGTTGTAATGAAAGATGCATCTTTTGGTTATCAGGTTTTGAAAAGCAAACTGCCAATTCATTGAAGATGAAGAAGTATATCATTAGGGGCGAAGATAAAAAAATAGTAGAGAAATTAAAAAAAAAATCTTTTACCTTTTTTCGTTAGTGTGAAATAATATGCTTTGTTCATGAGAGTGCAATATTTAACAATGTCATATGGGTATTTTTGCTTTCATGGTTAATACAAATCAAATGTGCATGTCTGCTGTGAGTCAGTTTCAATCATTACAGAATTAGCCAAAGTAAAAATGACTTGGTATAATTTATGAAGTGCAAACCAGTCATTTAAGGTGCTTTTAGCTTTATACATTGATTTATTAGCAAACTTGTCTATGTCATATTTATTGATTGATTATGAAGCTGAACTGTCATTAATTAGGTCATTTGATGGTGAAAATAAATCAAAAATTGATCACATTGAAAACAGTAAAAACAAAATGAGGAAAATCAGAGAATACAGGTTAAAGAAATCTGTCGGAGCTGTGTTAAATTGACCATTGTTTGAAGTCCATTTATAATTCTTAAGAGGCTGTCCAAGTAGATATCAGGCAAATCTTATGATATGGGTGGCACAACATAATTTTTTTCCCACTGAATTTTTGGTTCCAATGCAATGTTTATATCATACATAGGATAAATATGTCAAAGATATTTTTGAATCAACAGTGGATGGGTCAGAAAATGATTTTAAAGATCACTAACAATGCAACAAAATTTTGTACAAAATGAAGAGTTATCTTCCCTTTTCAATGAATTTTCAGTGCTTTCTATGTATTTTTTTCTCTTTATTTGTTGAAGTTAATATAAAAACACAAGTAAACTTTGAGAAAGAATGAATTTGTGATATGAAATAGATGAAAAAATTTTGAAAACAAAATATGTCATGTGCCATCCACTGCCTGGTTTTTCCACTGACACCCTCTTAAGTGTAGAGTTACATGATAACCTGAAAGACATCATTATTGATTGGCCTCACAATCATATTCTCACAATACATTTTAAATTTGATCTTCATCACAAATATTAATCTTCAAATCTTTGACGTCCACATGCTTGCATTGATTTTTACATTTAATACTTTCTCTAAGCATCGTCCTGAACATGTATGAAAATTTGCTACTGGACGTTAAGCAACCAACAATCAATCTTATTTAGCATGCACAATGTACTTGTTTGTTAATACCGGTATTTCATTAAATAAATGTATAACTTGACATGCCATCAATACACTATGATCATAATGATTTTACAGTTTTTCAGAAAGGCAAAAGATGGTTTTAGATGATGAAAATTTTGTTAAATTGAAAATGAGTTACAATTTATCATACTAATCTACAATCTATTATAAATTCTATTTGAGCATGTGAGGCTCACTAAGTTGTAGAAAAAGGTTAGGTTTAAGAAATATTGTAAGGGAACTAAGGCAACATTAGAATTTATAGGTTCACATCAACCTGGCACTGAATTTGGAGTGGAAGATAGGTCAAAGAGGTTCTGTACATTGTACAAACTTTTATCTCATAATTATTCATTTATAAGCCAAAGAGGTTTGGTACATTGTACAATCATGTAATCATTAGTTTATTTATATGTTTGGGAGTTTAGTGTGACATCGTTTTTCACTGAACTAGTACACAATGTTATTTAGAAGCCAGCTGAGAACCACCTCCGGGTGCAGGATTTTCTCGCTGTGTTGAAGACCCATTGGTGGCCTTCAGCTGTTGTCTGCTTTTTAATCAGGTTGTTGTCTCTTTGACATATTCCCCATTTCCATTCTTAATTTTAATCGATAATAATTCTGTTATTAGAATAATGAGATTCCATATATAAGACATCAAGAAGAGGAGGTATGTGAATAGAGTAGACCTTTATAGTGATTTATTAAATAGAAATATGGAATAAACTGACATGTTGGATATATACTTTTAGGTAAATTTTCAAGATTTTTTGAATTTTTTAATGAAATATTTTTACAATTGCTACATTGTATTTGATTTATTATAAAATTATTTAATTGAAAAAGGAAGTTTAGTAGAAGTATTTTAGATATTTATATGCTTATGCAATGGGTAAAAGTGAGTAGTAAATTTTAAAATAGAAATAAGCCCAATACGAAGAATACATATGGATATAAAATTTAATCATTACAGGGCTCAGTTTTAATATCCATAAAAAAGTTTTTTATCCAATATTTGTCAGAATATTCTGTAGTTCTATGGTACATTGAGTGAATATATATCCAGATTCTTCACTATTTTTACACCATCCTTCAGACTAATGAACTCTCTATTACATTAGTATTACTTACTATAGGGGTAAAATATTTCACTAATATTACATATTGAACTTAAATTATGACATTGATCTCTTTTGTATGTTTATACTACATTTTTTTCAAGCCTGCAACTTTTGTTGCAGATAGCTCGACATAGGGATAGTGATCCAGTGGCGGCAACGTTAGCTAACATCTTAAAAGCTTTATATTTTAGAAGATGGAAGACCTGGATGCTTCATACTTTGTATATGGATGCCTCATGTTACAAAGTTTCTGTCAGTCACATGTCCAATGTCCTTGACCTCATTTTCATGGATGAGTGACTACTTGAAAAAAAAGTTCATATTTTTTGTAATGTTAAATTCTCTCTTACTATAAGTAATAGGATAACTATATTTGGTATGTGCAAACCTTGCAAGGTCCTCACCCCCATCAGACAGTTTTCACTTGACCTCAACCTCATTTCATGGATCAGTGAACAAGGTTAAGTTTTGGTGGTCAAGTCCATATCTCAGATACTATAAGCAATATAGGTCTAGTATATTCGGTGTATGGAAGCACTGTAAGGTGTACATGTCCAACTGGCAGGTGTCATCTGACCTTGACCTCATTTTCATGGTTCAGTGGTTATACTTTAGTTTTTGTGTTTTGGTCTGTTTTTCTTATACTGTATGCAATAGTTCTTCTATCATTGGTGTATGGAATGATTTTAAGGTGTACATGTCTAGCTGGCAGGTGTCATCTGACCTTTGCCTCATTTTCGTGGTTCAGTGGTCAAAGTTAAGATTTTGAATTTTAGTCTAATACTATATGCAAAAGGTCAACTATATTTGGTGTATGGAAATATTTTATAATCTATATAGCAGTCGCAACAGGTTTTATTTGACCTTGACCTCAATTTCATGGTTCATTGCTCAGTGTTAAGTTTTTGTGTTTTGGTCTGTTTTTCTTAAACTATAAGCATTTATTATAGATCAACTGTATTTGTTGTATGGAAGGATTGTTAGCTGTACATGCCTGCCTGGCATGACTCATCTAACCTTGACCTATTTTTCATGTTTTTTTGGTTAATGTTAAGTTTATGTGACAGTTGTAATAAAGCTTTATATTTAGTACTATCAACATAATATCAATGATTAGTAAAGAAGGCGAGACATTTCAGCGTGTGCGCTCTTGGGTATTATAATATAGTTTCTCTGTATCAATATTCAGTCTATCAGTTCCTTTGTCTGTCCTGTTTCAGGTTAAATTTGTTTCGTCTATAAAGTTTTTGATGAATTTGAAGTCCAATCAACTTGAAACTTTGTACTCATTTTTGCTTTGATATAATCTTTCTAATTTTAATGTCAAATTAGGTTTTAACCACAATTTCATGGTCCATTGAACACAGAAAATGATACTGTCCAGCTTCAGGTTCCTTTGTCTGTCCTGTTTCAGGTTAAATTTGTTTGGTCTATGTTTGTTTTTGATGAAGGTGAAATCCAATCAACTTGAAATTTAGTACACATGTTCCCTTTGATATGATTTTTCTAATTTTAATACCAAATTAGAGTCTTGATCCCCAATTTTACAATTCACTGAAGATTGAAAATGATAGTGTGAGTGGGGCATATGTGAACTTTGGATGATTATTGTTTTAATTAAATTTCAAGTAGAAATGACAAATCACACTTTTTCACATCACAGACTAAATACTATCTTCCCTCCTAAAAAAATTCTAAAATGTATAAAAATATATCATTAGTTGTGAACCAATTTTCTTGAATTTCTTAAATTTTATTCAGATTGTGTCAGAAACTATTTAAAAAGAATTTAAAGATGAGGAGATGTGATATGATTGCCAATGAAACAAGAATCCACCATAGACCAAAGGATCTTATAAATCACACTTTGCACAAGAGGGACTGAAATTTAAAAAAAGGACCAGAAGGGCCTGGTTTTACTAATTTTAGTTATAGATAATATATATATAGGCCATGCATGTATACTAAATATGATGTAATGGGTTAATTTTATAACCAACATATAGTTAAATTGTTATTGTTATATTAGAGAAAAAACACATACAACATTCATTATAGGTTGAAATTGACATTATAACTTTACTTGTTATGTATATTTATGTATATTCCATGATAAAATGACAATTGAGTCACAATGACCAACAAAATATGTATGTTTTATGCTTGCTGCAGTTAATTATGGTGTCCAGAACTTTTGCTAGATTTCTGTTAACTCTTTATCAAACTTAATGACTTAATATTTTAACATAACTTTTCTGTAATAAATATCTTGCAATAGCACAAAAAAAGAATTTCTTGTCTCTCATCTTTTCTTGTTTCCCCACGCAGACTCAAAACCCTTGCTGCATAACTTATGCTCATGGTAAATTATTACTTATATATATTAACACTGTCTTTGTTTTATAACAATACCACAATATTAGAGAAGATGCCATTGTATATTGTATTTCAATTTTCAGAATTCTGTGAAGATCTGTCTCAGTAAATTCAGAAGTCATTTTCAGGTGTAATTCATAGTTTTCATCAATTCATAAATTTATCCACGAATGAAAACTCTGTAAATGCTTTGATTCATTTTACTTTCTATTTTTAGGATGAACACTCTGTGACGTCTGCTACCCCAGTGGTGTCAAGGGCAGAGTTGACAAGACAAAGGTCAATCATCAACCGTGTGACAGATGAACAGAAAAGATGGAAGGGAACTGTGAAGGAACAGAGAAGGAATATTTACGATAAACATTCCATGTTAAATTAATTATCACAAGACTAGGATAGATTGAAATGAATGGATTTCAAGAAGACAACTTTGGTTAGATTGCTAGTGATCATGCATAATATATACATCATTATCTGGATGAAATAAATACATGTTTTATAAGTATGCCACCATTTAAGGAAATTTTTAAATTTAAAAGTACATTTCTTGTCCCAGACCAATACCAAGTGTTTTGAAAACTCCATTAAAGGTCCAAATTTGTGCTCAATAAATGTCAACTAAGTAAAGTCCCTATACTTAGTATGACTATTACTGATGATGTATTTTAGAAATGTGCTTATATTAATTGTAGAATGAATATATTTTGTTTTGACGTAAATATAACAACTTATAAACCATTGTTAGAGATGTGTTATGTTGAATTTTGAACATGGTAATCTATTATATTTATACTCAATATAAAATACAATCCCACCATGAACAATGTTAAATGGTTATCATGCTGATGATGTGAATACAGCATGCCTTTTTCCAGTTCTTGAATTTGTTTATTTTTTGGGCAGGAAGTTTAAATTTATGAATTAATGGTTGCAGTTAAATATAAAAAGTTTTGATAACAGTTTGATGAATATAGGAGACCAATATTGTGGAAGGATTTAAATGGTCTTTAAGTATCTCATAAAAAAAAGAAATATTATATTAAGTTTCATCATGGATTTGTTAAACCGTTTTAAAGTTATGTCCCTTACTATGCAAATCCTTGGTTTAACTGTATAAGATTTGTGTAAGTAGATAAAAGAGATACCATTAGAAAACCTATAACAAATTTATGAATATTTTTAAAAGGTAAAACAGTAATAAAATAAAATAAAAGTGTATAACTTAAATATAAAGCATATTTGAATATAAATAAAGATTATACTAATTATATAGTACATTCCATGTATTGTGTCAAATGTTTATATTAATTTATTTTATTATGTAAATAATTGTTATTTTGAATTATGTAAAGTGTATATTTGATAAAGTAAAGAAATGGAACATTTATGATAATCCAAATATTTCGATGACATTTGCCCAACAAACAAATTAAGGAATGCCAGTAAATATTAGGAATGAAGCATAGAATTGTTTACAGAAATTATCACAAACAAAACTTAAAAAATTACTCATTTTAGATAGATAGAAAACAGGGTAGTAGACTATATGTTGTTCGGTGTGAGCCAAGGCTCCGTGTTGAAGGCCGTACATTGACCTATAATGGTTTACTTTTTTTAAATTGTTATTTGGATGAAGAGTTGTCTCATTGGCACTCACACCACATCTTCCTATATCTATATAATATATGTATAGCTAGGAAATATTTTGTATACTATTCTGTGATATTATAAGTTTTGTTTTATTATGTGATTTTTGTATTGTCAAAAATGTTTGTGCAATATAACTTCTCTTGTTTGCTAGAGACAATTATTGTAATGGTAAAAAGTGTGTTGTCTTAGATAAAAAAATAAAACAGATTTTTTTTAAATATTGTGTTCTTTCATCCTTTTTTAACTGGAAGCTGAAGTTTTAAAGGTTTTGCACAACCAGTTAATGAAAAAATCTTAAGTCTTCAAAAATTAAAAAAAGTTTGAATTAGTTAAAAACTTGTCTGAATATTGACATATTGTGGTTACAGGTTTTTGTCACATCTGCAACTAAGGATGTAGAATGTGAGACATTGGGATTAATATCATGCAGCTTCAACAGCTTAGACAATTTGTTTAAAGATTTGTATTTCTGAAGTCCTATATACCTCATACCTTGTATGCAAAAGCCTTTAATATGTGATAAAGTTCCTGTCTGGCATAATTATACCCCTGCATTACAAAAGTGGGGGTATACTGTTTTTATACGACCGCAAAAAATTTAATTTTTTGGTCGTATATTGCTATCACGTTGGCGTCGTCGTCGTCGTCGTCCGAATACTTTTAGTTTTCGCACTCTAACATTAGTAAAAGTGAATAGAAATCAATGAAATTTTAACACAAGGTTTATGACCACTAAAGGAAGGTTGGGATTGATTTTGGGAGTTTTTGTCCCAATATTTTAGGAATTAGGGGCCAAAAAGGGCCCAAATAAGCATTTTCTTGGTTTTCGCACTATAACTTTAGTTTAAGTGAATAGAAATCTATGAAATTTTGACACAAGGTTTATGACCACAAAAGGACGGTTGGGATTGATTTTGGGAGTTTTGGTTCCAACAGTTTAGGAATTAAGGGCAAAAAAAGGGCCCAAATAAGCATTATTCTTGGTTTTCGCACAATAACTTTAGTATAAGTAAATAGAAATCAATGAAATTTAAACACAAGGTTTATGACCACAAAAGGAAGGTTGGGATTGATTTTTGGAGTTGAGGTCACAACAGTTTATGAATTAGGGGCCAAAAAGGGGCCCAAATAAGCATTATTTTTGGTTTTTGCACCATAACTTTAGTATAAGTAAATAGAAATCTATGAAATTTAAACACAAGGTTTATGACCATAAAAGGAAGGTTGGGTTTGATTTTGGGAGTTTTGGTCCCAACAGTTTAGGAATAAGGAGCCCAAAGGGTCCAAAATTGAACTTTGTGTGATTTCATCAAAAATTGAATAATTGGGGTTCTTTGATATGCCGAATCTAACTATGTATGTATATTCTTAATTTTTGGTCCCATTTTCAAATTGGTCTACATTAAGGTCCAAAGTGTCCAAAATTAAACTTAGTTTGATTTTAACAAAAATTGAATCTTTGGGGTTCTTTGATATGCTGAATTTAAAAATGTACTTAGATTTTTAATTATTGGCCTAGTTTTCAAGTTGGTCCAAATGGGGGTCCAAAATTAAACTTTGTTTGATTTCATCAAAAATTGAATAAATGGGTTCTTTGATATGCCAAATCTAACTGTGTATGTAGATTCTTAATTTTTGGTCCAGTTTTCAAATTGGTCTACATTAAGGTCCAAAGGGTCCAAAATTAAACTAAGTTTGATTTTAACAAAAATTAAATTCTTGGGCTTATTTGATATGCTTTATCTAAACATGTACTTTGATTTTTGATTATGGGCCCAGTTTTCAAGTTGGTCCAAATCATGATTCCATATCAAGTATTGTGCAATAGCAAGAAATTTTCAATTGCACAGTATTGCACAATAGCAAGAAATATCTAATTGCACAATATTGTGCAATAGCAATTAATTTTCAATTGGAGTTATCTTTCTTTGTATAGAATAGTAGTTGATAATATATGTTGGAAATTTACCAGACATGACTATGATGTCATTTTCTATTTTTATTTGCCAATAACTTTATGTAAATAATTTCATTGGAAATTTGCCAATATAAAATGTTGCTGATGAAGCTTTTTTTCCTTATCTTATCTAAAATGTTTTTAGATAATGTATGTTGGACATTTGCCAGACATGACTATGATGTCATTTTCTATTTTTATTTGCCAATAACTTTATGTAAATAACTTCATTGGAAATTTAAATATTTCTCATTTCAGATTTCAAAAAGAAAAAGAAAATTTCTTCAAACATTTTTTTTAGAGGATTAATATTCAATAGCATAGCGAATTGCTCAAAGGCAAAAAATTTTTTTTAAGTTCATTAGACCACATTCATTCTGTGTCAGAAACCTATGCTGTGTCAACTATTTAATTTTAGATTTAAATAAGTTTGAAGAAGAAATCTTTAATTGATTTGTAAAATCTTGACATTTGTTTTGTGTAAAAAAAACCATGTAATGTCAAAAATTTGATCACAATCCAAATTCAGAGCTGTATCACGCTTGAATGTTTTGTCCATACTTGCCCCAACTGTTCAGGGTTCGACCTCTGCGGTCGTATAAAGCTGCGCCCTGCGGAGCACCTGGTTTGTCTCTGTTTGTCCGTCCGTAAGTCGCATCTTTCTCAGGAACTACAATTCATGGATTTCTGAAATTTGGTGTCAGGGTTTAAATAAATCAGCTATACTGTGTGATGGGTTTTCAGATTCATCATTCAATAAATTCATGTTTACCAAACACTTGTATCAATTTAAACATGATAGCCTAGTTTTAAATTTTGTGTCACATTTTTCTCAGGAACAACATAACAAGGATTTCTGAAATTTGGTTTCAGGGTTTATACAAGTCAGTTATACTGTAAACCAACTTAATTTCGCGAGCGATTAATTTTCGCGAGTAGAAAAATATCGCGAAATTAAATCGTCGCAAATATGTATAACTTGGATCTTTCCTTATTAAACTACATCAAGTTAATTAGAAAATCGCGAAATTAAATTGCCGTGAAGTAGACTAGCTGGAAATAAACGCGAAATAAAGTATCCGTGAAAATAAGTTGGTTTACAGTATACTGTGTGATGTCTTTCAGATTTATCATTCAACAACTTTCTGTTTACTGAACGTTTACATCTTTTTACACTATTAAGATTACCCACTTGCAGCGGGGTATCCTCAATCAGCAGTAGCTTGCAGTTTCACTTGTGAAGTTTTTTTTCCTTGGCCTCATGGTTAAGTGATTTTTTGAAAAAAAGTAAGTGTTTTTTGTAATTTAAATATCTCACTGAGTAATAGGATATCTGTACTTGGGGTATGGTTCCTTGTAAAGTGTTAGTCCCACAGACAGGGTTCACCTGAGCACAACCTCATTACATGGATCAGTGAAGATTAAGTTGTAAAGGAATGCACTTTAACTAGAAGCAACTTAGTAAAAAGGTTACACATGTTGGATATAAGCAAACTATATTTCAACACATATAACATTGTCTATTTTTTTTGGCAATTTTAAGACTGGCAATGATGATGAATGGCTACTAAATGCATATTCAGGACAAGAACATGTTAATGAAAAATGAATATAAACCCTGCTTTGTACAAGACTGACACACTGAGCCAGATTTTTAACAAATTACTGTAAATTCAGAAACTATTGCATGCATACAGTAGTAAAGATTCCACAGGAAGACCTGTAACCCTACCAGAACACATTATTCTTACTCTTGAGTTGACCAGTCTAGCTCTTACTAATTTATGGGGTGTACTTTGTGGAGAAGCAGCAAATACTAACTTTAAAGTCTTTGGTTTAACCTACCTGAAGTTGAAACCCAGGACCTACTACACTCACCACACAACCACTAAGATGGTTTGATAACTCTGAAATGGCGGATCTGAAAAACATCCAAAATTCTAATATAACATGCCTTTGTGGGAAATAGCGTTGTCAAAATTTGAAGAGGAGTTGGTAATGCTGTGGAGAGAGGTGAACCAAAGCATTGATAAACTGATAAATGTTGGTATGCTATCATATGTGCATCTAAGACAAGCACACTTAAGGTTATTCAGTGATTAGTTGGGTAAACAAAAAAGGTTTACTAATGAGGACCAGTTCCACTATTTGGGCACAAGCAGCATTCCAAAATCAATTTCAATCAGAGTGGCAAACAATGCCATAGAAAGAAGCCTTGAACACTTACCATTAAATAAACACTATTTAAAGTGGCAATGACTATTTACACTGACAATCTTTTAAAATTGCTTAAGGTGGCTTGTTTGAATTTCATATAATGTTGACAAAATATTAACTTTGAGCCTTTGACAAAAATATAAAATTTCAAAAAACTTAAACCACTCACTTTTTTGGAAAAATTTCATTGGATATGTACAATGTAGTATTTTGACAAACACTTACTCAGATCATTGCAAAGCTTAATATTTCAATAGAACATTATTTTTACAGAGTTATCTCCCTGTAGTGTTATATACCACCTTAGACAAATGCACCACATCTTTAAGGAATGGTATAAATATGATCCACTTTCAGAACAACATCTTTGTTAACCAACACACATAATTGTTTGTTTTAATTTCTGAAATTTCCACTACAATCTACTATGTGATCCCATGAATAAAGACAGAAGTTGTAAATGGAAAATTAATACCAAAAAAATTAATGCCTATCAGTGACTGGGTGATATTGCAACATACAAAATAAAACAAATGAAATCTTTGTACTTTTAATTCATGAATTCATGTAACTGGCACACAACTATCTTAATGTTTTATGATACATTGTTTTCTGAAAATTCTCAAATAAGATAATAATGTTAAATAAATAAGGTTTATAGAAGGTCTACTAAGAGGAATTTTCAATGAAATATTGAACTTCTTGAGGAATCTCATTAACTATTTTTGAATGCTTCAACAAAATTCTGATGAATTAATTTTACATAATGAAGATCTCTTAACTTACACAGTTTTACTCATTCCTCCAGCTCCTCTTTTTTAGAGATGGAAAATGATGCAAACAGGTTTTAAATGTGTAGTACATTTAGTGCCATAGAATTTTTCATAAATAATTGTTGAAGACAAATAGACCATTCAAAAAATCTTTTAAGGTGGTACCTAACACTACAGGGAGATAACTCTGTAAAATCAGCTAAACGTTTTAATTACGTTGTGTTGTTAAGGGAGTATTAAGCTTCTCAATGATCAAAATAAGTGTTTGTCAAACTGCTATATAACCAGTGTAATTTTTCTGATAAAACGGTTGGTTCAAATTTTTTGAAATTTTTATATTTTTGTAAAAGGGTCAAAGTAAATACTTTGTCAAAATTTTAAGAAAATTAAACGAGCCAAATTAGTTTTAGTTAAAGTGTTGGGTACCATCTTAAGTTGCTCAATTAAGTAATGCATAATACATTTTCTTTTCCACATGCCGAGTTTTGATTTAAAAATATCGAAAGGACTTATGTAAATTTTGAAAGAAAATCTTTTGATTAAGATTATATGGCTAGTCATTTTATTCATATGGAAATTCCTCTGAAATATACAGAAACAAAACAGTAAATGACTTGAAAAATTAATAAAAAGGTGTTGAAGACACTTTTACCTTCTAACGTATCTTTTAAAAATAAAGGATACATTAAAGCTTGGCACACTAGCATTTCTCTGCACTTATAACATTTAACAGAAAATGCATAGCATTAACAATATAACCTGTTCAATCATAAACAAGGCCACAGCAGCCAACTATTTGAAAAATGGTTTATATCTTTTGTACAACCCAGTTTCTTTACCTTTCTTCACTATGGTACAGTAATGTTTGAAATTGGAATGATCCATTTGGTCAGCCATCTGAAGTGATATCTAATAAAACAAGCTTTAAAGTAAACCTTAAGACTTCTGACCAAACTATTGAACAAAATTGTTAAAACTTGTAACAATTCCGTAAGCAATAGTTATAAAACAATACTTTGATTTCCGATTGATATACCGCAAATTAAGCACCAACAAGCAAAAATGTAACAAGTATTAATGATAGCAATATACGACCAAAAAATTAAAATTTTTGCGGTCGTATAAAAACAAAACAAGGGAAATAACTTTTGACTAAAATAAATAACATTGTTTTACAAATAGTATCTACCAAGAGGCTCTGTTCATTCTATCATATAAAAAGAAGATGTAGTATGATTGCCACTGAGATAACTCTCCACAAGAGACCAAATGACACAGAAATTAATAACTGTAGGTCACTGTATGGCCTTCAACAATAAGCAAAGCCCATACAGCATAGTCAGCTATAAAAGGCTGAAATGACAAATATTTAACAATTCAAGCGAGAGAACTAAAATCCTAATTTGAAGAAATTATCATACGATTTGATACTGTTTAATTAGTTTTTGTTGGGCACTAATTTTCGTTGATTTTGTAAGATAGGTGAACCATGAATTAACAAAATTTTCAACAAAACTAAACTTTTCTATATACTTGTATACAGAATTTGACAAATTGACGAAATCAAGTATCTATGAAAAGAGATTTTTTCCTCAACTTATGAAAATGGATGAATACACAGTACCTGTTATGAACCCAAGACAACAACCCCGACCAAAGAGAAAAATACAGCCCAAAGCAACTAATGGGCAAGAAAATTCTGCACATGTGGACAGGCTTCAATTGACACCTTAACAATAATGAATATAGTTTATGTTAACATAAACATATACCGATCTAAAAACAAAATTAAGTCTCATGAAGCCATTCAATGGAACAATGCGCTTTAATATCATGATTGTAACAATATTTATGAGTTAATTAATGAGTTAACTGAACACATTTCTATCATCTCACATTCAAAATATTACTTAAACAAAGCAGTTACTAAATACCACTTTTAAGTACTGGATGATAATATTGTTTTCTAGAAATTCTATGAAGAAAAAACTACAAATATTACTGTTAGGTCTAATATTCATAAATTTTGCTTTCTTCAAAAGCTTTTTTTTTTTTTTTTTTTTTATCAATGTCCACTTAAAGATAAGTTGACACCCTTCTTTTCAAAACAAAGCAGGTGAAACATGTCAACTAGGTTAATAAAATTGCAGACTCTCTGAAACGCTGTTGTCTATTTTAATCATTATCAAAATAAGTCAAAGTTTGCAAAGAAGCTTTAAAGAATAAGTTAATATTAGATACATCATTCAACTCTTATTTCTATTAATCCAATACATGTTAGCTGAATAATATATATTTCTTTTATAAAATGCTTGTTCCGATGAACAATATCTTTTCAAGAACTTGTGTCACAAATTTTTGAATAAATGAAAGATATTTTCTTTTTTAAAAACTATTCATAGATCTTTTTAAATCACAAAAAAACATTAAAAAATCTTAAAATTAATAGGACATTGAGTTTAATTTCTGTAAAGGTGACTTGAGGAATCATAAAATCACGTCATAATTTAGGGACCTACTCAAGATTCATTAATTTTATCATGGATTTAGAAATAAAATACCTTTTTTTCGTGATATCTTAATGGATGGTATTGCCAAAGTGTGCATAGAAGCCTGTAGAAAGTTTATACTTCTTTGACTAATAAATTTGCTTATACTCATTAAATTCTTCAAATATTGAAACCTAATGAGAACTAATTAACCCACTGTAATTCATGGCTCTACCATTAGATTCATTCTTTAAACATGCAAAAGAAACAAGCAGTAAATTTATCACAGTTGAACAAAGGTTTAAATTATAAAATTAAAACCCAAACAGATAATTTAACTTTGCATTAAAAAAAATATAACAAAAAACAACATGGTTGTGGTAACTATAAATAGCCAATTTATCACAGATAAATATATTAAGAAAACAGCAATATAAAAATTTAAGATGGTTTTAAAATAACTATGTTTTATAAAGAAATCACTAAAATTATTTTAACAATATCAAATGTCAGTAAATAACATTTGTAACAAATTAAGCAGTCAGCTCTCTAAATCTCAGACTTAGCAATATACTGTGGATTCATTATTATTCCTTGAGGAGGGGGGTTAGGAGGAGTCTTGATCCCAAATCCCAGGCTTAAAAAACGACTAAAATCAGACATCCCAAATTTGAAATAGATTTCCTGATCCCGAAAGGGTCAATCCCGAAATCCTGTGCTTAAAAACACCCGATCCCGAAGTGCCAATAAAGGTCCTATCCCCCCTCTTCGTTGGTAACCAATTTTCATGGATATTGTGGTACAAGTAAACAACGTATTTAAATGTTCGAATAACAAATTTTCTATGAGATTGAATTACAAAACCACGAAATTAAATATTCTGGAAATGTATGAAAATTGGTACCCACGAAAATAAATGAATCTTCAGTATATGTAGAGTAATGGCATTTTAATTTTTGATACTGACTTTATTAGTTAGAGTATCAAGTGAACCCACTAGGGGGATCTGATACATGAGATGTTGAAGTCAGTATCAAAACATGCCATTATGCTTTTATTGACAATAAATGCCTGGACATTATAACTTTTTTGGTTGATAATATAAAACAGTTAGTAAAGTTATTGTTTTAGCATATAAGACATTACGATAGTTGCCAATATTTTTTAGTATCATGTAATGTCCTTTATATAAAAAGTATAAGGATGTTTATCAAAGGGGAATAATCAAATTGGAATAATTTGAGATAACAGGAATTTTGAGATATCAGAAGTAAATATAATGCAAATCTATCATTTGGGAGTGAACAGAGATTTTGAGATACAGAGGGTTGACTGTACTTACCATGTAAACATAAGTTACTCCAAGAAAGGCATTTTGAAATCACTAACATGTATGTTAACTTTGAAATTCAACTTTCTAAGAAAGGACTTTATGAAATGATTTACTACTTTGATCAGTGGGACATGTTGACATTGGCTGCCTTCCTGGGTAGAATTTATGCTTAAATGGAAATAGTAGTGAAAATCAAACTGATTTCTTTATTCATATAGTTTGATTAGCAGAATTCACAAGTAATTACTGTAGATTCAAATATGTTCAAGGATACCATTTTTTTTGGATTGAAAAAAAGTTGTCGTTTAGTGGATATTTGATTTAATGGTTTTGTCAAAGTCTGCATACAAGGTTTCAGAAAATCTTCTCTAGGCAATCAAATTCGTGGTTTACCTATACCCTCAAAATTGGATACCACTAATGATAATGAATCTACAGAATTTTTATTGATTTGTTGGGTATCCATTAGTTCTAGATATGAATATTCATTATGTATGGTAATCATTACATTAGTTGTATGAATATTCATTAAGTGTCTGGATTGAATATTTACAAACTAAGTTATTGTCTATCATTCCATATATATATCTTCTGTTGGATGCGTAAATGCCATATATTCCTGGTAAAATCTCTTGAAAGCTTGTCTAAAAAATAAACAATAAACAATTAGAACAAATTACTTTAATGTCATATCAGCATTTTATCGTCAGTCATTATTCGTCACCGTCCGAAGGGGACGATAAATGGCTGACCCATGTTAAGAGAGAGCCATATCTCTTGCACGTTAAAGACACCCTTGTAGATTTCGAAAAAGAACAGGCTTAAATGCCGCTACAAGGCAGCACTTGCACCGTAAAGTGGAAAGGGATTAATATAAGTTGCGAAACTTGTTTCCCAACCCACTATAAATAAATATGTTTAAACTAACTGAGGGTTCATTAACATAATAAGTCAAAACAAATGTAGGTAGATTCATTGTTTATGCATAAAATGTAGACTTTTCATACACCAAAACATTTCCTTAAAGATTAAAATCAGGGTTGGGTTTGGTTGGGCATACACTCTCTATCCCCTGGGCTGAATCTGTCATTGTCATTATATGACATGGATAAAACATTTTTATGTACAGTTATTTCAAAATACATCAAATACAGATAAATTTTACATCTTCATTTAGCCTAAAGTTCACATTTTTTTCACAAAAAATAAATCCTGCTTCATTTTTACATTTATCTAGAATGTTTGTTCATTTTCCAAGTCAAGCTTAATGAAAAGTTATAGGTAACTGTAACAAACTAATGACCGATTTTTTTTTTTTTTAAATTCTGTATCCTTTTTTTTTCTAACTATAAAAGATATAATGTTACAGAATGTACATACCCTAATGCATCATTGACTTGACGAGTTGATTTTTCACCAAGAAATACATGGCATGCAAATCTATACAACTTTGGATGTTTTGTTATAAAAGCAAAATACCTGAAACAAAAATTGATTTTTACCAATTTGCAATAGAAATATTTGTGTTTTTTTTAGCAACATAAGTATAACAGTGTGTAGCAAAGAAAACAAGAATGTGTCCATATGCCCCATCCACACTATCATTTTCTATGTTCAGTGAACCCTGAAAAATTGGGGAAAATCCCTAATTTGGCTTTAAAATTAGTTACATCATATCATAAGGAACACGTGTACTAAGTTTCAAGTTGATTGGACTTCAACTTCATCAAAAACTACCTCAACCAAAAACTTTAACCTGATGCATGACAGACATACGGACTAGAAAACATAATGCCCATAAATTGAGAATAAAAATCTATCAACAACAGCATGGGCATCAACAGACAGCTTGTTTACCAATGTTAAACTCTAATAACAGTGTAATGAAACATCATACAAGTGGAGGAATTGAAAGTGAAAAACAAAACTATTATGGAAATTGCACTGGTAAATTGGTTATTTATCTCCAATTATAAAGATCAAATTGTTGAGTTATCTCCCATTAATGGATCAAATTATTGAGTTATCTCCTATTAAAAAGATAAAATTATTGAGTTATCTCCCATTAAAAAGATAAAATTATTGAGTTATCTTAATAAAATTATTGAGTTATTTCCCATTATTAAGATCAAATGAACTCATATGAGTTATTATACAGACATGAACTTTTATTTTTCTTCAAATCTGTATCCTTGAACAGAAATTTGAATATGATATTTAAAAATATTAAAAACATTTTAAATGTATGATACTTAGGTGAATTATTGAGTTTTTTCCCATTATGAAGATCAAATGGTTGATGTTTGTTGATGTGGCCATGAGTGTTTCTCCTTTTTTTATATAGATTAGACCATTGATTTTCCTGTTTGAATGGTTTTACACTTTTCATTATTTGGGGCCCTTTATAGCTTACTGTTCCACGTGAGCCAAGGTTCCTTGTTGAAGACCTTACTTTGACCTATAATGGTTTACTTTTACATAGGGAAATTGTTTTTGGGAGGGGGAATTTTTCATCAAGGAGCCACAGAGGTTCATCGGGCTTCTGTGAGTCACAAATTGTGACTTGGATGGAGAGTTGTATTATTGGAACTCATATCACATCTTTTTATATCTATTTTTGTTTTTTACAAAATCCTTGACCTTGTATCTGGGACAAAAAGAATAAAATATTGTTAGAAATTTTTTGAAATATTTTCCAATCCCATATACTTAGGTAGTGAGATACTTTATGAAAACCCTCAAGTTTGGAAAAAACAGGAGATAATAAATAACATTATACCTCAGTTATCATTTTCTATATAAAATAAGTACACAATAATTTTACAATTTTTTTCTAATTGCAAGCATTGAACTATTAGACCGGTCAATAGTTTCAAACTATTGGACCTTGATGAAACTTTTTGACCACAAGCGTCATTATATTTCGCGGAATTTCCAATGCAGCTACAGGATTGAAGGATTTTGAAAATACGACAGGAGTATCTAAGTCGTGTTTTACATGTTGTATCAAGGGTTGAGGTCAGTGCAAGACATAGCCTTAGCATATCAGAATATTTATGAAGTAACATGTAAACGTTACGGTTGTGTTTCTACTTTATATATTAAGATAATAGATTTATCTGTTGTCTTTATGATATAATAAAACACTTGACTAGATATTTGTGGAATAGTAAGTTTATTGTCCCCTTGGATACAACTATTGCCCTCGTCTACGCCTCAGAACAATAAACTTACTATTCCACTCATACCCAGTCAATAAGAATGCAGTAGAGTTCACCTTTATATATTTCAACTTACTTGTCTTTCCTAGGATGACAGCCACAGTAGGTTATATTCTTTAATGCAAAGAAATGAGTAAAATCTGTGTCTTCGTGCTGAAAACATAGTAATACATGTAAATAAATATGAAAATAATAATAAAACTTATATATATATCAAAATTAATGCTGTTGACACTGTAAAAATTATAAGATAATTTTTATTATTTTTTGTAGTTTCATCAGTAAGTAAGTAGACTATTTATTAAAGTGACCTACAGTAGTGTGTCAATTAATATAGTTTCACATACTGTGAAAGTACTTTTATTCGTGGGATACCAATTTTCGTGGTTTTCGTGGATGACTTTATCCACGAATTTAAGTGTCCAACGAAATAAAACAACCATCATCCAAATCAAGACATTGAAAGATCCCCATCGGTTGGTTTGACTATGATCTAGAGAATATATTGAATAACGCCAAATCTGAGAATACTTTAATAGCAGTCACAGAACTACAACCGCATGCATGCGTATACCCATTTATTTTTTAATAATCCTGTACAACTTTTGATTTTTTTATTCTCATAAAAAATATTTTTGATCGATGAAAGTCAGATTTCCGGTAGTGATACGCTAGTATGATAAAGTGTTCATTTTATATCCTCATAGTTCTCTTACATATATATGGGAAATAATAATTCCATGCTGGGCTTGATTTTGATAAGAATTATTTGACAATTCAAGATACTTTTATAGCTTTTGTTTATGTTACTGTTTACTTTAGGTGACATGTTTATGGCCTAGTTAGCGCCTTTGATGGTCTTCAATCTGTTGATCACTTTATCATGGGTACGATTTACACGGGTCAATGTTTACTTTGCAATTTAACTTCAATCCAGACTACTAAGTATTTGTTACCTTCTTTTCTAAAGGCATTAGTTTTTCATTTTTTTTTTTTAGAAAACTAAAATCCACGAATTTAAAAACCCACGAACATGTAAATATTGCTCAAACCACGAAAATTGATACCCACGAATTAAAGTACTTTCACAGTAATATATACATATACACCCGACCAATGGGTCTATTATAAGTCATCAGAGTGACTATCATTGCTACAAAGTGGAAATAATTAAACTAAAAAAATATTAAGGTTGGAAGACTTTGAAACAGAGAGTCCAAATCTTTTGATTGACAGTTAAAAAAATAATAAACACTGGTATAGTATATATTTTTTTTTTATGAAAACAGTTAGGGACGACATTAAAAGATCAATGTAAGATAAAAAACTTAATTCAAATAGTTTGGGGGTGGGGGGTTGAACTGTTGCAAAATTTGGTTATCCGACATTGATTTTTTACATATATCCATATGGGTCAATCAATTTTTCCCAAATTAAGTTAATAAGGGGGTAGGGGGGTCAGTGAAAAAACTATTTGAATTAAGTTTTTTATCCCTCATTGAACTTTTGATGTCGTCCCTTACTCACCCCAGTTTTACTTTTATCTAACATTCTTATTCCATACTGACTTATTTCTACTGTACATAATGGTGGAGGTACTGAACATTTCTGTGACCTTCTTGATAATGCAACCTGTTAAAATAAAGACAAATCGGTCAAACAAACCTTTAGGATAACAATGTGTAACCCAATACTTTTCGGTGAATTAAATTCTTATATGATTTTTAATTTTAGTTTCTTGTGTAAAATTTGGAGTTTAAAATGACGTCCAATATCACTGTACTAGTATACAGATTTTTAGGGGCCAGCTGAAGGACACCTACGGGTGCGGGAATTCTCGCTTCATTGAAGACCCATTGGTGGCCTTCGACTGTTGTCTGCTTTATGGTCGGGTTGTTGTTGCTTTGACACATTCCCCATTTCCTTTCTCAATTTTATCTCTTTTTTGCATACATGGAGCAAAAGTGACTTTGGTGCAATAAATTTTTGCTTACTTTGTTCATGTTTTCTAATGAGAAATTTATTGATACATGTAGTTGGTTGCTAAACGTCCAGTTGCAAATATTCCATACATGTTCAGGACCATCTGATATAAGAAGATCAAAGCTTGTGGCATACTGTCAACAATTCATATTGGACTTTTCAACTTCTTGTGAAAGTCATGAGAATAGTTACTAGTAAAATATAGGTGCTATACAGTATTTTCCATGGAACTATTTCAATAAATTGTTGTCAAAGCCTATCCCAGCACCAGGCATGGGGTAATCGTAATCAGTAATCGTAATCAGCTGTAATCGATTACATTTTGCAGTGTAATCCTATGTAATCAGTAATCATGCCATTTCTGATTACAAGTAATTGTAATGTAATCGATTACATTGCAAAAAAATGTTTGTAATCATGATTACTGTTAGATTACTTTATGATTACATTCATATGATTACTTGCTGATTACAAATCTTGTATATATATAACAATAGTTTTGATAGACAAAATGAAGATAAGAAAATGTAAAGCTTGAATGAAAAATCATGAAACTAGTATTCACAATGATGGGACCTTGTTTAATGTGATAAATTGTATCATCTATATAACAAATTTGTATTACCATGTGTTTTATTTTGTTAACAGTTTACTAAATGAAATAGTTACTAATAAAATTTAGGTGCTATACAGTATTTTCCATGGAACTATTTCAATAAATCGTTGTCAAAGCATATCCCAGCACCCCAACTCCATAGATCATAAGGTGTTTCGAACATCTATTTAGACCAATTAGAATTAACTAATTGACCATGGCCATGTCCACCCTCAGGAGCCCAAGCCATTGCATAGTGACACTTATTATAAAAATACTGTTTATTGAAATACAAAAAGATTTGACAATGATTTATTGAAAAATTTAGGTGCTATACAGTATTTTTCATGGAACTCAAGCAGCTCATAATTTATCTGTCACTTCTTATGACAAATTAAAAAATAACTTATCCATCAATTACCAACAAGAATGTGTCCATAGTACACGGATGCCCCACTCCCACTATCATTTTCTATGTTCAGTGGACCGTGAAATTGGGGTCAAAACTTTAATTTGGAATTAAAATTAGAAAGATCATATCATAGGGAACATGTGTACTAAGTTTCAAGTTGATGTAACTTTAACTTCATCAAAAACTACCTTGACCAAAAACTTTAACCTGAACTTTGCACTATCATTTTCTATGTTCAGTGGACCATGAAATTGGGGTCAAAACTATAATTTGGCATTAAAATTAGAAAGATCATATCATGGGGAACATGTGTATTAAGTTTCAAGTTGATTGGACTTCAGCTTCATCAAAAACTACCTCGACCAAAAACTTTAACTGGACGGACGAACGGAGGCACAGACCAGAAAACATAATGCCCCTCTACTATCGTAGGTGGGGCATAAAAAAGTGCAGAAAGTTACTGGATTGACACTTGGACCAAATGCATATTACAGGTAATTTGTGTTTGAAAGTAAGGAACTTGAATATAGGAGGGATTAAGAGGAGCTTCAACAAATATTTCAATAGTACAAACCTTATTAATTGCCTGACATAAAACTTCATCTCCTTTGTGACTATTAACTTCTACTGACCCTAGAAATCTTAACTGGAATCTCCAACTTCCATCTTCATCCTCTGTAAATATCAAGAAAATAATCTAAAAGCCACATATTTGCTACTGTCCTGTTAGAATCCTCCACTTTCTTACTCTTGTATGGTTTTTTTTTAAATTTTGGTTTCAATTAAATGTTTCAGAGGTTAGTATGACATCCATTTTTACTGAACTAGTATACATTTTTGTTTAGGGGGCAGCTGAAGCCTGCCTCTGGGTGCATGATTTTCTGATGGTGTTGAAGACCTGCTGTTGGCCTAAGGCTGTTTTCTGTTCTTTGGTCGGATTGTTGTCTCTTTGACACATTCCTAGTTTCTCAATTTCATATATTATTTGTTTTTGAAACTTTGTATAATAGTAGTTATTGCTATTTTGTGCATTTTTCCTTTGATCTTTTTTTGTGATAATTTTTCATATCATGCTACTCGCTTGAGATGGAAAATTATCGCTAGAAACTAAGGAAGCACGTTGCGTTGCTAACGAAACTGACATGAAATTGACAACTTCGTCATAGGTAAAATAGCAATAAACAGATTATCATTGGTCATCTCAACTCGATTGCCTTTCTTGCTTTCGCCATCCCGGCTGAAGCGAAAAATCAATCTCATTGAGATGATCAACGATAATCTATAACTATCATTGGAACATGACAAATAAAAACCTGGTACATGGCAGTCAGAGGAACTTCACATAATAGCTTATCAAACCTATTTATAGCCAGTGATATTGTTTGCCTTAAATTGGTGGAGAATAAAGGCTTTTCCCCCTGGGGAAGAATCCCAACTTGAAATAAAAATGGCTTCAAATTATTCCCAAAAAGACAACTTTTATCCCAAACAGTGCAGCCTCAGTAGTAATTGTGCGTGAATACAAACTTAAAAACACCCATTTAAACATTTTTCATGCCTAAAATGACTATATGTGCAGATTTGAGGGTCTATTTATGTATCTTCACTGACAATGAGGGTTCTTATTTCATATGCGGGTTTACCTCTTGAAAGGGGATCTGAAAATTGAAGATCCAGCCAAATTCATGGTTAATAATAAATTTCCCAATTTGATAAAAATGATGCATATTTTCCCAATAAAAAAGGGTAGAGGTAGTTTTGAAAAAAGCCAACAATATCACTGATAGCCAGGTTTGACTGTATTATATAAGTAGCTAGTAGACATGAATATGTATAGGATCTAAAAAAAGTTCACCTCACTGTACTTAGTTTTTCAAAATCACATACACAGAAAGAGACAATAGTTGAAATAACCAGCCAGTGACTGGATTGCACTGTACAATCTATAACCTCCTTAAAAATTTAATGACCTGGAAGAAATTGTCCCTGGTTTTTAGTGGTGTCCTGTTGGGTTTCCTGTTTTGTTGCTGGTATTTTTTTATTCTTTTTATCAGGGTGTTGCTTTTTTATTTTAGACTTGTGAATTTAAAGATCACGTAGGTATCTTTAACATCTCTTTAATATTTTAGAAAATATAAGTCATTAGATGTAATACATAATATAAATCTAACAGCTAAATCAAAGGATATTGTCTTTTATGTCGATTGAATGAACTATCAAACAATTGAGCCGTAATGTAGTGGTTAGGGCATTGGATTGCTACCACAAAGGTTCCAAGTTTAATACCCTTGTAGATTTTGAAAAAGAGCAGGCTAATGCCGCTACATGGCAACACTCAAACCCGCAAAGTGAAAAGGGATAAATATAAGTTGCAATAACTTGTTTCCCATTACACTATAAATAAATATGTTTAAACTAAACAGTTCAGTAGCAAATAAAGTGCATTTAGTGCCTTAAATTACCTGTTTCTTCTTCCAAGAACTGTAAATCTGTTGCATACATTGATGGAAATATTCCTTGTTGTCCTGATCGTAAATTGACACCTTAAAATCAAATAACATTTCTTTTTTAATATTTGTGGGTAAGACATTTTTACTTTTTAAATATTTTGATATATCAGAAATGACTCAATATTTAACTTTAAATATTTATAAATATCTAATTTTTTGCAGCAATTAAGTTTTGGACTTGTGGTAACAAACAAAAAAAAAAGGTTTTCCATTTTACAGTTTAAAACAAGATGTTTATCATTGTCATTTAAATGTTTAACCCTGCACAATTTTATTTCTACAATTATTTTTTATAAGTTAATTAGACTATCAAAATGTTTTATTCATTGACTGAAAAAAAAATCTCAGATACCTTTCAAATCCTCTACGACTGTTTGAGAATGAAATGACACTAAAATCGTTTTCTGCCCATATATTAACAATATTAAAGTACAAACCTTCACACCAAAGGTCGTCACTAGTTTTTGTTACATGGAGGGGATCTCCTATTTCTATTTCCACTTCGTCTTTATGTCTTGGTATAAATCTGTGCATTCCTCGGTGGGTTACTTCCAAATCTAAATAATTAACACCAGGGTAACTAGACGATGACCTTCTCCGTGAACCTGAAGTTCAGATCAAGAGGTTATTATAGATAACTACTGTAAATTCAGAAATTATTGCGTGCATTTATTATTGCGATTTCGTCATTTTAGACTTAAATGTGATTTTAATTTTTACGATTTTGAGAAAAATCCTGTTTAATTCATATAAAATATTTTAAAATGCGAGTTTAAATTATTGCGTTTACAACTCTGTCGCATTTTTCGCAATAAAAAAACCTCGCAATAATTTCTGAATTTACAGTATTTAATATTTAATCTAAATCAGCCTTAGTATCATTCCTCCTTATCTCCACGATTAAACCTGAGAACTTTAGTTTGAGGTCTGATATGGATCAAGGACTGATACCATTGACAATAAGATAAATATAATATGTTGAATTCTGTGAATTTTTTTAAATAGTGTAAATTTTATCAATTTAAATCATAAACTATCATTCAAAGTGCTTGTGAGCAGTAAAAGGTAAGGATAGCATTAATTTTGCAAATGGAGCTAGATTCCTAGAATTTATGTCTGTCATATTTTCTTCTCTTAAATTTGTTTTGTTATAAATAAGGTCATCAGGTTTTTATTCAAATAGTTTGACAATTTTTCCATATCAGGGCCTCATGTAATCAACTATACTGGCCCAAGACCACAATTAATGACCCCGCTTTTCGTTGTTCACGAATATAGTTCCCTTTAATTATAGTGTATTTCTTCTTAAATTTTTTTCTTTCCTTTTCTCAAACATTTCTTAGCTTTTATAAGGTGGAAATGAAAGAAGAGAGGTGAAATAAATTTTTAGATGTTTAATTTTAACTGATTTTGATATGGAAAGAGTGATTAGGTCAGGTGCAAAAAGGTGATATTTACAGTTTTCGGAACATCTCTTGACTTGTCCATAGGGGTATGGATGTGTATTGGCTAAATTTGTAAGTTTTATACGTGCAATTTTTCTGAAACTTGGACATATTTTTGGACTTGTACTGTACATTACACACACAAAAAATTAGACAAAAAGAATAGGCAAATTTTTTTTAATGCGACAAAACGTTATAAAGAAATGATAGAGGAATTAATTGTGGTCTCGGGCCTAAGAGGTGCATTTCAGCAAATTTTGAATTTATACTTTGACAACTTCTCTGAATGATCTATTGGTATTGATTTGTCAAACTATATGAGAAGAAATGATTTCCACTTTTATTTCATAGAAATTTGTAAAAAAAGTCACTTTTCAGCTGATATGCCCAAAAAGTAGCTTTTTCACTTTTTTCAATATTTTTGCAAAAGCAGCATCCTTAATTTTTCTCTGACATTTTTTTTTTGATATCTATTTGTGTTTGTGGTATTTATTTCATGTGTTTTTACTCATTTGTGAACTCTGAACACAAAGAAAAGTGGATAAAAGCATTAAAAGAGTGCAAAATGTGCTGTTTTAATAGTCTAGGTCTAACGGTCCGTATGAAGCAAGTGAAATATGAAGTTCTATGCACTTAAAAATTGTATTTCTTTAAACAGATTGCACTGAATCTATATCAAAAGCACTTATTACTGGTTGTTTAAACTTGTCTGTTTCACAGAATACCTTTATTTTCTTCTGTTGGATGGCTGGTGGTTAAAATATTGGCATTTTAAGATTGAAATTTCATGCAGGTTTTAAACAGTAAATTGAAAAAAACTTTGCATCAGACCATACTGTCTACATACATAGTTAAAAGCAACAGTCTTGTAACATCCAGGCTTCATATTTGATCATATCTCAGCAAGGATTTGAGCAAAAAGAAGCATATTTCCATCTCCAATATCATTTATATGCAATTTAATATGGAAATATAGGGAACGGCCCAAATTGACAACTTGTTATTTTAAGCTTGACATTGCTTAAGACCATGTAAAACTCATGTGTTATGCTATTTGAAACTTATATTTACATCAAAAGAACATTTATGATATGTAAAATGTTTTGTTTTAATTTAACAACTTCAGAAAATTGTTGTAAGTGGAAAATATTACATTTCATATAAGGCCTCACTTCATTTGAAAACCTCTATTTTTAGGCATAGGCACATATAAAATTAACTTTTGTCAAATTTTTATAAGTCTCATACATAAAGTATGCTATCATGTACTTTGAATAGATAATATCTTATCCATTGAGACATTAAAAAGTGCAATTTGGTGTTTTTTTGGGATTTTTGAAGCCAAAATTTGAAAGTTGAAATTGTTCTATTTCAACGTCACAATTCAGCAACCAAAGTTGAGATATAAAAAATGCCACATTTTCTATAATATATATCATATGGCTTTGAAACTTTGTAAACTGACTCATAATACACTAAGCTTAAATCGTGCCAAGTTTTATTGGAATTGGTCAAGTTTTTGGCCCCTAATAGGCCCAAGACCACAATTAATGACCCCGCTTTTCGTTGTTCACGAATATAGTTCCCTTTAATTATAGTGTATTTCTTCTTAAATTTTTTTCTTTCCTTTTCTCAAACATTTCTTAGCTTTTATAAGGTGGAAATGAAAGAAGAGAGGTGAAATAAATTTTTAGATGTTTAATTTTAACTGATTTTGATATGGAAAGAGTGATTAGGTCAGGTGCAAAAAGGTGATATTTACAGTTTTCGGAACATCTCTTGACTTGTCCATAGGGGTATGGATGTGTATTGGCTAAATTTGTAAGTTTTATACGTGCAATTTTTCTGAAACTTGGACATATTTTTGGACTTGTACTGTACATTACACACACAAAAAATTAGACAAAAAGAATAGGCAAATTTTTTTTAATGCGACAAAACGTTATAAAGAAATGATAGAGGAATTAATTGTGGTCTCGGGCCTACTGATTGAATTTTCTGATTGTTAAAGGCCATACAGCAATCAACAATTGCTGATCTCCCCTTATTTAAACTTAACTCTTGTGGATTAGTGTTTCATTGGAAATAAACTCATCATAGATACCAGGACTAAATTTAGTATATATGCCAGACGCGCGTTTCGTCTACAAAAGACTCATCAGTGACGCTCGAATCCAAAAAAGTTAAAAGGCCAAATCATACCACATTTCCGTATCTTTATATAGATAGGATGTACAGAATTTTGTACTCCTTCAGCAGAGTAGGAATTTACCTTTGAATTAAAACACTTTGCAGAATCATAACAAGCTCTGAATACATGAACCTCCTCAATAGGTTTTTTTATTATTATTGTAATTACTTGGCCATTTTATTATGATTTTTTTTATTACCAGACCAAATATTTCATGATTATTTGATTGTTTGATAATTTAGGACTATATTTTTGATTATTTGATTTTCTTGTTTGAAAAAAATTAAAATAATGTGATAATGTGATTACTTGGACACCCCCAATGAGGGGCCTCATAAAAGAAGAATGAACATACCATCTGAATCTCTTCCGTCTCTTCCTGACGCTGAGGCTACGGATAAATGTTTTTTCTCTACAGAGGAATCCTCTTCCAAATATATATTATTAGAATTTAGAAATGGTTTTGTGTTCTTTGAAACGCTATTTGTAAAGTGTGAACATTTCAACTCTTCTAAATATTTTCGACTAAATTTTGGATATATTTTGTCATTAGCAGACGATTGTTTTGTTACGGTAGGTTCACTAGGTAAAAACACATCGTCCTCTTCTGCAGAATCAGTTTTAAGTAGAGCTTCTTGCAGTTCGTCAGCTAGACATTTCTCATTTGTAACTGTTGACTTGGCTTCTTCTACTGGTAATTCAGCTGAAATGAAAATCAATTTGAATCAAAATACTTAAGACCAAGATTGATTTTTATAAAGATTTTAAAATCAAGTCTAATTCTAACCAAAAAACTAAATTCATTATTGTGAAACCAATTTTTTTATTTTTATTGCTTTAAATTACTGTGCAAAGCTATCAGTTTTATTCGATATTTCCTATTTAATTATTATTTGACAAATATTGATTCTGATAATTTGCCTTATGATGTGTTTAAGGTTCTATTGGCTACACAAAGATATAAAATAAGAAACTCTTATATCTAAATACTTTTCCCAAACAGAAGTAGATTGATTGATTGTTGGTGTTTTAAGGTGGTAGACCTTTGTTCAGGGAGACAACTCTTTAAATCAGTTATGTGTTTGTTAAAGTCAAGTTTCATCAATGTTTTTTAAGCATTTACCTGAAACAGATTGGAAATAATCTATGTAACCTAGAAGGTTAGAATATATTTATGAAAATGGTTGACACAAACGTACTGATGATTTTAAGAGTTATTTCCCTTAACCTAGGTCTACCTCATTAAAGCCACTTACGATACTTTTAAGCACCATTTTTTGGGCAATTTGTGGTGGTCAGTTTTTATGGGTTGAGGAAGCCCAAGTGCCTTGAGAAAACCACTGACCTTCGAAAGGAAAACTGACAATCAAAGTCAATTATGATTGGAGTCGAGTGCACCAACATGAGAGGGGTTCGAACTCACAACCTGAGTGTTGACTAGCTAGTGATTACAGTAGTATAATTTATTATACTGCACTCATTCTATTTTAGCAGTCAAAATATGTTGACCGTATATTTCTATGTCATATATACAGTCACTGACCCGATAGCACTTTTCCTCATGAATATTCAAATTGAAATTGCCAAATTATTTATTCATACGACATCTTCAACCTGTTCTTGTTTCCAATGTTTAGAGCAAATCAAACTTATTTCTTTTGCACTTTATAAAAACAACATATTTCACTTGTTCATATTTTTGGTTTGCAAACTATTAATCATGCTTATTGTTGATATTTCAATCCATTTTCTAAAAAAATCATTCACCATTGATTGCAGGTTTCAACAGGTAATGCATGTACATTTCATCATGTTGACAACTTGTATATTTCTCCACCTGCATGATATAAGGCCCTTTTATATAATGGGGAAGTTTCCCAATATCTAAATCAAATAATAACATTACCACATTAAACACCAATTGAAAATGTTTTCTTTTTTAGATTGCAGTATAAAGACAATAACAGTGCATTGACTTGACATATCAACGATATAAGGATTTGGCCTGAAACAGGGAAAAAGCTCGGCAGAACCTCGCATCTCCCCGTTTCTAAGCCTCATCCTTATATCGTTGATATGTCAAGTCAATGCAATATTATTGTCTATCTATAACTACATAGACCACTTGGCCCCCAAGAGAAGAAGATATTAAATATCTAAGATAAGGAATAAAAGAACAGTATGGGTATTCAAGTACTGATGAACAATGTTGTTTTAACTTTTGATACTGTGAATCTCTCTATAACTTTTAAGAAAGGTTAAAAAAAAACTTGTATCAAGATGAATCAAACCAAAATAAAAAAAAAATTGTACTTAAAGTGGTACCCAACACTTTCACTAAAATTAATTTGGCTCGTTTAATTTTCATAAAATTTTGTCAAAGTATTTACTTTGACCCTTTTACAAAAATATAAAAATTTCAAAAATTTTGAACCAACTGTTTTGTCAGAAAAATTACACTGGTTATATAGCAGTTTGACAAACACCAATTTTGATCATTGAGAAGCTTAATATTCCCTTTACAACACAACGTAATTAAAACGTTAAGCTGACTTTACAGAGTTATCTCCCTGTAGTGTTAGGTACCACCTGAAATCAAGATAAATTTGTGACAGAAGTACTTATAAAAAGATTTTTCTAATTGAAATACCTTTAAAGCAAAACATTTGCAATTATACTGTTATAGTTAATTCAATTCCATTTTCAAAGATCATCATCATCATCATCATCATCATCATCATTTCATATCATCATGACATGAAAGAAACTAGATTCTCACATGACATTGTATTGATTACCTGATTACTTTGTTTTATTTGTAAGGAAATCTCCTTATTTTCAAATACATATTTGTAAGCAAGACTTGTTCTACGTCTGGCCATCATGACTTCAAATCAAATAACCAATAGTTGAAAATGGCCTTGCCAAGAGCATAGATGCAGAAATCTCCTTATTCTTAAATACATTGTAAACAAGACTTGTTCTACAGGCCATACTGATTGCACCATACAATTCAAATAACCAATAGTTAAAAATGGCCATGCCAAGAGCCTACCTAAATGCAAACCACTTTTTCTCTTATGCCAAGAAGAATCCTTCCGATTGAATAAAATTCAAATCTAGGCTAATAAAATTGATCGCTTTAGACCATATGATATTTGTAGGTCTGTCTGAACAACAATTTTTTTTGGATTAGTATCTCAGAAGGAACTTTTCTATTAATGTAATTCAGTTAGTCAAGTATTTTTTTTCCTATGAATCCATTTATCTTCGTAAGTATATAACAAACTCCAGGAATCGATTAGAGATTGTATTTTCATGGATATTTGATTTTATGGTTTTAAAAAAGTCTGCATACAAACCCATAAAAAAATTGAAGTAAGTTGAACATATAAATTTGTACCGAAAAAGCCATGAAAATTGCTTTCCCCTTAACAATAATTGATCCAGAGTATTTATTTCTATTATATTCTAATGTTATACTATATAACTCATTTGAGCCTTTATCAGTTTGTCTGTCTACACCAATATTTTGGAATCCCCTTTTTTATAATCAATGCATTTTAATGGGGACATATTGTTGAACACCCCCCCTTAAAAAATGTCTGAATCCGACCCTGATTAGGACCATTGTATCATTTTCAAGTATAAGGAATTTTCTGTTAAATATTTGTTTAAATCTTCTTGGAGCTTCAAAACTAGAAAATCTAGTCAAACAGAAAGTCATATTTCTGGTTGTAAAATCCATATTCATTATCTAATTGGAAGCACAGTGAGTTACAAATTTTATTCATAGATATAGGAAGATGTGGTATGAGTGCAGATGAGACAACTCTCCATCAAAGTCAAAATTTAAAAAAGTAAACCATTATAGGTCAAGGTTTGGTCTTCAACACTGAGCCTTGGCTCACACCAAACAGCAAGCTATAAATGGCCACCAAAAAATACTAGTGTAAAACCATTTAAACAGAAAAACCAACGGTCTAATCTATATAAACTAGAGGCTCTAAAGAGCCTGTATCGCTCACCTTGGTCCATGTGAATATTAAACAATGGACACAGATGGATTCATGACAAAATTGTGTTTTGGTGATGGTGATTTGTTTGTAGATCTTACTTTACTAAAAATTCTTGCTGCTTACAATTATCTCTATCTATAACAGTACTTTCTGTGGAAAATGTTATTGAAAATCTTCAAATTTTAAGAAAATTGTTAAAAATTGACTATGAAGGGCAATAACTCCTTAGGGGTCAATTGACTATTTTGGTCATAGTGACTTATTTTTAGTTCTTACTTTGCTGTACATTATTGCTGTTTACAGTTTATCTCTATCTATAATAATATTTAAGATAATAACAAAAAAACAGCAAAATTTCCTCAAAATTACCAATTCAGGGGCAGCAACCTAGCAACCGATTATCCAATTCATCTGAAAATTCCAGGGCAGATAAATCGTGACCTGATCAACAATTTTACTTCCTGTCAGATTTGCTCTTAATGATTTGGTTTTTGAGTTATAAGCCAAAAACTGCATTTTACCCCCATGTTCTATTTTTAGCCATGGTGGCCATCTTGGTTTGTTGGCCGAGTTACAGGACACATTTTTTTAACTAGATACCCAAATGATGATTATGGCTAAGTTTGGATAAATTTGGCCCAGTAGTTTCAGAGGAGAAGATTTTTCTAAAAGATTACTAAGATTTAAGAAAAATGGTTAAAAATTGACTATAAAGGGCAATAACTCCTAAAGTGGTCAACTGACCATTTTGGTCATGTTGACTTATTTGTAGATTTTACTTTGCTGAACATTATTGCTGTTTACAGTTTATCTCTATCCATAATAATATTCAAGATAATAACCAAAAACAGCAAAATTTCCTTAAAATTACCATTTCAGGGCAGCAACCCAACAACAAAATGTCCGATTCATCTAAAAATTGCAAGGCAGATAGATCTTGACCTGATGAACAATTTTAAACCCCATGTCAGATTTGCTCTAAATGCTTTGGTTTTTGAGTTATAAGCCAAAAACTGCATTTTACCCCTATGTTCTATTTTTAGCCATGGCAGCCATCTTGGTTGGTTGGCCAGGTCACCGGACACATTTTTAAAACAAGATACCCCAATGATGATTATGGCCAAGTTTGGTTAAATATGGCCCTGTAGTTTCAGAGGAGAAGATTTTTCTAAAAGATTACTAAGATTTACGAAAAATGGTTAAAAATTGACTATAAAGGGCAATAACTCCTAAAGTGGTCAACTGACCATTATGGTCATGTTAACTTATTTGTAGATCTTACTTTGCTGGACATTATTGCTGTTTACAGTTCATCTCTATCTATAATAATATTCAAGATAATAACCAACAAGAATGTGTCCACAGTACACGGATGCCCCACTCGCACTATCATTTTCTATGTTTAGTGGACTGTGAAATTGGAATAAATTCTCTAATTTGGCATTAAAATTAGAATGATCTTATCAAAGGGAACATGTATACTAAGTTTCAAGTTGATTGGACTTCTACTTTATCAAAAACTACCTTGACCAAAAACTTTAACCTGAAATTTGCACTATCATTTTCTATGTTCAGTGAACCGTAAAATTGGGGTCAAAACTCTAATTTGGCATTTAAATTAGAAAGATCATATCATAGGGCACATGTATACTAAGTTTCAAGTTCATTGGACTTCAACTTCATCAAAAACTACCTTGACCAAAAACTTTAACCTGAAGCGGGACAGACGGACGGACGAACGAACGAACGGACGAACAGACGGACGCACGGACGGACGAACGGACGCACAGACCAGAAAACATAATGCCCCTCTACTATCGTAGGTGGGGCATAAAAACAGCAAAATTTCGTTAAAATTACCATTTCAGGGGCAGCAACCCAACAACGAAATGTCTGATTCATCTGAAAATTTTAGAGCAGATAGATCTTGACCTGATGAACAATATTACCCCATGTCAGATTTGCTCTAAATGCTTTGGTTTTTGAGTTATAAGCCAAAAACTGCATTTTACCCCCATGTTCTATTTTTAGCCATGGCGGCCATCTTGGTTGGTTTGGCCGGGTCACCGGACACATTTTTTCAACTAGATACCCCAATGATGATTGTGGCCAAGTTTGGTTAAATTTGGCCCAGTAGTTTCAGAGAAGATTTTTGTAAAAGTTAACGCAGGACGACGACGCCGGACGCCAAGTGATGAGAAAAGCTCACTTGGCCTTTCGGCCAGGTGAGCTAAAAAGTGGGGCAGACAGATTGATAAATAATAACACTCTTCAATCACTTATATCATTCACTTCAGAAAGAAAGAGTATAAAAATAATTTGATATTATTTCATGTTAGATTGATCTCACATAAATAATTTATTTCTTGTCTCACTTCTCTCACTTCATCACTGGCAAAAGAAACAAGAGGCTCTCAAGAGCCTGAATCGCTCACCTTAATTCTTTTGGTTAAATCTCTCATCAATGATTATTTAGGCTTTTCAATTTATTTAAATGTTTTTTGGATCGTCCTATTTTCTTCAAAAGCCAAAAAAAATAATCATTTTCTCCTATGTTCTATTTTAGCCATAGGAGCTATGTTTCTTGACATACAAGGAAATAAAATATAAAATTTATACTAGATACTCTGAAACTCATTTAGCCTAAGTTTGGCTGAAATCGATACAGCAGTTTCAAAGGAGAAGATTTTTTAAAGTAAGTCAACATGATGAACAAATTGTGAAAAAAGTCTTTAAAGGGCAATAACTCCTTAATTGGTCAATTGACAATTTTGGTCAATTTGACTTAATTGAAGATCTTACTTTGCTGAACATTATTGCTGTTTACAGTTTATTTCTATCTATAATTATATTCAAGATAATAAACAAAAACAGCAAAATTTCCTTAAAATTACCAATTCAGGGGCAGCAACCTAGCAACCGATTATCCAATTCATCTGAAAATTCCAGGGCAGATAAATCGTGACCTGATCAACAATTTTACTTCCTGTCAGATTTGCTCTTAATGCTTTGGTTTTTGAGTTATAAGCCAAAAACTGCATTTTACCCCCATGTTCTATTTTTAGCCATGGTGGCCATCTTGGTTTGTTGGCCGAGTTACAGGACACATTTTTTTAACTAGATACCCAAATGATGATTATGGCTAAGTTTGGATAAATTTGGCCCAGTAGTTTCAGAGGAGAAGATTTTTCTAAAAGATTACTAAGATTTAAGAACTAGAGGCTCTCAAGAGCCTGTGTCGCTCACCTGTTAATGTGTTTACTGATGTCGGCCATCTTCGTTGGTAGGCGGGGTCATTAGACACTTTTTTTTTAAATGATACCCTAGTATTATGATTGTGGCCAAGTTTGGTTAAATTTGGCCAAGTAGTTTTAGAAATGATTTTTATACAAGTTACCAAAATGACGAAAAGTTGTTCAATATTGACTATAAAGGGCAATAACTCCTTAAGGGGTCCTCTAACAATTTTGATCATGCTGACTTATTTGTAGATCTTACTTTGCTGAACATTATTGCTGTTTAAAGTTTATCTCTATCTATAATAGTATTCAAGATAATAACCAAAAACTGCAAAATTTCCTTAAAATCACCAATTTTAGGGCAGCAACCCGACAACAGGTTGTCAGATTCAATTGAAAATTTGTGAGGGGATATATCTTATTCTGATGGACATTAAAATCTTGAAAGATTTGCCCTAAATGTCTTAGTTTCAAAGATATAAAGCAAAAACTGCATTTTACCACTATGTTCTAATTTTAGCCATGTCGGCCATTTTGTTTGGTATGCTGGGTCATCGGACACATTTTATAAACTATAAACCACAATAATAATTGTGGCCAAGTTTGGTTAAATTTGGCAAAGTAGTTTCAGAGAAGAAGATTTTTAGAAAAGTAACAAAAAATAACGAAAAGTCGTTAAAAATTGACTATAAAGGGCAATAACTCCTTAAGGGGTCGACTGACCATTTTGGTCATGTTGACTTATTTGTAGGTCTTACTTTGCTGAACATTAATGCTGTTTACAGTTTATCTCTATCTATAATAGTATTCAAGATAATAACCAAAAACTGCAAAATTTCCTTAAAATAACCATTTCACAGGCAGCAACCCAACAACAGGTTGTCCGATTCGTCTGAAAATTTCAGGGCAGATAGATCTTGACCTGATCAACAATTTTACCCCTTGTCAGATTTGCTCTAAATACTTTGGTTTTTGAGTTATAAGCCAAAAACTGCATTTTACCCCTATGTTCTATTTTTAGCCATGGCGGCCATCTTGGTAGGTTTGACAGGTCATGCCACACATTTTTTAAACTAGATACCCCAAGGATGATTGTGGC
The DNA here is from genome assembly GCA_019925275.1 of Mytilus edulis. Taxonomy (NCBI): domain Eukaryota; kingdom Metazoa; phylum Mollusca; class Bivalvia; order Mytilida; family Mytilidae; genus Mytilus; species Mytilus edulis. Next base: position 37,174,446 of record CM034357.1, read on the forward strand.
CAAGTTTGGTAGAATTTGGCCAAGTTGTTTCAGAGGAGAAGATTTTTGTAAAAGTTTACGGACGACGGACGACGGACGACGGACGCCAAGTGATGAGAAAAGCTCACTTGACCTTTCAGGTCAGGTGAGCTAAAAATGGTTAAAAATTGACTATAAAGGGCAATAACTCCTAAAGTGGTCAACTGACCATTTTGGTCATGTTGACTTATTTGTAGATTTTACTTTGCTGAACATTATTGCTGTTTACAGTTTATCTCTATCCATAATAATATTCAAGATAATAACCAAAAACAGCAAAATTTCCTTAAAATTACCATTTCAGGGCAGCAACCAACAACAAAATGTCCGATTCATCTAAAAATTGCAGGGCAGATAGATCTTGACCTGATGAACAATTTTAAACCCCATGTCAGATTTGCTCTAAATGCTTTGGTTTTTGAGTTATAAGCCAAAAACTGCATTTTACCCCTATGTTCTATTTTTAGCCATGGCAGCCATCTTGGTTGGTTGGCCAGGTCACCGGACACATTTTTAAAACAAGATACCCCAATGATGATTATGGCCAAGTTTGGTTAAATATGGCCCTGTAGTTTCAGAGGAGAAGATTTTTCTAAAAGATTACTAAGATTTACGAAAAATGGTTAAAAATTGACTATAAAGGGCAATAACTCCTAAAGTGGTCAACTGACCATTATGGTCATGTTAACTTATTTGTAGATCTTACTTTGCTGGACATTATTGCTGTTTACAGTTCATCTCTATCTATAATAATATTCAAGATAATAACCAACAAGAATGTGTCCACAGTACACGGATGCCCCACTCGCACTATCATTTTCTATGTTTAGTGGACTGTGAAATTGGAATAAATTCTCTAATTTGGCATTAAAATTAGAATGATCTTATCAAAGGGAACATGTATACTAAGTTTCAAGTTGATTGGACTTCTACTTTATCAAAAACTACCTTGACCAAAAACTTTAACCTGAAATTTGCACTATCATTTTCTATGTTCAGTGAACCGTAAAATTGGGGTCAAAACTCTAATTTGGCATTTAAATTAGAAAGATCATATCATAGGGCACATGTATACTAAGTTTCAAGTTCATTGGACTTCAACTTCATCAAAAACTACCTTGACCAAAAACTTTAACCTGAAGCGGGACAGACGGACGGACGAACGAACGAACGGACGAACAGACGGACGCACGGACGGACGAACGGACGCACAGACCAGAAAACATAATGCCCCTCTACTATCGTAGGTGGGGCATAAAAACAGCAAAATTTCGTTAAAATTACCATTTCAGGGGCAGCAACCCAACAACGAAATGTCTGATTCATCTGAAAATTTTAGAGCAGATAGATCTTGACCTGATGAACAATATTACCCCATGTCAGATTTGCTCTAAATGCTTTGGTTTTTGAGTTATAAGCCAAAAACTGCATTTTACCCCCATGTTCTATTTTTAGCCATGGCGGCCATCTTGGTTGGTTTGGCCGGGTCACCGGACACATTTTTTCAACTAGATACCCCAATGATGATTGTGGCCAAGTTTGGTTAAATTTGGCCCAGTAGTTTCAGAGAAGATTTTTGTAAAAGTTAACGCAGGACGACGACGCCGGACGCCAAGTGATGAGAAAAGCTCACTTGGCCTTTCGGCCAGGTGAGCTAAAAAGTGGGGCAGACAGATTGATAAATAATAACACTCTTCAATCACTTATATCATTCACTTCAGAAAGAAAGAGTATAAAAATAATTTGATATTATTTCATGTTAGATTGATCTCACATAAATAATTTATTTCTTGTCTCACTTCTCTCACTTCATCACTGGCAAAAGAAACAAGAGGCTCTCAAGAGCCTGAATCGCTCACCTTAATTCTTTTGGTTAAATCTCTCATCAATGATTATTTAGGCTTTTCAATTTATTTAAATGTTTTTTGGATCGTCCTATTTTCTTCAAAAGCCAAAAAAAATAATCATTTTCTCCTATGTTCTATTTTAGCCATAGGAGCTATGTTTCTTGACATACAAGGAAAGAAAATATAAAATTTATACTAGATACTCTGAAACTCATTTAGCCTAAGTTTGGCTGAAATCGATACAGCAGTTTCAAAGGAGAAGATTTTTTAAAGTAAGTCAACATGATGAACAAATTGTGAAAAAAGTCTTTAAAGGGCAATAACTCCTTAATTGGTCAATTGACAATTTTGGTCAATTTGACTTAATTGAAGATCTTACTTTGCTGAACATTATTGCTGTTTACAGTTTATTTCTATCTATAATTATATTCAAGATAATAAACAAAAACAGCAAAATTTCCTTAAAATTACCAATTCAGGGGCAGCAACCTAGCAACCGATTATCCAATTCATCTGAAAATTCCAGGGCAGATAAATCGTGACCTGATCAACAATTTTACTTCCTGTCAGATTTGCTCTTAATGCTTTGGTTTTTGAGTTATAAGCCAAAAACTGCATTTTACCCCCATGTTCTATTTTTAGCCATGGTGGCCATCTTGGTTTGTTGGCCGAGTTACAGGACACATTTTTTTAACTAGATACCCAAATGATGATTATGGCTAAGTTTGGATAAATTTGGCCCAGTAGTTTCAGAGGAGAAGATTTTTCTAAAAGATTACTAAGATTTAAGAAAAATGGTTAAAAATTGACTATAAAGGGCAATAACTCCTAAAGTGGTCAACTGACCATTTTGGTCATGTTGACTTATTTGTAGATTTTACTTTGCTGAACATTATTGCTGTTTACAGTTTATCTCTATCCATAATAATATTCAAGATAATAACCAAAAACAGCAAAATTTCCTTAAAATTACCATTTCAGGGGCAGCAACCCAACAACAAAATGTCCGATTCATCTAAAAATTGCAGGGCAGATAGATCTTGACCTGATGAACAATTTTAAACCCCATGTCAGATTTGCTCTAAATGCTTTGGTTTTTGAGTTATAAGCCAAAAACTGCATTTTACCCCTATGTTCTATTTTTAGCCATGGCAGCCATCTTGGTTGGTTGGCCAGGTCACCGGACACATTTTTAAAACAAGATACCCCAATGATGATTATGGCCAAGTTTGGTTAAATATGGCCCTGTAGTTTCAGAGGAGAAGATTTTTCTAAAAGATTACTAAGATTTACGAAAAATGGTTAAAAATTGACTATAAAGGGCAATAACTCCTAAAGTGGTCAACTGACCATTATGGTCATGTTAACTTATTTGTAGATCTTACTTTGCTGGACATTATTGCTGTTTACAGTTCATCTCTATCTATAATAATATTCAAGATAATAACCAACAAGAATGTGTCCACAGTACACGGATGCCCCACTCGCACTATCATTTTCTATGTTTAGTGGACTGTGAAATTGGAATAAATTCTCTAATTTGGCATTAAAATTAGAATGATCTTATCAAAGGGAACATGTATACTAAGTTTCAAGTTGATTGGACTTCTACTTTATCAAAAACTACCTTGACCAAAAACTTTAACCTGAAATTTGCACTATCATTTTCTATGTTCAGTGAACCGTAAAATTGGGGTCAAAACTCTAATTTGGCATTTAAATTAGAAAGATCATATCATAGGGCACATGTATACTAAGTTTCAAGTTCATTGGACTTCAACTTCATCAAAAACTACCTTGACCAAAAACTTTAACCTGAAGCGGGACAGACGGACGGACGAACGAACGAACGGACGAACAGACGGACGCACGGACGGACGAACGGACGCACAGACCAGAAAACATAATGCCCCTCTACTATCGTAGGTGGGGCATAAAAACAGCAAAATTTCCTTAAAATTACCATTTCAGGGGCAGCAACCCAACAACGAAATGTCTGATTCATCTGAAAATTTTAGAGCAGATAGATCTTGACCTGATGAACAATATTACCCCATGTCAGATTTGCTCTAAATGCTTTGGTTTTTGAGTTATAAGCCAAAAACTGCATTTTACCCCCATGTTCTATTTTTAGCCATGGCGGCCATCTTGGTTGGTTTGGCCGGGTCACCGGACACATTTTTTCAACTAGATACCCCAATGATGATTGTGGCCAAGTTTGGTTAAATTTGGCCCAGTAGTTTCAGAGAAGATTTTTGTAAAAGTTAACGCAGGACGACGACGCCGGACGCCAAGTGATGAGAAAAGCTCACTTGGCCTTTCGGCCAGGTGAGCTAAAAAGTGGGGCAGACAGATTGATAAATAATAACACTCTTCAATCACTTATATCATTCACTTCAGAAAGAAAGAGTATAAAAATAATTTGATATTATTTCATGTTAGATTGATCTCACATAAATAATTTATTTCTTGTCTCACTTCTCTCACTTCATCACTGGCAAAAGAAACAAGAGGCTCTCAAGAGCCTGAATCGCTCACCTTAATTCTTTTGGTTAAATCTCTCATCAATGATTATTTAGGCTTTTCAATTTATTTAAATGTTTTTTGGATCGTCCTATTTTCTTCAAAAGCCAAAAAAAATAATCATTTTCTCCTATGTTCTATTTTAGCCATAGGAGCTATGTTTCTTGACATACAAGGAAAGAAAATATAAAATTTATACTAGATACTCTGAAACTCATTTAGCCTAAGTTTGGCTGAAATCGATACAGCAGTTTCAAAGGAGAAGATTTTTTAAAGTAAGTCAACATGATGAACAAATTGTGAAAAAAGTCTTTAAAGGGCAATAACTCCTTAATTGGTCAATTGACAATTTTGGTCAATTTGACTTAATTGAAGATCTTACTTTGCTGAACATTATTGCTGTTTACAGTTTATTTCTATCTATAATTATATTCAAGATAATAAACAAAAACAGCAAAATTTCCTTAAAATTACCAATTCAGGGCAGCAACCCAACAACAGGTTGTCTGATTCATCTGAAAATTTCAGGGCAGATAGATCTTGACCTGATAAACAATATTATCCCATGTCAGATTTGCTCTAAATGCTTTGGTTTTTGAGTTATAAGCCAAAAACTGCATTTGACCCTATGTTCTATTTTTAGCAATGGCGACCATGTTTGTTGATAGATCACAACTTCGGATACAATTTACAAACTAGATACCCTAAGGAACATTCAGTTAAAGTTTGGAAGTATTTGGCCCAGTAGTTTCAGAGGAGAAGATTTTTGTAAAAGATTACTAAGATTTACGAAAAATGGTTAAAAATTGACTATAAAGGGCAATAACTCCTAAAGGGGTCAACTGACCATTTCCGTCATGTTGACTTATTTGTAAATCTTACTTTGCTGAACATTATTCCTGTTTACAGTTTATCTCTGTCTATAATAATATTCAAGATAATAACCAAAAACAGCAAAATTTCCTTAAAATTACCAATTCAGGGGCAGCAACCCAACAACAGGTTGTCTGATTCATCTGAAAATTTCAGGGCAGATAGATCTTGACCTGATAAACAATATTACCCGTGTCAGATTTGCTCTAATTGCTTTGGTTTTTGAGTTATAAGCCAAAAACTGCATTTGACCCCTATGTTCTATTTTTAGCAATGGCGACCATGTTTGTTGATAGATCATAACTTCGGATACAATTTACAAACTAGATACCCTAAGGAACATTCAATTAAAGTTTGGAAGTATTTGGCCCAGTAGTTTCAGAGGAGAAGATTTTTGTAAAAGATTACTAAGATTTACGAAAAATGGTTAAAAATTGACTATAAAGGGCAATAACTCCTAAAGGGGTCAACTGACCATTTCCGTCATGTTGACTTATTTGTAAATCTTACTTTGCTGAACATTATTCCTGTTTACAGTTTATCTCTATCTATAATAATATTCAAGATAATAACCAAAAACAGCAAAATTTCCTTAAAATTACCAATTCAGGGGCAGCAACCCAGCAACGGGTTGTCTGATTCATCTGAAAATTTCAGGGCAGATAGATCTTGACCTGATAAACAATATTACCCCATGTCAGATTTGCTCTAAATGCTTTGGTTTTTGAGTTATAAGCCAAAAACTGCATTTGACCCTATGTTCTATTTTTAGCAATGGCGACCATGTTTGTTGATAGATCAAAACTTCGGATACAATTTATAAATAAGATACCCTAAGGAACATTCAGTTAAAGTTTGAAAGTATTTGGCCCAGTAGTTTCAGAGGAGAAGATTCTTGAAATAGTTTACGACGACGACAGACGACGACAGACGACGACGGACGACGGACGACTACGGACGCCAAGTGATGGCATAAGCTCACTTGTCCCTTCGGGACAGGTGAGCTAAAAACGAATAAACGAGAAACACTTATGAACCACATCAACAAAAGACAACTACTGAACATCAGATTCCTAAATTAGGACAGGTGCAAACAATTACAGCGGATTAAATGTTGTAATGGTACTGAACCTTCTCCTTTATCTGAAACAATAGTGTAACATCACAACATCTACCAGAAATTGGTTTACTTGTAAAGCAGGAGTTTAAAACTTTATAAAGGACGGTCCGAGTACACAGTTATTCCGTAGTGTATTTCTTTTAGACAATAAATGGAAATAAAAAAAATCCACCTGCGCTTTCTCAATAATATTTTTACAGTGTGTTGTACTACTTTTGGGACAAATTATATCAAAATTATAGAAAACTTCATCGGCTCTAACTCAAAATATGGACAATTGTATGTAAAGGGGGTCTTGAAATCTTTTGACAGCTTCCGAAATGCTAATTTTTAACCTTTTTCAACTGGACCAAATCACTACTTTACATTAAAATTCATGAATCAAACATTTTCACAGTGTAATTTTATCCCCTTCTTGCTATTTGAGGCATAAAACATAACGAAATAAATTTGGAAGGGGTATAAAAAAAATTGACAAGTAACACACTATCCACACTAGGGACCATATTCGTTGACAACGAAAATCAAGGGACTATAACTGTGTACTCGGACCGGATGATCAATTAATAAGATTGACTAAAATCAAATGTTTTCAATTGCATAATCCACATTATACATGTTCTAGCACAAAACAAATGTAATTACGTAACAGTATTGTGAATCAATGATAAAAACAATATCAAATGAATTATATCTGATTAATGAAAACTTATTTTTCTACTTTTTATAACCTTATAATGGCTTTATATTCAGAAATTAATGTCAATAACGTGTGATAGAAATGAAAACGGTGAACAATATTAATAATTCACTAGAGGTGTAATGAAACACTGATGGTATTGATCTTGTCCTAATTGACACTAGGATATTGACATTTTAAAAATGGAATTAGGTAAACAAAGAAATGGAATAAGGTAAACAAATCCTAGTGAATATATTCACGTCAGCATAATATTATATTTTACTCTGATGTTTTGATATAAGTGTTCTACAAAGTTACATGGGATATTCCTTTGGATTCATTAATATTCTTTAAATTCCGATCTTAGTGGATTTCGTGGGAACAGGCAAACCATGAATTTAAATGTTCCACGATTTACAAATTTTCTACAAGGATGTATGCAGACTTTTGCAAAACCATGAAGGTGTAATACCCCCAAATCATGGTACGTCACATCCGCTTGCATACAAAAATAGGTTGAAAAAAATATTCCCTTGAATATGACATTTGTAGGTAATTAATCCTACATTCTATTGCAGTAAAACATTTCTGGGTCATAAACATATATCTTGATTCTTGGGTATTTTAAAGCACCATTACTATTTTTTATTTGGGGTTTCTATAGAATATTTTGTAAACTTGAGGTTACATGGTTACTAAAGCTTGTACACAGGTTAAATAAGGGGGAGATTCGATTAGTTAACCTCCAGTTATTTTTTTTATATGCAATGAAATGTTATGTGAATTTTTTTCTATAGTACTGGACAGGATAAAACTTTACTCATGCCAAGTATTTCTTTATTTTAAACAAAGATAAATTCTGCACATTTTTATGAAAAATGTAAATTTAACCAGGACTAATAGGGGAAAATCAACGGTGATATTACACCTTGAAATCAATTATCCATGAAGAAAAATGCAAATTATTCTCAATTGAAGAAAAAAATTGGTATCCATGAGAATAAATGAGTCCACTGTACATTATATAAACCTTTTTGGCCCTTATTGGTTGGTTTGAAATAATGGGTTGCTATCTCAGTGACATTTAACCTTTGTATAAATTATCAAACATATGTACTGCTTCAATGAAACATAAACAACTTTGCTAGCCTAAATGAGACTATAAAAATACGGGAAAATGACTAAAATGGGAATAATTTTAGATCTGTAGCACACCAATACAGCAAATATCAATAAAATGAAATAATTATCACTAGAAGATTATTTACCATTAGCTTGTCTAGGAATCTCTGGGAGTTTTCTTGGCCTTTTGGGAATTTTAAAACCATTTGAACTTTGGCATCTTCTATTGTTTGGTAAAGACTTATGGATTGTTTTGTCTATAGATTTGTCTAAATCCTGAAATAAAGATGAAAACTTAAACATTAATTATAGTAGAAAATCAAACATTTTTTTTTTCTTCAAAAATCATCCAATTTGTTTTTTGAAAGTAATCCAATTTTCGATGTTTTTCAATTGTACATGGTTAGATCTGGCAATGTAATAACAGACATTCTATTTATCATTAGGAGAATAATGACTCACAAAGCACTCACGATCTGTTAAATTTTCAAATTATGACAGAAATAATTGATTCAGAAATCAGATACACAATCTACATCTGAAAACATTTTCTTAATTGAACATCCCAAAATAACAACTGTTAACATTCAGGTCAAATGTATATTGTATTATATTCACTGCAATTAGTTAATATTCAAGTAATCTTTCAATGGGTGATTCTTTTATTGACATATTTATCAAATGGGATCAAATCAATGATAATATTTCTAAAAGAACAGGGAAAAAAATTATGTCTGATTTATATAATAACAATGTACCTTATAGGCAAAAAACTGAGTCAGAGATTGAACATATCACTGTGTCATTCTTTAAACATGTTAAAAGAAAATAAGTAGCCTTTTTTTGCTGCATTGACTAGCCATTGGTGGCCTTCAGCTGTTATCTGCTCTTTGGTCCAGTTGTTGTCTCTTTGACATATTCCTCATTTTTATTATAAATAAAATATTTGCACATTTATCTTGCCATCAGCTATAGCGCAAATAATAGGTAAGTTCATACCTGCCAATCCCCCAACCCCCCCCCTTTTGATTGAAAAGGAAAGAATCAAACAACAAACCTTTAATAGGAAATAACAATATTTAAAGAAATAAACTCTTGTATGTGTTTTGTAGATGAGTAAATAAACAGGTCATAAATTTCTCTTGAAAATGTCGTTCACGCAAAATCTCCCACACAGCTGTCAAAGCTTAGGGGGAGATCTCTCTCTTTGAAGGTTTCAGAGGTTGGCAGGTATGGGTAAGTTGTAAATTTAGAAATTATTGCCAGGTTCTTATGAATAATGCGACTAGGTAAGCATGATATCGGAATAATACAAATTTACATTTATTGTATATCAATATTTTGATCAAGAATCCCTGAATATGTAGATTTGTGTCTGATTTTACAGTAAAACAACCTTATATTTGCACCTGTCCTAAGTCCGGAATCTGATGTACAGTAGTTGTCAATTGATTATGTAATTTATAGATGTTTCTCGTTTTTTTATATAGAGTAAAAACTTGGTTTTCCCATTTGAATGGTTATTTTGGGGCCCTTTATAACTTGTTGTTCGGTGTGAACCAAGGCTCCGTGTTGAAGGCTGTACATTGACCTATAATGGTTTACTTTTATAAATTATGACTTGGATTGAGAGTTGTCTCATTGGCACTCATACCACATCTTCCAATATCTATGTAACCTTTTTTTTTAACTTATTGTCAGTATACAAATACAGTTTGTTTTAATGTGAGGGAATAGTAACGTTAATATTTTTCTGTTTGCATCAAAGTTTTTTCTAATGCCTTTTTCATACTCAAAGGTTTATTCATGTCTATTTATAGTTTAAACATATTTATTTATAGTGGATTAGGAAACAAGTTTTGCAACTTATATTTATCCCTTTCCACTTTGCGGGTGCGAGTGCTGCCTTGTAGCGGCATTAACCTCCTCTTTTTCGAAATCTACAAGGGTGTCTTTAATGTGCAAGAGATATGGCTCTCTCTTAACACGGGTCAGCCATTTATCGTCCCCTTCCTACAGACTATCATCGTTTCCTCAAGACCATACTCGCAGATGGTGTCAAGGGAGAGCCGAAATATGTCTATTTATATAAAAATCAAAGATCAATAGAGAGTCAAATGTACATGTAATAGTGTCACAATTAAATTGCTGTATAAAAACAATGCCATTGCTATGAAACAGGAGAAACAGTCTAAGTTTCTAAAGCTTGTATAAATATATTTCATTTTACCGATCAAACTATGCTGACCATGAATAACTTTCTGTAGTTTTGTGTCTGATTTTAAAGTAATACAAAATTACTGTTGTACAAGTGAGAGGTTTAGCACTATAAAACCAGGTTCAATCCACCATTTTCTACATTTGAAAATGCCTGTACCAAGTCAGGAATATGACAGTTGTTGTCCATTCGTTTTTGATGTGTTATATCATTTGATTTAGCCATGTGATTAGGGACTTACCGATTGAATTTTCCTTCGAGTTCAGTATTTTTGTGATTTTACTTTTTAACATACCTCAGAAGTTAAAGAACCTGTTCTTGCATCAGATTTATTTTCTTGGCATTCTAGATACTGTGAATTTTAACATTATTTAATTTTTCTAGAGCTTTCTGTTGGGAAACCAGTATGTCTTCTTTATGCTGGTACCCTAATTTATCCTCTGTTCTTTCGATGTGATTTTTAGGTCTACATCTGTCCACAGTTTTTTGTTTTGTTTGTGATAAACATGAGAGTATATACTGTTCTTTTGCTGAGTAATCACTTCCACCATCATCTTCGTATCCATTATCAGGGCTGATGTCATGAACAAGTCTAAAAAAAGATGCATTATTAGGGCAGGTCTATGTCATAAACAAGTATGAAAAAAGATGCATTATCATGACTAATGTTATGAGCATGTCTGAAAAGAAAAAAAATGAAATATCAAAGCTGATGTTTAGAAAAAGTCTTTAAAAAGAATAAATTATCAAGGCTCATATCATGAACAAGTTTGAAAACCAAGAACGTGTCAGGGCAGATATTATGAAAAAGTCTGAAAAAAAGAATGAATAAGGCTAATGTCATGAACAAGTCTGAAAAAAGATATAAAAACAGGGCTGAGGAGGAAAGGAAGTTAAATTCTCTTTTTCATTGTGATAATACAAAAATTTATATTGACTTAATAGCATGATTTTATAATATGGCAAGTCACTTGGTAAGATGTATTTAAAACGTTTAGATATTGGTCAACAAACTTCTTAAGAGGGCACTGGATTGTTATGAATAACAAAAGATACTGTACACAAAATATTTATTTATTTTCACTTATTTTCATAATTTTTAAAAATTGAGAGTTGAAATGGTTGGAATGTGTCAAAGAGACAACAACCGGACTAAAGAGCAGAAAACATGCTTTCATTTTTGTCAATTTTTGATTTAGAATACAGCTGAGTTTTTGCAGACAGATTGCTAGGCCCTGATGTTAGTGTGTGTACAAGTGTTGTTCAAAAGGAAACTTAGGGCTGATGTCATGAACAAGTCTTTAAAAAGAAGAAGGAACTTGCAAGTCACGTAACTCTGGCCTTTGCTAGTCTTGGTTTTTTTTTTTTTAAACTTTTGGTTCATTAATATGTTTCAGAGTTTAGAATGACCTCCATTTTCTCTGAACTTTACATATTTTTGATGAGGGGCCTCTGGGTGTGTGATTTTCTCACTGTGTTTTAGACCCGTTCTTAGTCTTGGGCTGTTTTATGCTCTTTGGTCGGGATATTGTCTATTTAGCACTCTCCCGTTTCCATTTCTCAAGTTCATCTAAATCAGTAAGATATACCAGCAGCAAGGAGCTTTGTATAAAAGCTAAATATTTTCAAATATAAAAATAAGAAGATCTAGTATGAATGCCAATGAGACATTTCTCCACAAGAGACCAAATGACATAGAAATTAACAACTGTAGGTCACTGTTCAACCTTCAACAATAAACAATGCCAAAATCACATTGTCAGCTATAAAAGGCTGGAAATGACAAATGTTAAACAGTTCAAACAAGAAAATTAACAGCCTTATTTATGTACAATATAAAGAACACTAAACAAATAACTGTTTTACAACCAATGAATTACAGGCTATGAACTTGGCTCAAAGATTGTTTATGAAATATTTAGCTTCAGCTATGCTAGGCTATATGGTTTGGAGTAAAATGCATAGACCAGGACTGACATATCCTCCCCCTTTTTTCTATAATTTTCATATTTAACCAACCATAAGTAAAAGAAACCCTCCCAGACATTTTGATTATTTAACTGCTAGTCCTGGAAGAATTAATTATAAATGCTATACATATATATATTATAATATTGTGAACCCAAATTTCAACATATGTACATGTAAATATATGTAAATATTATGAAATGTTTATTTCATGTATAAATATGAACAATATGCAATCCTAATGGCAGACAATACACAATAAACATTAAAACATAAACAACAACATCAAAATACCTGAATGTCAAGTCTGAATTAAGAGGTCTATGTAATCTTAACATAATTCCAAAATTAGACCATTAAAATGTTCAATGTTATAATAGTGTTATCCTTATTCCATTATTAAGTGTCATATGATCTTTTCCTTGCATGAATTAAATTTGTATGTGGGCTGATGCCATCACTGACGTCTACATTAGACAATATATTACAGAGACTGAATCAATAACCCTTTACCATATTCCTACTGGCTGACTTCTCTAATTATGATAATTAGCAGAGAAAAATCAATATCCTGTGATGTCAAAAGGAAAATTCTAATTGTTTTATTAAATCAGACTATTTACTGTTCATTTAATGATTTATTTGATTATAATAACCTTAACAGGCCATCCTTTGTTAATTTATTGATGGATTCAGTGGAATATTTGTACAAGAAAATCTGAATTAGCAAAATCTGACAACATTTTTTTTTATTTGAACATCTTAAAGGAAATTTTTACAACACAAATTACAAAGAGAAATTTTCATGTTTTAAAATTTCGTCAGTGTTCATTGAATCCAAAATTTTGTTGGAATAAAAATTTATCAATATCATATTATTGTGAGTTATCTCCCCTTTTCTATTAAAAAAAAAAAGAGCACTTGGCGGTGTACATTTAGACACAGATTTGCAATTTATTGGTTACACCGTTATTTATTTAAAGAAGACATAGTTATTCATTGCATTATCAAATGTTTTAACAAATACCAAATATTTGTACTTTGTCTTTTAGAATTAATTTTTCAACTGAGCCATTTAAGGGGAGGTAACTGATTTTAGTACAAAATTTATACTGGACATATAGGGAAATTTTCATTTTTTACTTGTAGCAAGAAAACAAATATGGTGACACCATTTTTTCTTTTCATTTTCTTAAAATATATTATAAAACCTTTCTCCTCATATTTTATTTAAAAATCCTGTCTCCTAGATTTCTTTTCATGCACAAAAATGTGTTTTTTTCATGAACAATCTTAGCAAATTTTTGCAATTTGGAACGACTTGTACGGTACCATGAAAAGGCGCACTGACCCATACTTTTTAGCATTTAAAAAAAAAACAGACTTCAATTTAACTGATCATGCTGATTCAAAGAACATTTTCCATAAAAATGAATGCAGGTTGAATTCCAACTGCTTCAAATTGAAGGATTTTAATTAATGGGTAAAATATACCCTGGCACCTGGCTTTAAGGGTACAGAACAAACAAATCTGCTTCACATGGAGCCAGTACAAATATTTTCAGAAGATATAGCTATTTATAGTAAGCGTTAAATATAAAAAAGATGTGGTGTGATTGCAAATGCGACAATTTTTCACAAAAGACAAATTGACACAGAAATTAACAACTACACTAAAGTAAAGGGCACAATACGGCCTTCAACAATGAGCAAAGCCAAGGTCATTATGTCCTAAATATTGCCCTCTGGGTGTTAAAGATCCCGAAATCCCAGGCTTAAAATCACGAAATTCCGAGGTCCCGAATTTATATAAATTTAAATCCTGGAATCCTGAAATTCGAAAAAAGAATTCCCAGATCCCTAAAGGGTCAATCCCGAAATCCTGAGCTTAATCAAAGTGATGGAAATCACTCATGGAAAGATTAGAAGAGTAGTTTAAAATATTTCATATTAAGGTAAGGTGGGGGAAAATGAACATTTATAAAGTACTATTCCTGAAAAATGCATTAACAGCAGGTCTTTAGAAGGAAACTTGCTTTTCCAGTATGAGGATAAAATGAGCTCAAATTCAATAATATGGGTCTCTTAATTTGCACAATTTTATTTAAACTGCAGTTTATATCTTATGGAAATTATGTTGCCTGTTCTGAATATGTTTCAAAAAAACAAAAAAATGCAAATAATAAATTCTTCTAGTATAAATGTTACCAACTATCCTTGTAAGACATAAATCCATACCAACAGCTAAAAACTTTAAAGTGTCAACAAAAATAATCTAAAAATGTTGTTTTGGGGCATTTTGTAAGTTGAAACAGAGGTTATATGACAATAAAGATTAAAGTTTTAGAGTGCTTTTCGATCAATTTTTATAAAGTATTTGTCAACACAGGGCATTGAAAATGTACTTTTTTTTAAACGTAAACCAATTAAAAAACTAATTTTATTGAAATGTGGATTCTTTCTTGATTGCAAAAATATATATTCACTTCTAGCATGTCTAATAAAAAATCAAATGACTAAAATAAACATACTGATTAAGGAAATAAACTAATAATCATTTTGGTCTTTTGTGGATAGTTGTCTCATTGGCAATCATACCACATCTTCTTTTTTATATAATAAACAAAGGTTTGTTATAATTAAAAGTTTTAAAATTTTAAAACTGTTTCAAGCCAATTCCTGATAATACCAGATGCTCTGCAGGGTGCAGCTTTATACGACCGCAGAGGTTGAACCCTGAACGGTTTGGGCAAGTATGGAAACAACATTTAAGCTGGTTTCAGCTCTAAATTTGGATTGTGATTAAATAGTTAACACAGCATAGGTTTCTGACACAGAATGAATGTGGTCTAATGAACTTAAACATTTTTTTTTGCCTTTGAGCAATTCACTATGCTGTTGAATATTAATCCTCTCAAAAAAAAAATCTTTTTATTTATGAAATCCCAACCTTTCTTTTGGGGGTTATAGACCTTATGTTAAAATTTCATAGATTTCTGTTTACTTATACTAAAGTTATTGTGCGAAAACCAAGAAAAATGCTTATTTGAGCCCTTTTTGGCCCCTAATTCCTAAACTGTTGGGACCAAAACACCCAAAATCAATCCCAACCTTCCTTTTATGGTCATAAACCTTGTGTTTCAATTTCATAGATTTCTATTTACTTTTACTAAAGTTAGAGTGCGAAAACCAAATGTCTTTGGATGACGATGACGGAGCCAACGTGATACCAATATACGACCAAAAATTTTTCAATTTTTGCGGTCGTATAAAAAAGTGAACTAATCTAAATTGTTGATTAATTACAGATGATTATTGTGGAAATTTATCAAGTTAATTATAGGCCTTACTTGAATACCTTTTATATATTCATATTTGTATTCATATTTCATTTTTTTAAGATATTGTTAATCCATTCTTAATCATTTATCTTTCAGATATAATGAACACTTTCTTTTAAACGGTAAAAAAATGATTTTGACATATATCACGTGAAATTTTTTGACAAAAAGGAAAGTAGCGTTGATATTATTTGAGACATTTAAGGATTGGCTCATGGTAAGGATACTTTAAAGAATCACAGTTACATGTATTATAACCAATTTGACTCAACCCCGAAAATGACAGTTCGACGCTTTACAGTCAAGGCCATAACTTCAATACACCTTATCGCTATTTAGTCCATTCCGGGAAAAACAGTCATTTATACAACTTCCTGTTTGGGTCACCGGCCGAAAAATGGAGGTCATCAGTAGTGAGCTGAGGGAGAAAAAACTTTAGAAAGTGATCATCAAGAAACTTTGATATAGTATGATCCACTTTTTTCGAAATTAAAATTGAAGTAAAAAAATATTTTGTTTGAAGTATTTACAGTAGTTTAAACAGGTCTCATTAAAAAGTATCATGCATGGTGAATTGTTTAAACAGGGTCCCAGATAGCTTCAACTGGATGAAAAAGTTGTGTAATTTTAGAACTTATCCGGAATGGAATAAATAGCGATTAGGTGTATAGAGGGGGGATAAGAGGGGTCCTGATCCCGAAATCCCGGGCTTAAAAACATGAAATCCGGCTTAAAAAAACGAAATCCCAAGGACCCGAAAGTCGAATATTGAAATTCCCGGATCCCGAAAGGGTCAATCTTAAAAACACCCGATCCGGAGTCCGGATAAAGGTCCTATCCCCCTTCTGTAATTGTATACATTGTAGTCAACAACAAAAACTTTGATATTTTGGGGTGCTAACATGAAGTGTGCAAACATGAAAAGAGTCATGAATTGGAGTAAACATGATTTTATTGCAACAGGGATTTTTGACCCTAAAATAGTGATACAGAAGAATAATAAAAAAAAAAACACCACCCCGAGGTTGTTATATAACGATATAGTATTTCCAATCGGCAAGCCTGGATTACAACGTCAGTTTGAGAATTTTTTACTTTTTCTTGTCGGTGTCTTCAACAAAACTTACTAAACTTTTCGGTGCAGCAAAACTTCAAGTCAGTTTTTGCAGACGAAAATTACGACATCTTGAAAATACATTTTTTTTTTTATTTCATACTACAATTATTAGCTAGAAATATTAATTTTGTTTTATCAGTTTGTACAAAGTTAATCATAAAACGATAATTTTTTCTTAATGTCCAGCGATGTAAAATACCAGAGATTTGCGACATTCTATCTTGCAAATTGACGACTTCCGGTAGTTAGTTCTCTCCGAAGGTCAACGAAAATGCTGTCGAGACTAGCATTAAAATCAGGTAATTGTCGAAGATTTTCAGTGTTTTTGTCGTTGATAGAATGCTAGACATTACCTTATAGTTAATAGTTTATGCTAAAGTCTATAGAATTAACAATACGCAAATAAAAAACACATTATAAAACTTAGCCCGAAAATTTTCCTATTTTCTGTTTTAAAAATCATATATGCGGGTATTTTACTATATTTATTGATGTCTACAGTTTTTAAACAAGAATGCAACATATTTTTTAAGTCAGGGGGACTGGAGGGTTTCAAAAATGACGCATCCAGCTCGATTTCCATGTGTCCATGACGCGTGTACGTGTCTTAAGGTTCATCATAAGGAATTGAAAAATATGGCGAATCCGGGTCTGTTCGCGCCCAATTGCGTTCGCACCCATCCACATTCGCCCTCATTCACTTTCGCACCCCACATGTTCGCACCCAAATTTTGCGAAAAGTCCGTTCGCCCCCCACACGTTCGCACCCAATTTTACTGATTTTTTTGTAGGTGTATTGGTATAAATATATATGCCATTGTTTCTAAATAATTCGAGATACTGACAAATGTATTGAAATAATTTGTTTTTCACTGTTTCTAGTCAATCAAGTGCGAATCTGACAACATGTTGAACAAATGGTATGCATGGTAAGTGTATTGCTATAATTATTTTTTTTCAAAATATAGTAACACACATGAGATCAAAGGAGCCAAGCTGTTAAAAACAATTTTCTTTCGTGTTTTTTATTTAAAATCTTCAAAGTTTTACTCATACCAAGCTAAATACATGCAGTATTTACATCAAAGCAATTTAAAACAACAATCATGATTTATAAATGTAAACAATAACACCAAATTAGGCTGTGTATAAATACCAATTAGCAATAATCATACATTATCATACATAATCAACATTTAATAATTAATCATCAAATTAATAAAATTAAAAAAAATCTTTTCGATAAATTCTCAACTTTATTTGTTATATTCATATAAATAATTTCTAATAATTTAACTAAAATTTTATTAAAAATTGGGCGCGAACATGTAGGGTGCGAACGGACGTGGGGGGCGAAAATGTGAGGTGCGAACGTGGAGGGTGCGAAACTGTATTGGGCGCGAATGGACCTGATACCAAATATGGCCGTGTTTACACCTCCAAAATTACTATGAGTACAGACAAACTGGTACATCCAGGAAAGTTTTAAGGCATGGCAGGAACTAGATATATAAAAGTTTTATGAAGTCTACGTTTCAGAAAATTAAAAACTTACCTGGATTTTGATGTTCATTTTTTTCCAGTCTGCAGAAGATAGCAAAATAAACAAACACCAGAGTTTCATTTGATACGGTCCACTCAGTTACACAGTTTAAACCTGTTAAATCACCTATTGTTTACAGGTGTCTATTGTCCATCTATTGTCCATTTAAATCAATACTACTCACAACATTGATTATATGAGGGGAGCTTCTCAATCGTTTTCACTACTTAGTTAATTTTTGCACCTTCTGCAGGAACGAAAAAAAATGGATAGCAAAATCTAGAAAAGTTTATAATTTTCTGAAACATAAAATGCATTTAAATTTTTTATATCTAGTTCCTGCCATCCCTTAAAACTGTTGCAGGTGTATAGGTTAGTCTGTACTCAGAGTAAAATTTGGGGTGTAAATACGGCCATTTTAGCCAAAAGGTTATGATGAACCTTAACGAGAACCCTGTTAGTGGACACAAAACTATGGAAACTTGTTTGGGTTCATCGTTGCCATTGACAGAACTGCTCGTTGACGTTAAATAAAGTCATTTAGAATATAAAAATTATTATCTTTTCTACTTTATTTTAAGTAGACAAACTTGTCAGGAATATCATGAATATTCATTAATTGGTGATTTATGTCAATTGAGGTATAGTGATTAGTCTACCACCATTTCAGCATTTAAGGTGACAATGACAGAAAGAACCACTTGAAGTATTTAAAGAAAGGCAACGTAGTATACCTCTGTTCGAAATTCAAAAATCAATTGAGAAAAAAACAAATCAGAGGTTTCGAACTAAAACTGAGGAAAACTCCTCAAATATAAGAGGAGAACAACTACACAACAGAAACACTAAAATGCAATACACACAGAAACGAACTATAAGATTTAACAATCCATTTTCAATGCATGATGCAGTTTTTATCACCTTTTTTTTTTAAAGTTATTTTGAGGCATTATCTTTTTATTGTCAGATTGATATTCACAACTAAACTCATTATATGTCAATATGGATTTTGAACTTTGTTAAAATTTGTTAGTGATAATGGTCAGGAAGAGACTTCAGAACATACATGTGAACCTCCCGACGGGAGTACAAAAATCCCGTTTTCAGGGGTCTCCTCCCGTCCTCCCGTTTAGGAGAAAAAACTCCCGTGTATGAAATATTTCATGAATGAAAATTTTCGGACGCCATATTTGATCATTTCTTACTACTGTAAGGGTGTAGTTGACACCTGTGTTAAATTTTACCTGTAAATCAAAGAAGATGTATAATTATATGGCTTCACTTGACAGCTTGGGTGTCAAACATACTGGTAATCAACGATGTTTACCTCTGGCTAACTGCCGTTGTTTAATAAAAACTTTGAGTAAACATTTTTGTTACTTCCCTTTGTTTTATCCTGTTTTCAGTTATTTTGCTTTTAAAAATGTAAATGGTAAAAAGACTATAAATGATTAATATTTTAATTAAATAATCATAAAAGGGCGGTAATTAAATGAATTTGAATGTTTTGGGACAAATAAAAAAATATAAATTTATAAATTATTTTAGCAATCTAGACTTCCTTTCAAGGATTAAATTGAAGTTTATATGGTAAATCTGTCTATTTAATATGTTATTGGAATATACAATATGTACATTTAGACTGAAAAAAAATCCTAGTTGCACTGTTTAAGTTTTTTTAAGTTTTCTAGAAATATGACTTTCATAATGCTTAAAAGCCATGCAGTACTATTGCTTTTTTAATTAATTTATGATGTTGCAAATATACGTGTAGAGCATATTTCTTTCTTATTTGTCTATAAAGTTACCAATGATAAGGAGATGGAGTCATGAATACAAATCTAAACAGATTATGAGATAAGATAAATAAATATAATGATTTATTTGCAAGCAGTGAACAATCATTTATCAAAAACAATAAAACAAGAAACAGATTCTTAATATTTTATTTCATTCAAATAGAAAGGCAATAAGGGTACTATGAACATATTACAATTTGATGGAAATTTGAAGAGAAAACACAATTTCTACATCATACGGTTACATTTACGACCAAAAACCTCCTGATCTGAGTCCTAATCTCCTGACCAAAATTTCCAAATCTCCTGATCTGAGTTTCACAGTCCATCACATGTATGTCAGAACAAAATTAAGTTTGAAATTAGCAGTCGCCTAATAGCCAGTTTTGAGTTCTTTTTCATGTGGGCCCATAAATATTTAATCTTATTATTCCACATACATGTGCACCTAGAAATAATTATTATTATAAATGCATGACATGCAGTGGAGGTTACAGAAACTAGTTTATCTGATGCTTTGATCAAATGAACAATAAACCAGCTACAATGTGAATTGTATTTAACTGTTATTTTGTACATTGTATTAAACTGTTATTTTTTTTTCAAAGCTAAGCTGATTGACCATGTTGATTGACACCTGGCTCAGTTTTCATTTACGCAAGCAGGTCAATTTTTTGTGCTGTCCTATTCGACAGCATATTATGATTTATACTTGTAACTTCGTCTCAAATTAATTTTACTGGCAAGGGGACCCCAACAATTAGTTTTAACAGAAGAAAATTCAGAATTTATAATTAAGAAAAAGCAGAATCATTGAATTTAGGGGTTTCAGTAATAAAATGCAGAACAAGGTGTCAGAATCAATTCTAAGTGGTTATCAAAGATGTTATGGTAACTTAAATGAATTTTAACAACAATCAATGCCTGGTCAACTTCTTACTCAATGTGTTGCTCATGGTACATGTACAGGGTACTCACTAAGGCAAGTCCATGAGTTCTGGACTTATCAAAATCTGTCCGGACTCACCATTTTTAAAACTGATGAGTCCACAGTTGGATCAAGATTGAAATATTGTATATAAACTGAACACAGTTTAACACAAATATCATTTATAGCATAAGTTTAAAAGTGATCTGAATTTAATGTCATTTCATTGCTCTATTAGGATATAGAGACTATAATATAACATTATATTGCAATAAATTATTTTCTTCGACTAGCTGTATGACTCATCATGGCCAAAAATGACGAGTCCCTGGACTCGCCTTCAAAAATCCTTAGCGAGAACCCTGCATGTATTTCAAATTCAGTCAAGAGTTACATTTCATCATATGCAGTATTAGGTCAAGGGTTTTAATTTGTTGGATTATCATTTTAATAATCTTAAAACAATTTTTTAAAGAAAACGATTTTTCATGGGTGAAAAATACACATTATTGAAGATGTATTAAGTCATTTGACATTGCTTCTCAAAATTTGTCATGGAAATTGAGACGGACACGTTATCATGGGTAAGGGAAGAGGGTTGAGGCGCCCTCTGTTTTGGGCTGGCTAGTGGTATACTGTTATTTTTAATGTGTTTTCTTTATTTTTCAGGTTCTGTAGGCAGGTTTTGTGGGTTACAGAGGTAAGTGTAAAAGTACAGCATACATTTGTAACTACTATGAACCAATTTATTGTCACAGATGCTTTAAAAATTTACTTGTTAAGACATGTAAGATAAATAAGGAAAAATAAAAAGTTTTACATATTTGCAGACATTTTTTTGTCGTTATTTTTCTACTCTTGAAAATAAATCGCTCATGAAAAATTAGTTGGTCTACAGTAATCTATACTATTAAACGAGAAGACCTCATTTTGTGTGCGGCTTCTCTTTCTTCCAAAACAAATTAATCATCATGTCATGTGTCCTATAGGTACCATGCATAGTCGCATTTGTCATCCATCCTTATGACTATTCAATTTGGGTTATTTTGGGAGAAAAACAAAAATAAAGGTGTCCGGATATTGTTCCGTCATCAGACCGACTTTTAAGTCAGACATGACTACCGGTTTTAACATTGAGAACCAATTGTATGATAGATAACAAAAATAAAAAATAAATAAGCCAATCAGAGTGTTGTCCATATCGTGGATTTTAGATCGTAAGAACCACTACTATTATACCTCGGTTTTAACTTGCACATAATTTTCATAAGTACTCAGACGGGGACAGGACAATTATTTTCGCGTTTATCTGCATATATATACTACAGGGATCTCCATGGATGAAAATTGGACGATGGAGGAACTTTCAACATCACAAAGCGTGTCTACACGTACAGTGTAGCGTGATCGAAAGTATTTCATCCCTCCATATAAGGAATGGTGAACATGCTAATTCATTGCTTATTTAAATTATATTTATTTAAGTTTTAATTATAGAAGTATCAATATTTTCATTAATTAATTGCTGTTTGTAACCATTCAATTGATGAGCCTTCTTGCTCCCCCCTTAGTCGAGAATGACCAAAAGCTGTCATGCAGATCCCCATGTAATTTTCTTGCTAATTTTGGCGATTGTTATTGGGGTTAAAAATCATGTGGAGCTTTTTTTTCACGGACACTGTCAAATTAAGAAGTCATGAACCCCTAACCGGTATCGCTGATTCGTAGTAACAACAAAACGATTTGTAATCGTACGGGTTATGTAAAAGGTTGAAGAAATATGTTAAGCAAACGTTGACAAATGAAAAGGTTTTAATGACTTTATCTAGCAAATTGATGCTATGATGCATTTTTCGAGTCTGATTATAAACCGTAATGCGGATGTATCAACTTGAATGTAAACTATGAAATGAATTCGGAATTAAGATACGGTATTTCTTCACAGTAAATAGTTAAGTTTTTACTTCTTAACTTTAAAATAATTCTATATTATCGTTACAGCAGCACTCGAGTGATTTGCGATGAAATAATATTAATGTGTGACATTTTATGTTGTACTTCTTTAAAAAGGGGGATGCTGTTTGCGTAAGTCAAAATAAAAGCATGTGTTTGACTTGTTAAACTGTTTTCTTTGTAACTGGATTATTAATTAATTTATTTAATCTAAATTATCATAAGAATTTGATGAAACTTATTTGAATAATTCGATAAATGAATCGTCTATCTTCAGATAGTATTCTCCTGTCTGGTTTGTTGATCTACTGTACAAGCTCAGGTACAAGTGATTAGCGATCTTAATCCGGATATCCCTCAGGCGTTAAAACTGTGTATTGGATTATAATATAAAAAGCCTAAGGGCTATGCAATTACATGCATTTGATTATAATTGCTTAAAAAAATGGCGTCGGGCTATCAAAAATGATAACAGTTTTGAACGATGGCGGAAGACAATTTAACGATGGCGCGGGTCATTTGACGGTGGCACAAGATATTTGAACGATGGTGGGGCGCCATCGTTAAACAGGCCATGGAGATCCCTGAACTATGATTAATATACTACTATAATATATAGAGACTCTCTATATAATATAGCAGTGATCGCCATGGAGAAGAAACTTAGAATTAATAGTTATTAGAAAATTAAATACACTTTAATATTTATAACATAGATACGTATTTTCATAGTATACAAAAACTCGAAAATAATGGAATATAACAGAAAACAGAATAATAACGGTCTTTGAAAAAGAGAGAGAGGGCTTAAAACTATTGTCCTGTCTCTATGTACCTATATGACTTTTGATATCATTTCAGTAAGTTAAATTCTCCAGACATAAAATCTTTTACATAAATTAATCCTAAAATAGTTAACATACTTTCAACCTAGCTTGATTTGCACTCAATTTCGCTTTTAAGTCAAACAAGACTTCCAGTTTTAAACATGCACATAAATTTCAAGAGTACTCGGGGACAGGACAATAATTATCGCGTTGATGACAGATAGAGACTCTCTATAATTTAGCAATGATCGCCTAGGAGAAGAAACTTGAAATTGATAATTATTAGTTAATAGCAAATACACTTTATTTATAGTATACGTATGTATATAATATACAGAAACTTTAAAATAATGGAATTTAACAGAAAAAAATAACGGACTTTGGAAACAAGAGAGAGGGCTTAAACTGGTTCCAAGTATCTGTCTTGATACCTTATCTGAAATTCTCCAGACATGAAATCTTTTACTGAAATTCTCCAGACACAAAATCTTTTACAAAAATTCTCCCTACAACAGTTCACATACTATCAACCAAGCTCTAAATGCCTATGATTTCGCGGGTGTGTTCTAGTTCTAATAAAAGTAGTATTGGAATTTCATTTGTCTATTCATAATGTTCTGTTAGAAACCATCCTGAACAAGATCGTTGTAGTTTTACAATGTTTTAGTAATTAATTCTTTGAATACTTAGCTGATATACACTGTTCATGTTTAAGACCCCAAATTCCAGCACACAAAACCAAACCCTAAGCAAATTAACAACTCTTATTAATCTCTGACTCATAGTCACAGTAAGGCCTTTGATATGATGAGTGCCTAATGCTGATAATGCTACTACTGTGCATTGAAGATGTAAATACATGTATCTACATGTATCTACAAATTACAGATTATAGATATAAGAAGTGGTATGATTCCAATGAGACATTACATGTTCTAGAAGAAAAAAACATGTTTGAGGCGAAAAAAAATAATCTTTTACTGTGACTCGACTGTTAGTGTTGCTCTCCACCTATATCAACTTATTCAAAATTTTTTGTCACAGTAAAAATGATATAAAAT
The DNA here is from genome assembly GCA_019925275.1 of Mytilus edulis. NCBI lineage: Eukaryota > Metazoa > Mollusca > Bivalvia > Mytilida > Mytilidae > Mytilus > Mytilus edulis. The sequence continues at coordinate 37,199,386 of CM034357.1, forward strand.
GGTTTGTGTCATAAATATTTTCGGGTAGTCTGCTTTTTATGTGGGTAGGTAGGGAACATCAAACAATTTAAAAAAAACTTTGGCCTTACTATATAAATTTACCAATTACCTGGTAGAGTGATTTTAAACTATATCAACTTGATCTCATATGCATTACAGATGCCTACCACAGATCACTGCAAGACCATCCAGTTCGACACCAGCAGTAGGAGGTGACAAACCCTTACCCGTCCTTCCTCAGCATCAGGCAATGATAGAAGACATGGTAAGATGGACACAAGCCAATGAAGTATTTTACGGCAAGGATAGAGATACAGTTAACTTTCCTATACTGAAAATGTCACCTGAGAAACCAAAAATGAGATTTTTAGTTATACCTCAAGAGTGGTTTGATGCTTTGTATACAAAGACAGGAGTTACAGGTAAATATTTACATATATTTTGCTTTGATTTGGTAGAAAAATAAGCATATAAGAGATCAGGCCTTTTGATCATGAAAATTGCTCAGTACAAAATTTAGCTTCTAAACACCATATCAATAATTCAATTTTTTTTCCAGTTATTATTTTTAGCTCACCTGGCCTAAAAGGCCAAGTGAGCTTTTCTCATCACTTGGCGTCCGTCGTCGTCGTTAACTTTTACAAAAATCTTCTCCTCTGAAACTACTGGGCCAAATTAAACCAAACTTGGCCACAATCATCATTTGGGTATCTAGTTTAAAAAATTTGTCCGGTGACCCGGCCAACCATCCAAGATGGCCGCCATGGCTAAAAATAGAACATAGGGGTAAAATGCAGTTTTTGGCTTATAACTCAAAACCCAAAGCATTTAGAGCAAATCTGACATGGGGTAAAATTGTTTATGAGGTCAACATTTATCTGCTCTGAAATTTTTAGATGAATCAGACAATCCGTTGTTGGGTTGCTGACCCTGAATTGTTAGTTTTAAGGAAATTTTGCTGTTTTTGGTCATTATCTTGAATATTATTATTGATAGAGATAAACTGTAAACAACAATAATGTTCAGCAAAGTAAGATTTACAAATAAGTCAACATGACCGAAATGGTCAATTGACTCCCTTAGGAGTTATTGTTCTTTATAGTCAATTTTTAACAATTTTCATAAAATTTGTAAATTTTTACTAACATTTTCCACTGAAACTAATGGGCCAAGTTCATTATAGATAGAGATAATTTTAAGCAGCAAGAATGTTCAGTAAAGTAAGATGTACAAACACATCACCATCACCAAAACACAATTTTGTCATGAATCCATCTGCTTCCTTTAATATTCAAATAGACCAAGGTGAGTGACACAGGCTCTGTAGAGCCTCTAGTTAAGAGATGGTTGGTGTTCAAAGTTTTATAAGATATCCAGAACTTTGTCAAACCATCATTGGATTTTAGGAAACTTTGGCAAAAGCTGTTAAAAGCCCCAAAATGACATGTACGTTTAATCCCGCTGCAAATTTTTTGACCTGTCCTAAGTCAGGAATCTAATGTACAGTAGTTGTCGTTTGTTTATGTAATATATACGTGTTTCTCGTTTCTCGTTTTGTTTATATAGATTAGACTGTTGGTTTTCCCGTTTGAATGGTTTTACACTAGTAATTTTGGGGCCCTTTATAGCTTGTTGTTCGGTGTGAGCCAAGGCTCCGTGTTGAAGGCCGTACTTTAACCTATAATGGTTTACTTTTTAAATTGTTATTTGTATGGAGAGTTGTCTCATTGGCACTCACACCACATCTTCCTATATCTATGTAAAACAATTCAAACAAGAAAACTAAGAACTATACAAGTATGCATTTGGTTGAATTCTTTTTTTTCTAGGTCCATATTTACTCACATATGGACTTGCTGCTACATTGGTCAGCAAAGAAATCTTTATAGTTGACCACGTGTTTGCTGATTTGATGATGCTCACACCACCAGTGTTGTTGGCTACCTATTTTTGGGGACCAAAAGTTGGTACTTGGTTCCAGAAGAGAATTGATGTGAGTACATGTAATGTAACAACAGGGATCTCCATGGATGGAAATTGAACCATGGAGGAAATTTCACCATCACAAACCGTGCGTACGCCGTACAGTGAAGCTTGATCGAAAGTATACCATCCCTCCACATAAGGATTGGTGAACATGCTAACTCATTGCTTATTTAAATTATATTTATTTGAATTTTCATTGTAAATAGAAGTATAACTTCAAAGGCGAAGCCTTCATGCCCCCCACTTTAGTCGAGAATGACCAAAAGCTGTCATGAAGGTCCACATGTAGTTTTCTTGCTATTTTGGTAATTGTTATGGGGTTAAAAATCATGTAGAGCTTATTTTTTTATGGACACTTAATTCAGAAGTCATGAACCCATTACCGCATTACCGGTATGGCTGATTTGCAGCAACAACAAAACGATTCGTACAGGTTATGTAAAAGGTTAAAGAGATTTGTAAAGCAAACATTGACAAATGAAAAGATTTTTAATGATTTTATCCATGTTATCTAGCAAATTGATGCTATGCAACATGCATCTTTCGAGTCTGAATAGAAACCGGAAATGCGGATGTATCAATTTTATTGTAAACTACGAAATGAATTCGGAATTACGATACGACATTTCTTTACAGGAAATAAAAGTTTTTATTTTTTAACTTTTAAAGTTATTCTATATTATCGTTCCAATACAGCAGTACTCGAGTTATTTGCGATGAAATAATAATAACTGTTTTACGTCTTATTTTGTACTTCTCAAAAAAGGGGGATGTCGATTGCGTAAGTCAAAATAAAAGCACGTGTTCGACTTTTTAAACTGTTTTCTTTGTAACTGGGATTATTAATTTATTTATTCAATCTAAATTATCATAGAATTTGCGGAAACTTAGTTGAATAATTCGACAAATGAATCGTTTATCTTCAGATTGTATTCTCCTGTCTGGTTTGTTGATCTACCTGTACAAGCTCAGGTACAAGTGATTACCGATCTTAATCCGGATATCCCTCAGGTGTTAGAACTGTATTGGATTATAATATAAAAAAGCCTGAGGGTTATGCAATTACATGCATTTGATTATAATTTCTAAAAAAATGGCGTCTGGCTATTAAAACGATAACAGTTTTGAACAATGGCGGAAGACAATTTAACGATGGCGCAGGTCATTTGACGATGGCACAAGACATTTGAACGATGGCGGGGCGCCATCGTTAAACAGGCCATGGAGATCCCTGAACAATCTATCATATTTCATTTAATATTGTTTTCCACTATGTATTTGTGAATTGATACTGGTAATATACGTTTTAAGTCATAGGTCAGTGATGGATTTTTTCTTCATCCCAAAATAAATTGAGCTAAAGGTTGCTGGTAGTTGACAGAATTTTTTCTCAATTGTGTTTCTCACTTTTGCCTTGCAGGCACAAGGGAGACAATCAATGTCGTTGAGATGACCAACGATAATCTATAAATATATCATACACTTCTCAGGTTTTCAACAACTTGCAACAAATTTGAAACAGGATTAATATTTCGATGATATTCTTCAAAGAAGAGGAAGTAAAATAACACAAATACCAAACTCCCAGGGAAATTCAAAATGAAAAGTCATTTATAAAATGGCAAAATCAAAAGCTCTATTACATCAAATGAATGGAATATGACTGTCATAATTTGGACTTAGTACAGGCATTTCCTTATGAAGAAAATCGTGGATTAAACCATTATAGGTAGCAAAACCTCTCACTTGTATGACAATCTCATAAAATTCCATTCAAAAAAATGAAAAAAATTTAAAAAAATAGAATATACAAGGAGATTTTTTATTCCATTTCAATTAATGTTGAAAAATACATAGATATTTTATTTGATGATTTTAGAAAGAAAACCATCTGGTCAATGAAAAACCCACCTCTCACTTGTATGACAGTCTAATAAAATTCCATTAAAATGAAATTTTATAATATACAGGGAGACTTTAAATTCTATTTCAATTATAAATGTTGAAAAATATTTTATTTGATGTTTTTAGAAAGAAAACCATCTGATCTATGAAAAACCAATAGCAGACACAAAGACAAGCTGTACTAAACAAATGGCTAAACTTGAAACTGTAAAGAGGCATTAGATGCCACCAAGGATTTTGTCCATGCTCAGAAGGTAAAATTTGGTGTTGTGTTTAAAAAGATGACATCTAATAGGTAAATGGGAGGAGATCTTAAAGAAGTGTACATACTGGATGTAAAATATTCAAAGTTCCCGCCTTGACAGCAGTCTACCAAATCAAAATTTAAGTTTAATTCTATGGAACAATTGTGGAAAAATAAATGGCATTGTTATGAAATAAAATGGAGGTTTGTCAGTGAAAACTTACTTTTTATTCCATGTTTAGGGTGTGGCTGTTTGTCTTTCTTTCTTGGAATGTACACATTGTTGAATACTTAAAAAAAAAAAAAAAAACAGAAAAAAAAAAACCCAAAAAAAACCTCCTGGACTTCTTGGCTAAATATTAAAGATGGTTTCTTTGGATTTGACCCACCAATAGATACCCTGTTTCTTAAATTATAACATAAAAAGGAAAACTGTGATTTTCGTCTTACATCTCAAAAATTAAAGAAGTTGACGTAAAACTGTCGATGGTAAAAATGATCTGCAGGTCAAAGTCTTTCTCTTTTGAAATTTGATTTTTACCCTTTTTTACATTTTCATTGAAAATTTTGGTAGATAATGAAAAAATGTAAACATTTAAAAAATTAAAAACGATACTTTTAACAAAACCAAAATTGTCTATGAAGACTTTTACCCAAATTTTGTGTGTTTAGAAAAAACCAACAGCTAGCAACTGTATTGTTGCCATTGATAAGGGATTTTTTATAAGTTTTTTTTATGTTTTCAGCGAAAACTATAATATATTTTGTAAATAGTATGGTAAATATTTAGTAAAATGAGAACTACTTATAAGTATTCATGCCCTAGAAGTAAAATGCCCTTTACCTATTATCTCAAAACAATAACAATCATTGGTTGACTCCTTGGCTGATAGATATTATTGGCTTCAATTGACAGATTTTACTAAAAATACTGTTTTTATGTCCCCTTTATGGGCATTATGTTTTTCAATCTGTGAGTTTGTTTGTTTTTCCGTCAGTCTGTCAATGCAGTTTTGATTAAGTTGAAGTCAAATTTATTTGAATCTTTGTACACATGTTCCCTGTGAAATTATCTTTCTAATTTTAATGCTAAATTACAGTTTTGACCTTAATTTCACGGTCCACTGAACATAGAAAATGATAGTGCCAGTATAAAGGCATTTATGTACATTGTACTTTGAACACATTCTTATTGCCTATTATCTTCAAGTGTATACTAGATTGGAAGAAACTATAATAAGTAAAAATTTGACTAATGAGACAATCAGACTCTTATGTGCCTTGTGTTCATACTGCAAAGGATGAAATGGCTTAGATTGATTTAAGAAATAGAATGCTTTTATTTTCTTCAGCATTTTTTCCAGTAAAGTTTATCCGAAACGGACTCGGAAATTATATTATAATTTTTTTTTCTTCAGGAATATGTTTTGCTCCAACTTGAGGCATCTTACAGAGAAAGATTGAACAAAGTCTACACAGAAGTAAAGAAAAGATTGGTGAGTTTTATTTTGTATATGACCAGAGAAATCAAATCGACAAATGTATTATGAAGGGCCTGAGCAAACTGCAGATATTTAGAACACTTGTTTCCAATTTGTATAGAATTCATGATCTACAGGGTTGGAGTTCGGGTCTCATAACTGGAGATTTATCGACCATTTTATCGACGTACGCAATTTTTTTCTTTGTGTATTTAAACTCTATTTCCCTTTTTGTTTGTTTAAAACAACAATTCCAACCTTAAGACATGCATATATCATTTTTACTTGATAAAAATAGAAAATAAGGTGTTAAATATTTATTCATTATGTTTAATTAGTAAAGTGATCAGCTCTACATATTGGCAAAAAGTATCTTTGATTTAGCTACATTTAACCTTGGTACATTATGAAATGCTGTAAGCAGAAGGTGTTAATGATAGAGATGTAGTTGTGTTGTAGCTGTCTCCTAGTTGTCAAGCATAGCCCATAGTCAGCTTTATGAAGTGTATAAGCATTGTCTTGACCTGGTATGGATCTGCAAAATTTGAAAATTGTCTTGAGGTTTTAGTAAATTTTCATTTTTCAACAGCATCGAAATAAATCTTGTTTATACATTGTACAATTGTCAATTTAATCTGTTGTCAGTATTTCACTTTTAATCAACATGCTAGTGTCTTAAACTAGCAGCTGATACACAGGTAATTCTATTATTTACCTCCTATACAAATTTCTAGAATATGATTGGTTTAAACCCCTGTGAAGACTTGTATATTCCATATTAGGTTAGTAGGGAGGCGAGGCTTATTTCATACATGGTTAGTAGTGGTGTTATAGCTGACTATGCGGTATGGGCTTTGCTCATTGTTGAAGGCCGTACGGTGACCTATAGTTGTTAATGTCTGTGTCATTTTGGTCTTTTGTGGATAGTTGTCTCATTGGCAATCATACCACATTTCTTTTTAGCTCACCTGGCCCGAAGGGCCAAGTGAGCTTTTCTCACCACTTGTCGTTCGTCGGCGTCGTCCGTCGTCGTCGTCGTTAACAATTTACATTTTGAACTTCTTCTAGAGAACCACTGAATGGAATGGAACCAAACATGGCATGAATGTTCCTTATGAGGTACTGACCAAGTGTTGTTACTTTGTAGCCGATCCATCATCCAAGATGGCCGCCAGCGGGGACTTAGTTTAACATAGGACGCTATGGGAAATGCATACAAATGACTTCTTCTAGAGAACCACTAAATGGAATGAAACCAAACATTGCATGAATGTTCCTTATGGAGTGCTGACCAATTGTTGTTACTTTGTAGCCGATCCATTATCCAAGATGGCCGCCAGCGGGGACTTAGTTTAACATAGGACCCTATGGAAATGCATACAAATGACTTCTTTAGAGAACCACTGAATGGAATAAACCAAACATGGCATGAATGTTCCTTATGGGTGCTGACCAAGTGTTGTTACTTTGTAGCCGAACCATCATCAAGATGGCCGCCAGCGGGGGACTTAGTTTAACATAGGACCCTATGGGAAATGCATACAAATGACTTCTTTAGAGAACCACTAAATGGAATGAAACCAAACATGCATGAATGTTCCTTATGGAGTGCTGACAATTGTTGTTACTTTGTAGCCGATCCATTATCCAAGATGGCCGCCAGCGGGACTTAGTTTAACATAGGACCCTATTGGAAATGCATACAAATGACTTCTTCTAGTGAACCACTGAATGGAATGAAACCAAACATGGCATGAATGTTCCTTATGTGGTGCTGACCAAGTGTTGTTACTTTGTAGCGATCCATCATCAAAGATGGCCCCAGCACGGGGACTTAGTTTAACATAGGACCCTATGGGAAATGCATACAAATGACTTCTTTTAGAGAACCACTGAATGGAATAAAACCAAACATAGCATGAATGTTCCTTATGGGTGCTGACCAAGTGTTGTTACTTTGTAGCCCGATCCATCATCCAAGATGGCCGTCAGCGGGGACTTAGTTTAACATAGGACCCTATGGAAATGCATACAAATGACTTCTTTTAGTGAACCACTGAATGGAATGAAACCAAACATGGCATGAATGTTCCTTATGTAGGTGCTGACCAAGTGTTGTTACTTTGTAGCCGATCCATCATCCAAGATGGCCACCAGCGGGGACTTAGTTTAACATAGGACCCTATGGGAAATGCATACAAATGACTTCTTTTAGAGAACCACTGAATGGATAAAAGCCAAAATAGCAGAATTTCTTATGATGTGACCAATGTTGTACTTTTAGTGATCCATTATCAGATGGGCAGCGGGACTAGTTTACTAGGCTATTGAAATGCATACAATCCTCTCAGTGAACCATGAATGAATCGAAACCGACTTGGCTGATTCCTTATGTGGTGCTGACCAAGTGTGTACTTTAGCATTCCAACATCAAGAGCCCGCTGAGTTAGTAAAGGACTATGGGAAAAGCATACAAATGACTTCTTTTAGAGAACCACTGAATGGAATGAAACCGAAAAATGGCATGAATGTTCCTTATGTGGTGCTGACCAAGTGTTGTTACTTTGTAGCCGATCCATCATCCAAGATTGCCGCCAGCAGGGGGACTTAGTTTAACATAGGACCCTATGGGAAATGCATACAAATGACTTCTTTTAGAGAACCACTGAATGGAATAAAACCAAACATGCATGAATGTTCCTTATGAGTTGCTGACCAAGTGTTGTTACTTTTTAGCGATCCATCATCCAAGATGCGCCAGCAGGACTAGTTAACATAGACCTATGGAATCAAATACTCTTTAGAACCTGAAAGGAAAAACCAACATGGCTGAATTTTAATGATTTGAACAATGTTGTTACTTTGTACCATTCATCAAGATGGCGCAGTGGGGATTTGATGATTAAACATGTTCTTCTTATAATAGTTGTGTTCACTTTTAGCCAAATTTTATATTTTTTTTATATGATTTCAAAAACCCAAGTAGAATCAGGTGAGCGATACAGGCTCTTGAGAGCCTCTAGTTTATATTTACGTCCCTTTATATTCCATATTAGGTAAGAAGGGAGGCAGGGCTTATTTCATAAACAGTTAGTAGGGGTGTTACGTCCCTTTAAGCTGGGGTCACACATTCACGATTTTTACTGCCGTCCTTGACAGGACCATTCCCGATTAAAATTTGTCAAAAGTCTGATCAAGATCCTGTGAATCGTGGATGGAAATTCGATTTGTATCTTTCGCCAGGTAAAATTCGACCGAGTCTGTCACGACTGCGTCCCGATTCTACCGAATGTAATCCGACAGAGATCAGATAGTGACAAGACAGTGAACCGACGCTGACGGAAATTATCCGATCGAAAACTGTCGGCATAATCGGGATGATCGGGTACTGTCGGAACGTAATCCTATCAAGGTCCGCTCTATCGCATTGCAAACGGCTTTGTCTGGTCTCAGTCGTATTGTATTCTGTTATTGTCGGAACTTCTCCAGATCATTCCCGTTCCACAGGACACCGTCCCGAATACACAGAACATTGTTAGGAATTCGATCCGATACAGCAGAATCTGTCACGACATAGGCACGATTGTAATCCGACTAGACAAAATCGGCTGAGTTTCCCCGAATGTTACGGGACGCACCTAACTGTCGGGGTGCTTTGCCGAACTATTCGGACCCTTCCCGACCAGTAGGAATCTGTTACGAACTAAAACGACTGCGTTCAGACAATAATAGGACATTCCAGATAATTGAGGATACTAATCCGACTTTTTCACTTTTCGTGTCGTATCGCTGTCTGATCTCAAACGGGAGCAATAATCGGCAATGTGTGAACCCCGCATTATAAAAACATAACGGTACTGAGAAAAAATCTTAAAGGTTTCAACAGATGAAGAAAATGATGATTAAGATGGAAATATATTCATAAAACGCGTTTAAACCTAACAAGTTGTTATTTATAATTGTTGGCATCTGTTTTTGTAGGATCAATGGAAGTAGTTTCAAAATGCTAACAGTATTGAACATTTGCTCAATTTTATAGGTCACTATTCTAAATTTCACATGTTAAGATAGCTCTCACCCCATAAGGAATTTACTGAACCCATATATACCGTATTAGGTCACTAGCACACTATGTAACTAATAATATCTTTAATTTATTGTTGTATAAACAGTTTAATCCTAAACACCTCAGGCTGATTTTACCTATTTTATGACCTCTTCTTACCTTTTGACACATCAGAAAACTTCCATTTTTTTCTCTTGACTTTTCCCATATCAATTTCGAGTTTCTCAGAGTTTTTCTCTGTCCCTATCGATTTTGTAAACAAAAATTTACTAAAATTTTATGAGGTTGACATTTTTAAAAAGCAGAAGATTTCAAATTTTATTGGGAGGGATGGAAGAGGGTCTGAAAAGCTGGAGATTTTTACTCCTGCTGGAAGAATCACATGTATATGTTAGGGAAACATTTCATTTGACCTGCCTTACTTTCAAGCATTTTCATCAGAAATTTCACTGTTGTCAATCTATGTTTTAAAATGTTTGACTAAAATTTTGAATTACTGCATTTTGAGAAATTTTCTATGTTTATTTTTAGGACTTCAAAATGGAAGTTCAGAATGCCCAACGTAGATTTGAGCAAGAACACATGGTTAATTGGATCACATCCAATGTTGTCAAGAGTATAACACCAAAAGAGGTAAAATAATTTTGGAAAAGCACATACAGTGTATCCTGGCTAAACTGACACTAGAGTGTTCCAGCATCCTGCTTTAACCGACTCATTTTTATGGTCTCAAAGTATGCCTATCTTTGCAGGAAAAAACTTGAGTATTGCAACACCCTGTTTAATCTGACATCTTTTTTTCCCTGGTCCCTCAGTGTGTCGGATAACACAGGTTACACTGTATTGATATTATTATGTCTATGTTGTATGATTTCCAATGAGACAACTCACCACAAGAGATCAAATGAGACAGAAGTAAAGTTAACAACTGCAGGTTATTATAAAGCCTTAAAAAATAAGCAAAAGTCATACCACATAGCTAGATACAAAACACCCCGAAATAACAAATTTAAAATCATTCAAACAAGAAAACCAATGGCCTAATGTATGTACAAAACAATGAGCGAAAAAAAATATAATATACAGCAACAAACAACAACCTTTGAATAATTACAAGCTCCTCATTTGGGACAGGCACATACAGAAAGTGGTTAGTTAAAAAAGTTTGTGGACGCCAAACAGTCCAACCCTTTTAATATGACATGGATTATTGTGACAGTAGTACACAAAAATAATCAATAATATTCCATGGCATTTAATTTTGCTTTTTTGATTTTTTACTGTTTTTTGAGAAGCTCAATGGAGATAATTTCATTAGAACTTTTTAGTTGTGGGGATAATGTTTTTCCCCTGTCTGTCCATTCATCACTTCATCCCTCCTTCCGTTTGTCCTTCTATCTGTGTGTCCAATTATTGATATCTTGTTATTTCAGATAACTCCTACAGTTTGAATGCTATGTAGTTTTCACTGTTAAGTCTTTGCTGTCTGTTTGTACATATATATTAGGTGTGCATGTGGTCAGGGTTTTATACACACTCTTTTCAAAAGTCATCTATCCACCACTGGATAATTTATGCTAAGACATGCAAGAACTTGTTAGGTGGCATGTTATCATCCGTACACTAAACCATGATAACACTAGCCTACCCGGGCATTTTATAGCTGACTATGCGATATGGGCTTTGCTCATTGTTGAAGGCCGTATAGTGACCTATAGTTGTTAATGTCTGTGTCATTTTGGTCTTTTGTGGATAGTTGTATCATTGGCAATCATACCACATCTTCTTTTTTATACGTATATTTGTCAAATAAGGATATATAGTAATACCACTATAAAGAAATGTTGGAAACCTACACATATTTATGATTTATAATACCACCACTAAGAAAAGTGTTCGATTTGTTTTCAGGAGGAAAAAAGCATTGCTGACTGTATAGCCACCCTGAAGAAGATATCACAGGCACAATCAGCAACAGCTTAACATGAACTTAGTGTGGACTTTATTTGTTATAAAATATTTAAATAAATTTGTGGAATAAATTATAAGTTAGGACCATTTCTGTGGATTTGTATTATTGACATTGCATTTAAGGATCTTTTGGGTAAAGATTGCATTAAATGCATAGACCTTTCTTTTGTGCCTGGGTTGAAAGCTATTTTTCCAGGTTTTTTTCCAATTTTACAGTAGAAACAACATAGGTTTTGGGTTTGAGCAATGAAGCGAAATTTTTTTTTATCATCCATGTTCAGCAATTTATTAATACACTGTGGATTATTTAATATTCGTTGAATACTAATTTTCATGGATTTCGTGGTTAATAAGGAACCACGAATTTTAAAGTTGAACAAATTACAAATGTTCTAAAGGAATGTATGCAGACTTTGCCAAAACCATGAATTTAAATTTCCACAAATATGCAAATTTTCCACAATCCACGAAAATTGGAACCCACGAAAATAAATGAATCCACAGTATAGATTCAGATCTTCAAGTTTGCAAATTGGATGTACATGAATAAACATACTTGTCTAGAAATCTATTTTATAAATCATATATGGTGTATTAATCTATCTGCTCTAAAAATATTTTAAACTAAAATTATAAATCAAGGAAATTTTAAAATATCTTAATATGTTCCATTGGTATTGATCCTATGGTGTTTAGTATGACATCCATTTTCACTGAACTGGTACACATTTTTTTTTTAAGGGGCCAGCTGAGGTTCCCCTCTTGTTGTGGGATTTTCTTGATGTGTTGAAGACCAATTGGTGGCTTTTAGCTATTGTCTGCTCTTTGGTCTGGTTGTTGTCTCTTTCACACATTTCCCATTCCCAATCTCATCTTTATTAAAGGGGCACTAGCAACGAGATATATTAAAAATCAAAAGTATGATTTTTTTTTTGTTCGATCATTAATGAAAGTGAAAAAGTGAAATAATAATTTGCTTTTATCAGCTAAAATGGTTCAATTTTGTCAAATTAAGCTAATAATCATTGATAATGACTTATTCACTTGCAAGTGAATAATTGGACCTCATTAAATCCATAGTCATGTGAACTCCAATTTAACCCCGTAGAAAGTGATAGAATAACACATGCATTGTCCGTGTACAGGTATTTAAAGGAAAAGAATGTCAACATTGGAAGTGAAACAAAAGTAAATAATTTGATTAACTGATTCGATCCAGACAAAATCATTCTTATGAAGGTAAAAATGACTATAAAGATAAATTTTTAATCTATTATACAAAATTTAACAGACCTATAAAAATCCAATTGCACGAGTTGCTTAATCTATTTATATCTGTTTACATCGCTTATATGCTCATAGTAGGTCAACTTGATAGTTAATTAGATGGCGTCTTGGCTAAATTTCACACGAAACGAAGCAACATCTTATTGAGACCATGTCCTGTAACTTGTTTATTTGATATTTTTGATAGTTTGGAAAAATGTTTTACATTATTATAAATAAAATATGAGAATTTGAGTCAAATCGGTGACCATGAATTTGGCAGCTAGTGCCCCTTTAATGTGTAATTTCAGTAGATATATAAAAATGAAGGCAATCTAAACCCTAATATTTACAAAAACTTCACTTGTTTTCTATAGGCTACTGAATATGTGGTACATAAACATGTATATTTATCAGATTACAGCTCAGGGATATCATGTAAGCATTTAAAAGACTCTGGCTCTGTGTGACCTTTAGAAGTCAATTGTGATGTGGTGTAACAAAATCACTACACATTCTTTAAAAAGCATAAATAAAGAAACAGTGCTATTATTATTATTATTGCTGTTTTTTACCTCAAAGTCATAATGAGGCTTTCAACATTGCTTATATACCTTTAACCAGTGGTATGAGTCAAATATTTTTACTAGACTTTTTTTGTGTAAATCCTACACTTTTCCATATGAAATATATAACAAGAGTTGCCTCCCATATATCACTGATCAAACTCGAAATACACTTTTCACAAAGAAAATATCACTTGGCTTCCTTTTAAAACAGTTAAGCAAAGATAAACCAAGTTAATAACAAACAAAATACTATGTATGCTTTTACCTTGACTAAAGTGAAGAGCAAAAAGATGAAAAACTGCAATAAAAACACTCCCTTTTGAAATATTAATTATTACAAAGTATTAGCGAGTTTTTTTCTCTTTGTTTCCTACATTGTTACTTTTCATACTTTTGCAAAAATTCAGTTGTGACAACTCCTTGTTAGAAATTCATTTACTAGTATATGACAATAAATATTTCAGATAAATGAAAATGTTAAGTCTTCAAATCCTGAAGTGATATATATAAAGTTTTGAAGGGTTATGAAATCTAACAAGGGTTCATAACTTCATATACATGTATGTTTAACAAAAAAATCATGATAAAAAACTATCATGTTTTATACTGAAGTGTCCATAACTTATCTTGTTTAATTTTTTTGTGGAAAGAGCTACAGGGTACAAGCTTCATATTTGACTTGAAAACAGTATAAAATGCATTCATGTTGATATTTGTACTTAATATCAATACTCTATCATAAGAATTTGTTTGAAAAAGACATGTTCAGTGGCAAGTATTACATGGATATCAAGACAAAAAACATGTAAAAAAGACCATATGATACAGATCCCAACATGACATCAAAAATTAGCAACAAGTTTCAAAGTTTAAAAGATCTTTAATAGCCAGTACTTTTGATTTCATAATGAAAATGAACATAAACTCATTAAGTTTGCGAGACTATTTCTATAAATAACAGGCTATTATTTGAACTTGGAATTATTTTTAATTAACGAATTTGCATAATTTCTTGTGCTTGAAATTTTTAATAAATTCTTTGTTTATTTTGTATCATAATGTTTTGAGCAGTTCATAACACTTTCTATTCAATGTATTTTGTATAGATAGTGTTGTGCGCGGCACAGTACATTCTATTGAAACTGTATTATCTTCTTTGTAATAGAAAGTGTTGTGCGCAGCACAGAACATAAAAGTACAGAACAAACATGGAATTTATTAAAAATTTCAAGCACAAGAAATTATGCATATTCCATAATTGAAAATAATTCCATGTTCAAATAATAGCCTGTTAAATTCAAAATTATTGCAAATTGTGAAAAATGGTCTTCAGTGTGAGATTAATTATTGCGATTTCAGGAACATCTGCATACAGATGCATGAATGAGAATGCAAGTTTTTATTATTGGGAAACTCATTCAGTCGAATTATTCGCCTAAATCAATTTCTGAATTTACAGTTTAGTTATTAAGCCATTTTCTTGGCACAGTCAATCATCACTTTAATGCCAGCACCACTTTTAGCAGTCTCAAAAGCTTGTAAAGTTTCTTCAATGGTGAAGTTATGTGTTATGATTGGTTTGACATTAATTTGTCCTGCAGATATCATCTCTATCAGTGTCGGCCATCTGAAATACAAATTAAGAAACGGTCATTAAATCTTGCAAAAATATACAACTCATTTCATGTGTATTGTACATAAAAAGCAGTTTAAATTTTGAAGAGGGATTATAAAAGCAACGCATTGTTTGAGAGATTTTGTAAAATTCACATTCTTTCCTTAAAGATCAAATTCAAGCAAGGGCATATTTTTCAACATTTTTGAATCACAAGCAAAAAATTATCACTCCATTATTTGCAGATGAAGTTCTCCTGCTGCAATTATTTACATTTTTTAGAAAAATTGAATTAAAATTAGATGGTTCCAATAATTAGGGTCTGGAAGGGGTTACAGAGTAAAGAAAAGAAAATGATGGGCAAAATAAGAAAGGAAAGAATGGATAGTGATGGGCAAAAAGTGAAGGAAAGAATTGAAAATGATTGGCAAAAAAAATGAAAGAAAGAAGAGAGAATGATGGGAAAAAGTGAAGGAAAGAACAGAAAATGATTTGCAAAAAATAAAGGAAAGAAAGAACAGAGAATGATAGGGGAAAAAATGAAGGAAAGAATGGAAAATAATTGGCCAAAAAATGAAGGTAAAAATAGGGAATGATTCAGATTGACAAAAAATAAAGGAAAGAATGGAAAATAATTTACAAAAAAATGAAGGAAAGAATGGAGAGTGATTGGCAAAATATTGGGAAAAAAATGGAGAATGATTAGCAAAAAATGGAAAGTGATTGGCAAAAATGAAGAAAGAATGGAGAATGTTTAGCAAAAAGGAAGAGAAAAATGTCTGTAAAATGGTTTTTTTTAAACAGAAATGCAAACCCCAATAAGATCCTTATTTTAAATTACAAGTGGATTTTTTTTTTAAATCTGGAGAACTTGGTAATACAGTTTTGCACCTGAATTGTTCCTGGATTTTTATATATTGTCATAATTATCAAAATCAGAGGTGAAGGAGGAGCTCAATAAAGTCAAAGCTTTGATGATACATTATCTACTTAAAACATACGTGTTGACATATCTGAAACAGCCCTTTATATCCAATTCTTTAGCCACAGTAGTTACAATTGGAAACGAGACTCTTGGTGGTCCATGCCCTATGATTCCAACTGCACCTGCATGTCTTGTAGCCTAGCAGAGATAAGTAAAAATTATGTTATCACTGATAATAAGTATAATGTAACTCTTTATAGGAGTAATTGCCCTTAAATTAGGAGACAATTTACCATCTGTTTTGTTTGGAAACTCGAGGCTAAATAAAGATAGAAAGAAACTAAACAGATATCAATGATCAGCAATATAACATAAATAAAAATAAAACTGTTACCTTCGTGTCTTGATGGGGTTTACAAGATAGATAACAATTGAGTAAAACATTCAACAAATAGAGAAAAATAAGCAAAAAAATTAAAGTACAAAGATAATGGGGTGCTCAAATTTAAGATGAGAGAATAATGTGTAAATAATAAAAAAGAATAGTGAAAAAATGTAAACCGTTTTTGTTTAGAGAATAGAGATAAAAATACCTAGATCATTAAAGCAGAAAGAAATGAAGAACCCCCCTCCATATCCTCTTTCATAGTCGTGTCTATTTTACTTTGATTAAAGATAAACCATCTGTTTTTAAAATTTCTGGATTGAACATGTTACATAATTTGTAGTTGTAATTCAACTTAATGAATTAACTTAAATCTTTACACATGTGAAATGTAATTTAAACCTGTAATTAACCAATAAACGCTAGCCAAGGGTAACGATCCAGTCCCCTCCTCTCCTCTACGTGGAGATGCGGGGACCACACGGACTCGGTTAGCAGATTAAAATTTTGTTCATCAATGTTGTAAAACAAAAATCAGTATTTCCTGTCTACCTGTAACCAGATTGACTGCATTAACATACTGACTTACATATACTGCAAGGTCAACAGAAAACTGTGCCCCACTACACTCTATAGTCTGATGTGGTGGTCCACCCATCATTTGACCTATTTTATGACCTAGTTCTTCTGGTTTATCATCTTTACCTATTAGGTAGGTATGAGTAGCACCCAGTGATTTGGCAAATTCTAGTCTCTTAGCATCAATATCTACAAATTGTTGAAACAAAATTTAAAAAGACAACACTCTTAATTAGAGTAAATAATATCTGCATTCATACACAGATTTAAATTTTAGGCAGTATGCACGTTCAGTGATTGCTAAAATGATTGCTACATACATATTATTTCACCAAATGGAAATCATCTATGAACGTCATGTACTTGTGGTTCACTTATTTTAGTCCCCTACCGACAAAGTATAAGGGACTTTAGGTTTGGACTCTGTTCGTCTGTTTGTTTATTTGTCTGTCAGTCCGACAAATCGGTTTTCCAGACTTTTTTTTCATACTTGAAGATATTGATATGATATTTGGTGTATTGTTTTATCATGACAAATTACAGGTCAAGTTCGATATTCACGATTTTAACTTTTATGCTTGTTCAGTTAAAGCACTTTCCCTAGATTTTTTTTTATGAAATACTTGTTAATTACTAGATTTTCTGTTCAAAAGGAAATAAGTAATTTTTTAAAAGATAAGTAAAAGACATTGTATTAAGATAAATGACAAATTGGATTTTTTTCCTTTTCTTTGGTAAATTGTTTGAAGAATTTAGTGGTAGGTTTGTTTGTTATTTTATGTAGTTAACACCATGACAATTTATAGATCAAGTTAAAATTCGTTTCATTACAATGCATTTTTAATCGTTAAGGGACTATATATTGCCATGCAATACTCATAGAATGCTTGTTTTTGTCGAGTTTGAACAATTTTATATTGCAATTTTTATTTATTTTTATTGCTTCTCCACCTCAATTAGCATCATTGATCATCATTGTGGAGTAAGAACAACACTGAATGACATATTTCATTCAGGCTGTAATGTATAAGATTATTCAGCAAGGACAAAGTAGTGGTCATTTTCGAGTCCATATGTTTTATTTTCTCATAATTTTAAGGTTGAAAGATTGGTTTCTGTATATTAAATATCAACCAATCAATTGAAGTTAGATCCATTAATAAAAGCATGCTGAAGTGCATAAAAAAATTAGTTATTCAGTTCAGATGTTTTGAAATTTTTTATTTTTTTTGTCATAATGATATCGGTAAAATTTCAATAGTATGCATCAGGCGCCTACCAAAACCAACTGAACGTTAAGAATCTTTGCACAAAGTCTTTAAGGGGTTCGTATGTGACCTGTTGCATGGCTCAATTTCTGTCCCTATCCCATGCATCCTCATTTGCTGATGTTTATCAAATTTCCCTTGTTATCCGATAGACGCCTTTAGAAGGACATACCTTTCGTATTTCATCAAATATTTGCCACTGGACATTAAACGAATGACAACCAAATAACCTTGCATTATAGTATTTTTTTTCTTACAATTCATTTGTCAAAACGGATTGTATTTTAAATTTGATATATCTTATTACTCACCAGTAATGCATATTGCTGCAGCTCCATATGCCTTTGCCACAAGCAGAGAACAAAGACCTATTGGACCTTTAAAAGTAGAAACAAATTTGCTTTTTTTAACCAAAACTATTTTACTATGCAATGCTGGGAAAGTCAGATATAGAAAAGTATTTAACATGCATGTACATACATTGTTTATATTTGAATACTCTCAAACTGATATAACCGAGTTTTTATTTCAATGAGCAATTAACACACACGACGTGTACCACACGTGGAGCAGAATCTCTAAAACCTTAAGGTGCACACACCCTTTTTTGTTAATTTCGTGTTGCTCAGTCTTTTGTTTTCAAATCTAGGCCATTGTGACCGTTTTTTTTTTATTTGCATGACAGCCTACATGATAAGGCACATCAGATCTACATGAAATATTTTGTAAAAAAAACAATTGTTCAACTCAAATACAATGCAAGGGCATCGTTGCCCAGTGGTCAGAGAAGTCGAACTAGCCAGTCAACACTGTGGTGGTGAGATCGAATCATAATTGACTAGGATTGTCAGTTTTACTATAGGAGGTCGTGGGTTCTCTCATGCTCCCTCTACCAATAAAAAGTGTTAAAATGGCGTTTAACTCCAAGCAATCATTCAAGCAAATGCAATTCAAAGCTTGAAATTTTGTGAGAATCCTAAGATATTCTCTGTATATTATATACAGTTAAGTTCTTTCATATGTTAGTATTGCAAATCAGTGAAATCACTGAAAAAACGGTGATGGAATATTCGGATGTTACCTGCTCCAGTTATAAGTACATGGTTTCCCATAGTGACACCAACCCTTCTACAAGCATTGAGACCAACAGATAGAGGTTCTACGCATGCTCCTTCTTCAAAGCTAACATTGTCTGGTAGTCTGAAAAAGAATACAAGCTACTTATTTTAAGTGCAGATCATTGTTTTGTAGAGCGTCAAATCATATGTGATTATAATTATGTAAAAAGTTTTCAATCAAACTTTTCATGATATTTTTATCATATTTATTTTTGATTATCATATTTTCATCTTTTGTCAATAAAAACCAGACGACACGTGCTCTCGCACGTGTTAAAGTTTCTACTTACTTGAAAACAAAATCTGCTGCGTGAACATGGAATCTTGCCAAAGCACCACTGTCTGGGGGAGTAGCAAGGAAGAACAGATCTGGACACATGTTATACCGTCCTGCTTTACAGAACTCACATGATCTACACGTGATATGTGGATCCATTGCTACTCTATCACCTAAAGTATGTAAAAAGTAAAATATCAAAAATATCGAACTCCAAGGAAAATTCAAAATAGAAAGTCACTTTTCAATTGGCAAACTTTAAATCTCAAACACATAAAATGATTGAAAACAACTGTAATATTCCTGACTTAGTACAGGCATTTCCTTATGTAGAAAATTGTAGATTAAACCTGGTTTTACAGCTAGCAAAACCTCTCACTTTTATGACCGTCATATAGCATTACAAACGAACTTATTTTTAAAATTATAGTTTCTAAAGAGGATTTTTTATTAAGAATGATGATGAGGAGGTGTATGTGCAAGTCATGGTCCAGAAACTATATGTATTATATTGATAATTACATTTATATCGTTACAGAAGTGTGATTACTAATATTTTGGTAATGTTCAGAGAACATCATTCAACAAAACTCATTCAAATAAATTTTATTTTTTCGACTTATTAACTTATGTCATAATGTATAACATTCAATTAGATAAAGCAAAAAATCAGCTAATACATACCAACTTTAAGATTTTTGACATTTGGTCCGAGCTTTGTGACTATTCCGCTGGCCTCATGGCCAAGTAATATAGGACCTTTGACAATAAAATCTCCAATGGCTCCTGCTGTCCAATATTTCACATCTGATCCACAAATACCAACTTTTTGCATAGAAATTTGTACTTCTGCAAGTATCCGAATTATAGAACTTACATCATGAAGATGGAATTAGCAACATGATAAACACAGTGTAAAATGTCAATTTTATTTCAGCATGTTTACTTTATACTTTAAATAACCTATATTTTCTTTAAAAAAATCATAATGTACATCAACTATTTTCCTCTTCCACCATGGGCGCTTGCGCATATGGGACATTTTTTTCTCTTCACTTTGGTGTTAAATTTTAAAGTTTAAGAGTAAATAATATTCAATAACATCTAAGCTTACTTTCATTTATTCAATGTGTTCCTAGATGGATGTAGTGACATTTTCCAGCAGAGAAGATTAATTCCCAATTCCTACAGGAGTTTCGGAATATTTTTTCTTTCTCTTTTTTGTATGCCTTATTTCTCGAATAATATTCTTAATTCTAAAACTTATTGCACTTGATTGATGTTTTCTTGCTCTTATCAAATCATTATCATAATAACATTCGTTCAGATATGATGGGGGGGGGGGGGGAAGAAGAGGGGCAGCATATAGAAATAACTGTTGTTGTCGACTTTGAAAAGTTGAATATAACTATTCAAAATGGGAGTTATTTTTTATGCTTTAAATGAAAGAAAAAACCTTCATATCTTCAGATGAAAACATAGATAAAATTAAAATGGAAATGGGGAATGTGTCAAAGAGACAACAACCCGATCATAGAGCAGACAAAAGCCGAAGTCCACCAATAGATAGTCTTTTGTACATTATAATTACCACCGGGACCAGGCTCCGGAATACCCCTATCTTCCTGTAAATAAGTAAAATAAGAATTTTTAAGATAAGCCCATAAAGGGCATCATTGGTAAAAAGAAAAACAAGAAACTAATATAATTATATTCTGTTATGGATAGGATCAGAGCCAAACATCATGTGTCTTATATAACTATTACAATATATCTCATAATAAACAAATATCAAAATAAAATATAAAGTTTATATTAAAAATAAATGCTTGGAAAGTTATTCTGTCTTTTAAACTCCCAATCCAAGAGAAAATGATGAAATTGAGTGACCCTTTTTACTGAAAGTTTTATTAAAGACATGAGGCTCATGATTCCCGTGTGCACAACGCATGCATATGTTTTGAAATTACCATCGTCGGACTTTTTTTTTGTAAAGGCCTTAAAGTATCGCGCTCGATTTTTTTATAAAGGCCCAAAAGTAACTCCTAAGAGGATAAGACTTGTGATGTGCTGTTACATCACTGTCCCATGTGAGATGGAGGGTTGAAGCCTCAACAAATATGCTTAACCCTTGCTTAAAATTTTAAAGCTTGCTATGCAGTATGGGTTTTGCTCATTGTTGAAGACCAGACAGTGACCTAAAGTTGCTAACCTTGCACATAATTTAGCCTCTAGCTGGGATTCAATGTCTCATTGGAATCATACCGTATCTTCTTATTTTTCATTAAATATTGAAGCCTATAAAGTCGTGTAATGTCAATTCTTTCTTTAACTATGATATGAAACTATAAATTGAATACCAAACAGGGATCTTGGTATTCTGAGATAACTCTGCGTCCAGCGGCAGTTTTGTCAGACAAGCTTGGCCGTATCTGGCAAAACAGCCGCTGCATGGACGTCAGAGTAATTCGGACTAAGTTATATATCCCCGGCCTTCTCCACCAATAAAAGCTCTCAGTCGTCTGATCTAGATTTTTTGAAGGGGAGCTTTGTTCCATAAAAGCGAACATACTTAATGTAAAATGGCGAGCGGAGCGAGACGACAATTGTATTGGACAATTTCACACAAAACATTTATTTTCTCCGATTAAAGATAAAGCCGACGTATGCCTTGAAAAGCACTATGTATCCGTTTTTTGGAAGATATATAAAGTAAGCTTGTATATATGCGCTAAGTACACATTCAAGTAATAAATTAAAGCTGTTTAAGACATTGATACTGTACATTAGGAATAACAGATTATAGTACTGATGGCCACTGTCCTACATGTGTGAAGTAAGCGTATGTGTCTGAAACAGATTTAATTAAAGAAAGATTTAGTTGACGTTGCAAGGTAATATACCGGTATAACCCTTTTCCAGATATATAGAAGTTATCAATATATTCTACTCCATTTACAGCAACAATGGAATGTCGAGGGTGACCAAACATCCATTTAATAAACGTAGTATATCAACATACTTTGTTTTACATATCTTCTTCTAACATGTCAAAGTGTAACAGTAGCTAGAGTAGTTAATCATGATATAATTATGTAATAGAACCATAACTTAGTCCCCGAGATGAATACATCACCTGGGTCAGGCAGACCATTACAACCGTCTGCACAGTGTCACGGACGTATATTAGATACGTATGGTTAATAGTACAGTGTAAATAGAAAATTGCGTTATAAAGGAGTCGTCAGTTGTGTGAAAGTTGAAATTTAGATTTTTGTAAGTTTGAAGTCTCGCTTGTCAGAAGTGCATAAAAATGATAAATGGTTATGCATGGCTACACTTACCAATCGGAGATCACCTTTCTTATAAAGTACTGCTGAAAGATTAGTATCCGACATCTTCACGATCGTATAGTTTATTCAAAAGTAAACACATTAGATTTATCTACAAAATGTAATCAACTAGGTTCAATATCTAGGTGAAGATAAAGTGCGATGGAAAAGGTATACTGAACAACAAGAAAAACACAGTACTATGTGGAAATAAAATTCAGGCGACGTAGCTGTATAATACACACTATCATCATGTTGACTGACCAACACTTTCTTGGAAACAGTTATAAGTGCAGTACCATCATCTTAAAATCTTGCAATCTTTTTCAGAATACTCAGGTTTTTTTAACACTTGTAATAATTTCTAATTTTTCCCATGATTATGGAAATTTAAACTATATGAAATTCATCTGGAAAAGTCTTAAAAAGGAAATTAATTAAAAAAAAACAAAAAAAAAACCGGCAGATCATTCTACAGTAAATGCTACATCTTGAATCCTTTTCTATAGTGATCCATCATTGTGGATAACATCCGAATAAGTTTATAATATACTATAGATAATTTAGCTGATCTGTAACAATAACATCTTCATGCCTTATATATCATGTACTGTATGTAGTACGCCGCTAGATTAAAACTGACGAAGAAAGGTAACACACGGCCAGCGAAAGCTCTTTTTTTGAGAGCCCAGGTGGTCGTGTGGTCTAGCGGGACGGCTGCAGTGCAGGCGATTTGGTGTCACGATATCACAGTAGCATGGGTTCGAATCCCGGCGAGGGAAGAACCAAAAATTTGCGAAAGCAAATTTACAGATCTAACATTGTTGGGTTGATGTTTAGACGAGTTGTATATACATTATGTACACAGCCATGTATCACCATCATTGATGGCGATCCGATGGACACGTCTGTTGTAGAGTTGTCACTGACTCAGACGTACTTATAAATATAATTATTTTCTGTGACTGTATATTACATTAATTTGTAGGATCCTTTACTATAGATAATTTATCTGATCTGTAACAATAACATCTTCATGCCTTATATATCATGTACTGTATGTAGTACGCCGCTAGATTAAAACTGACGAAGAAAGGTAACACACGGCCAGCGAAAGCTCTTTTTTGAGAGCCCAGGTGGTCGTGTGGTCTAGCGGGACGGCTGCAGTGCAGGCGATTTGGTGTCACGATATCACAGTAGCATGGGTTCGAATCCCGGCGAGGGAAGAACCAAAAATTTGCGAAAGCAAATTTACAGATCTAACATTGTTGGGTTGATGTTTAGACGAGTTGTATATACAATATGTACACAGCCATGTATCACCATCATTGATGGCGATCCGATGGACACATCTGTTGTAGAGTTGTCACTGACTAAGACGTACTTATAAATATAATTATTTTCTGTGACTGTATATTACATTAATTTGTAGGATCCTTTACTATAGATAATTTAGCTGATCTGTAACAATAACATCTTCATGCCTTATATATCATGTACTGTATGTAGTACGCCGCTAGATTAAAACTGACGAAGAAAGGTAACACACGGCCAGCGAAAACATCAACCCAACAATGTTAGATCTGTAAATTTGCTTTCGCAAATTTTTGGTTCTTCCCTCGCCGGGATTCGAACCCATGCTACTGTGATATCGTGACACCAAATCTCCTGCACTGCAGCCGTCCCGCTAGACCACACGACCACCTGGGCTCTCATAAAAGAGCTTTCGGTGGGCATGTGTTACCTTTCCACGTCAGTTTTAATCTAGCGGCGTACTACAGTACATGATATATATATATATATATATATTTTGAGAGCCCAGGTGGTCGTATGGTCTAGCGGGACGGCTGCAGTGCAGGCGATTTGGTGTCACGATATCACAGTAGCATGGGTTCGAATCCCGGCGAGGGAAGAACCAAAAATTTGCGAAAGCAAATTTACAGATCTAACATTGTTGGGTTGATGTTTAGACGAGTTGTATATATATATATATATATAAGTACGTCTGAGTCAGTGACAACTCTACAACAGATGTATCCATCGGATCGCCATCAATGATGGTGATACATGGCTGTGTATTGGTGTCACAATATCACAGTAGCATGGGTTCGAATCCCGGCGAGGGAAGAACCAAAAATTTGCGAAAGCAAATTTACAGATCTAACATTGTTGGGTTCATGTTTAGACGAGTTGTATATATATATATATATTTATAATTGTGTTTGATACAATTTATGTTTTAGTTTGCACATGTCTTTGTGTTGTGTGCGTGTGATGTGTTCTATTAGATATTTAGATGTATGTTTCATCATTATGACACCGCTATTTTGATTGGCTAACAGCAATTTCGCGTCCTTCTGGAATATAACATTCATTACACAATGAAGATGATACGAGGTCCCAACCCGCATAAAGTGCAAAAAAAAAGTTGCGTTAAATATCGTAGCGGCTACGAAGTGCTGCGTAGATTTTTGTCTATTGAATGTGTAGCTAATCTATAGAGTCTACATAGATATTGATGCGGTTACGTAGCTGCTACGATATTGAACACGACCCAGTAAATTAAAGGACTTTAATAGAAATCGTGTTTTATGATCCTTGCTAATAAAAAATGTAATTATAAGTATTAAATGCTACTTTTTGTAATGTCATAGTGTTGTAAAAGCCTTGTCCTTGGGCACATTTTTAGAATGAAGCTCTTCCGCGCTTTACACAAAATGTACTTCGGTCAACGCTTTTACACCTCAATGAATTTACAAAAAGAATCATTCAATTCTTAAATATAAAATATCGCTGGGAGTGTACTACTTTAAATCCCCAAACGAGGAGCTAGAAGCCCATAACACATTCAAAATATTTGAAACATTAGTGCATTAGTGCATTAGTATTAAAAGTGGTATAATAAAAAATTTCTCAACCACTTTTTGTCCTTAATTTTCTCCAAGATATTTAACCAGCTGCGAGTGATATGCATCGTCTACCAGTATCATGGGTTAAATGTTTTTCCTCCAGTGGCAAATATGACATCTTATCATGACAAAAACATGTTACTTAGTGATATGAATGTCAAATAAAGCTATGGTGTATGAACTCTGCTTTGTATTAGACCTACACACTAGGCTACTTCCTTTAACATGTTTAAAAAAAGTCACCACCAAAGGGCGATAACTATATATAAAGAGTTAACTGAAAATTTCAGTCTTGTTGACATGCGTAGATCTTGTACTGATGGTATTTTTTAAAATTTTTGAAGTTTCTATCTTTTATCACTCCAACAATTACCAGTTCATTGTAAGACATGTCACCCTACTTGGTCAAGCCTCTAATCCAACCATGCAGTGTTTGCTCTTAATACCACGTGCATAGTGGGGAAGAGTAAATACCCAATTTTTCTATTCCTTGGCTTTGTCAGGACTGTAATCGAATCCCGACCAATTTCTACCACCACTTGTTGGTATGTTCTATATATTTCATGTATTAGTACCAAATAAGCAGAAACTACATATATATAACGTAAATCCATATGTATTTGTCAAAAAGAGCGTTACATTTGGTTCTTGAAATTCGTACACAATTTATACTCGACTGGAAGCTGTTGGCATGACTGGGCATTGGTATGGGACTGTTTAACTGGATGTCGACTCACTATTAAAGATAATCGATAGGTTTCAGTATTACTCATTTTAAATGAAAGAATTTGTCCGGCTTTGGTTTATAAAACAAAATGGTCAACGCAGATACAAAGTTCTTGTTTCAGAAAGGGACAAATTATATGTCGTAAAAAGTTCTACGATTTGAGTAAAAATTCGCCAAATTTGACATTACTACAGGCTAATAGTATGCGTTTCTTTTGGTTTTTTTTGCCGATATTTGGTCAGCTGCCATGTGCAACACGACGGGTGTCACACAAAGAACAAGAACTGCTAACCATTCACGGAGTAAATGGGTACCCGCCCCCTTTTTTGTTCTCGTGTGGCCTAAACTAACCATCGTACCTACTAAACTTTGATATTAGACTTCCGTAAAAATGACTTTGAACAACTTAAATTAGCACTAAGAACTTCAAAAACAATACAAGTTTTATATAATCAAAACATTCACTAAATTCTATCAACAATATATACATTTATAGTGGAAGATAATATGGCTCCTTTCCCAGAATTAAGTGGTATTTCACAAGTATCAAGTTTGGTCTTAAAAGACAACAATTACTATGTTAATACAGTGTTATTCAGTGGTTGTAGTTTGTTTATGTGTTACATATTTGTTTTTCTTTCATTTTTTTTTATATAAATAAGGCCGTTAGTTTTCTTGTTTGAATTGTTTTGCAATGTCTTATCGGGGCCTTTTATAGCTGACTATGCTGTATGGGCTTTGCTCATTGTCGAAGGCCGTACGGTGACCTATAGTTGTTAATGTCTGTGTCATTTTGGTCTCTTGTGGACAGTTGTCTCATTGGCAATCATACCACATCTTCTTTTTTATATTATGAAAAAAGTGAAATAACAAAACAAAAAAAACGAACTCCAAGAAAAAAATCAACATGGGAAGACCCTTATCAATATAAAAGGCAAAATCAAAGCTCAAATACATCAAACGAAAGAAAACAACTGTTATATTTCTGACTAGGAACAGGCATTTCCTAAGGTAGAAAATGGTGGATTAATAAAATCGAGAATGGGAATGGGGAATTTTAAAGAGACAACAATCCGACCAAACAGCAGAACACAGCCGACGGCAACCAAAATGGTTTTATAGCTAGCTAAACCTCTCACTTGTATGACAGTCAGTCGTATAATATTCCATTTTATTGACAACATTGTGTGAATAAAAATAACAAAAAACAGACTGAATAGGTAAAAATGTCAAAAATAGTAGTACAGCAGTCAAAATTTTGTTATTATTTTAATTACTATAAAAATAAGTAACTTTTTAAACAAAGAATTGACATTATGTTATTTTGTTCATTAAAATATGTACATAAATTGATTACTAAAACACATCTATCTAATGATTGGTCACATAATACTATATAATTTGGTTTATTTTGTGAGATGATGAAAATAATTTAAATATTTACCAAAAAAAGAAAGGCAAGAATAGCTGAATTTATACCTATACTTAAGAGCTCTTGGAACAACACCGATATCATGAATTGAAATTTGAAAACAAACTGCGAATGATACAAGAAGGTCTGGATGGGGTCCTTCTTGATAGCTTTTGCTCATTATTCTCTATTCTTTATAGTTTTTGCTAATTATTCTCTATTTTTTATAGGGTTTATACACCGCACATTATGTATGTATGTGCCTGTCCCAAGTTAGGAGCCTGTAATTCAGTGGTTGTTTACATATTTGTTTTTCGTTCATTTTTTGTATATGAATAAGGCCGTTAGTTTTCTCATTTGAATTGTTAAAAAAAATACATTGTCATTTCGGGGCCTTATTAGTTGACTATGCGGTATGGGCTTTGCTCATTGTTGGAGACCGTACGGTGGCTTATAGTTGTTTATTTCTGTGTCATTTTGGTCTCTTGTGGACAGTTGTCTCATTGGCAAGCATACCACATCTTCTTTGTATATATTGGCTCATTATTCTATAATTTTTATATCATAGCACACCATTATTCTCTATTCTTTATTTGTGTACCAACGTTTCTCTCTTTTCTTCTGCCCTTTATTCTGTACAGTTGGTCTATTATTCTCTATTCTGTAAATCCCACCCAGGCCCTCATACAGATTGCGGACTTGTGATAAACTATTGACTTGATACTTATAAGGCCAAACTAATTATACAATATGTACACTGTATAGATTGCTTGCAATAACTGATATTGGTGGAATCTTTTCTCACAGATTTTCAGAAGCGTAATGAATGTTGTCTTTGATTATACCTTAACGGATGGTCTGGATATCTAAAATTAAATCCCTTTTAGTTCAATCTAACAATTGTGAAACAGGAATCTGAATATATATACTGAGAACCAGCAGTCCTTACTGTTATTTCATCA
The DNA here is from genome assembly GCA_019925275.1 of Mytilus edulis. Classification (NCBI taxonomy): domain Eukaryota; kingdom Metazoa; phylum Mollusca; class Bivalvia; order Mytilida; family Mytilidae; genus Mytilus; species Mytilus edulis. Next base: position 37,228,382 of record CM034357.1, read on the forward strand.
CCGACATCCAACATCGTGACAAAAACACTGGTTCTAGTTTGGAAATAGTTGACAACTTTACCGTAATATGTCCATATCATGACGGCATTGTTTTTATAAATATAGTAATATTGTCCATTAGTGCTTGGCATCATAACTGCCGAAACATGGTACAATCCAGCAACAGTGCACACGAATTTTCCAGTTGATTGATAAGCAGATAGGTCGGTTATTCCAATATTGGTTTTGATATTCGGAAATTGTACAACTGTTTCACCTGACACAGTTTTAGATGTAGCACAGGCGGTAAGAGCAACTGGAAAGGGAAAAGAGAACATTGATATCAAATTATATCTTTAAAGTTTCATGATTTAAAAAAAAGCTTAAACATCCAAAGAACATCTAGTTGTAACCAGTGGCGGATCCAGAACTTTTCATAAGGGGAGACCCGCTGACTGACCTACGGCGGGTATCCAGTCATGCGTCAGTGATTCCCTATATAATCAACCATTTTTTTCCCACAAAAGGGGTTGGGGTGGGCCCCCAGAATCCGCCTGTAGTAGCTTGTTTAAACAAGACAGAAGTGAATTCTCTGACTAAATATCGTTCCTTATAATCGTCATACAACAGTTGTAGTTTGTTTAAGCAAGACTGTGAATTCTTTGCCAAAATGTCGTTTATTAAAATCCTTAAATCAACTTGAAATTTGATTTAGCTAGAAACAATAGATGATCGTTCTTTAAAATTCTTATAAAATGTTTTTTATTTGGTAAGACATTAGTGGCGTATGACTATTACTCCCTTTTTTCTTTTGGGTTTTTAACTTTTTAAAGTAAATATTCTTTAATTTGTAAACTTATTTTCACGTAATAAAGATGTCTTTGCCCTTTATATATGTATAAAAAATAATAATATAACATCTACACACGCTTACAAAAACACGTGTCTCATGTCTATCTAGATTAGCCTTCCGTGACAAGGTAACACTACGACTATTGAAGATAAATTTTAATATAGCGGATAAGGTCGAGTAGTCTAGAGCGCTGGACATGAGGCTAAGCGATTGGTGCTGTAATGTATCAAAGGTGTGAGTTCGAATCCCGTTGAGGGACGAACAAAAAATGTCTAAACATCAACCCAACAATGTTAGATCTGTAAATTTGCTTTCGCAAATGTTTTGTTCTTCCCTTGCCGGGATTCGAACCCATGCTACTGAGATATCGTGACACCAAATCGCCTGCACTGTAGCCGGCGCGCTAGACCACACGACCACCTAGGCTTCATAAAAATGAAGCTTTCGGTGGCCGGGTATTACCTTTCCACGTCAGTTTTAATCTAGCGTCGTACTACAGTACATCTATACTATTAAACGAGAAGACCTCATTTTGTGTGTCGCTTCTCTTACTTCCACGATAAATTAATTCATGACTCTGTGTTCTGTAGGTAACATGCATAGTCGCATTTTTCATCCATTCTTATGATTATTCAGATTGAGTTATTTTTGGAGAAAAACGACAAAAAGGAGTCCGGATATTGATTCCGTCATCAGACTGACTTTTAGTCATAGATAAGATTTCCGTTTTGAAGCATTCACAAGTACAACCAATCGTATGAAAGATAACAAAAAGGAAAAATAAATACGCCAATCAGACCGTTCTTCATATCATGGTGTTTAGATCGCAAGAACCACAACTATTATACCTCCTTTAAGAGAGGACAATTTATTTTCTCACATGTAAACTACAACTATACTACTTTAATATTCATATAGAGACTCTCTGGATTCTGTCTACTGTTTTCTTTGAAATGTTTACTATTTAAGGGGTCATACCAGTTGCATATATATTAAAATAAGTAAAACATGTTGAAACAAGAATGTGTTCATAGTACACGGATGTCACATGCAGGTGGCAGTTAGGTCCGCTGCTGTATGCCCTGAGGTAATCGGTGCCCTGAGGTAATCGGTGCCCTGAGGTAATCGCAGTAATGCGCCATCGATTTAATACGCACGAAAATATAGTTCTTATTTAGATAGATCTTAATACCAAATTTTAATGTGACCAAATACCAAAGATGTCAACAAACTTCCCAAATGATTTTATTATTTGTATTCACCGATCATTCATTTCGTATGTACGTGTAGGGTGGTGATTGCTGGTAAAATTATAACCTTCTTTTTTTCTTTTTTTTTATAAAAGTTCAATTAATGATCTGAAGTATTCATTCATGACCAGGTTACCTGAGGTAACCCCAATTATAACAACAAATACAACCATTAAACTCAAGTCAACTAAGGTAACTTTATATATACATCACATAAACAATACAAATCTATGAAGTCCTACATTCTAAATTAAGAAATTGTGTAATTAAAATATAAATGTATACACTAGCAACGTATGTACTAGAAATTCTTTCATACCAGGGTAACCTGCGGTAACCCAAACAATAACAGCAAATACATCCTATTTAACTCAAGTTAATTCAGATCACCTTTACATATACATCACACAAACAATATAATTTCAAATGAATTCCTACATAACAAAAGAAGAAAGTGGTTTATTACAGCATAAATGCATATACTAGCAAAGTATCTACTAAGTATTTTGTTATGACAGGGTTACCTCAGGTAACCCATAAAATAGCAACAAGTATTATCCATTGATATCAAGTTAACTAAAGTCGCTTTTCCGATATATCACATAAACAATACACATCTATGAGGCCTACATGTAAAATAAAGATATTGTTTGATTACAACATAAATGTTTTCACCAGCAAACCATCTAATAAGCATTCTTTTTAACATGGGTACCTGAGGTAACCCCAGACATAATTACTAATATAACCCACTTAACTTAACTGAAGTAAACTGAGATCACCTTTACATGTACATTAAACAAACAATACAACTTTCATAAAGTCCTACATTTAAAATAAAGAAGTTTGTTTATTACAATAAATGTAAACACTACCAAAGTATCTACGAAGTATTCATTAATGACAGGGTTACATGAGGTAACCCCAATAATTACAATGAATACAACCCATTCAACTCAAGTTAACTCAGGTTACATTTATATATACCTCGCAAACACAGTACAAATCTATGAAGTCCTACATTTTAGATTAAGAAATTGTGTCATTACAGCATAAATGCATATACCAACAAATTATCTACGAAGTAATTTTTCAACAGAGATACCTCATGTTATTTCAAAAATAACAACAAATATAATCCATTCAAATTAAGTTAACTAAAGTCGCCTTTCCTGAATATCATATAAACAATACTTATCTATGAAGTCCAAAATGAAAAAGTAAATGGTTTATTAGAAATTAAATGTATACTCTGGAAAACTATCTTACGTGACATGGTTACCTCAGATAACCAAAACAATCACAACAAAGATAACCCATCTAACTCAAGTTCACTCAGGTTACCTTTAAACATATATACATCACATAAACAATACAAATCTATGAAGTCTTACCTTTCAAATTAAAAAATTGTGGAATAACAATATGAATGTATACACTAGCAAAGTATCAACTAAGAATTCTTTCATAGCAGGGTTACCTGAGGTAACCAAAACAATAACAGCAAATACAACCTATTTAACTCAAGTTAATTCAGATCACTTTTACATATACATCACACAAAAAATATAACTTCAAAGAATTCCTACATTAAAAATTAAGAGGTTGGTTTATTACACCCTAAATGCATATACTAGCAAAGTATCTACTAAATATTCTGTCATGCACGGTTACATCAGGTAACTCATAAAATAGAAACAAGTATTATCCATTCATATCAAGTTAACTTAAGTCGCCTTTCATATATATATCACATAAACAATACCTATCTAAGAAGTCCTACATTTAAAATAAAGAAATTGTCCGATTACAACATAAATGTTTACACTAGCAAACTATTTAAAAAGAATTCTTCATAACATGGGTACCTGAGGTAACCCCAGACATAATTACAAATATAACCCACATTACTGAAGTTAACTGATGTCACCTTTACATGTGCATCACATACACAGTACAGCTTTCATGAAGTCCTACATTTAAAATAAAGAAGTTTGTTTATTACAATTAATAAAAACACTAGCAAAGAGTCTACGAAGGATTCATTCATTACAGGGTTACCTGAGGTAACCATAACAATAATAACAAAGACAACCCATCTAACTCAAATTAACTGAGGTCACCTTTATATATTTACATCACATAAACAATACAACTTTCATGAAGTCCTACATTTGAAATAAAGAAGTTTGTTTATTATAATTAATGTAAACAATAGCAAAGTATCTACAAAGAATTCATTCATTACAGGGTTACCTCAGGTAACCATAACAATAACAACAAATACAACCCATATAACTCAAGTAGACTCAGGTATCACCTTTAAATATATTTGCATCACATAAACCATACAAATCTATGAAGTCCTACATCTTTAAATTAAGAAATTGTGTAATTAAAATATAAATGTATACACTTACAAAGTATATACTAAGAATTCTTTCATACCAGGGTTACCTGAGGTAACCAAAACAAAAACAACAAAAACAACCTATTTTACTCAAGTTTATTCAGATCACCTTTACATATACATCACATAAACAATATAACTTTAATGAATTCCTACATAAAAAATGAAGAAGTTGATTTATTACACCATAAATGGATATACTAGCAAAGTGTCTACTAAATATTCTGCCATGACAGGTTACCTCAGGTAACCCATGAAATAGAAACAAGTATTATCCATTCACATCAAGTTAACTTAAGTAGCCTTTCAGAAATATCACATAAACAATACACATCTATGAAGTCTTACATTTAAAATAAAGAAATTGTCTGATTACAATACAAATGTATACACTAGCAAAGTATCTACTAAGAATTCTTTCATAGCAGGGTTACCTGAGGTAACCAATACAATAACAACAATACAACCTATTTAACTCAAGTTAATTCAAATCACCTTTACATATACATCACACAAACAATATAACTTTAATGAATTCCTACATTTAAAAAGAAGAAGTTGGTTTATTACACCATAAATGAATATACTAGCAAAGTATCTACTAAATATTCTGTCATGACAGGGTTACCTCAGGTAACCCATGAAATAGAAACAAGTATTATTCATTCATATCAAGTTAACTTAAGTCGCCTTTCAAAATATCACATAAACAATACACATCTATGAAGTCCTACATTAAAAATAAAGAAATTGTCCGATAAATAGAAACAAGTATTATTCATTCATATCAAGTTGACTTAAGTCGCCTTTCAAAATATCACATAAACAATACACATCTATGAAGTCCTACATTAATAACGCGCCGTCCGGGACGTTTATTGATGAAGTCCTACATTTGAAATAAAGAAGTTTGTTTATTACAATTAATGTAAACACTAGCAAAGTATCTACGAAGAATTCATTCATTACAGGGTTACCTGAGAGACAGGGTTACCTCAGGTAACCTAATAATAACAACAAATACAACCCTTTTAACTCAAGTTTACTCAGGTAACATATATCTATACATCGCATAAACAATACAAATCTCTGAAGTCCTACATTTTAAATTAAGAAATTGTGTAATTACAAAATCAATGCATATACCAGCAAAGTATCTACGAAGTATTCTTTCATAACAAGGTTACCTCAGGTAACCCCAAAAATAATAGTAAATATAATCAATTCAAATAAAGTTAACTTAAGTTGCCTTTCCTAAATATCATATAAACAATACACATCTATGAAGTTCAAATTTATAAAAAAGTAAATCGTTTATTACAACTTAAATGTATATTCGGGAAAACTATCTACAAAGTATTCTTACATGACAGGATAACTTCGGGTAACCATAACAATAACATCAAATAAAAAATACAAATCTATGAAGTCCTAAATTTTTAAATTCAAATGTATACACTAGCATAGTTTCTACTAATATGTTTTTCATTACAGGATTACCTGAGGTAACCCAAGTAATAACAGCAATTACAACCAATTTAACTCAAGTTAATTCAGATCACCTTTACATTTACATCACATAAACAATATAACTTCAATGAATTCCTACATTGAAAATGAACACCATAAATACATATACTAACAAAGTATCCATTAAGTATTCTGTCATGACAGGGTTACCTCAGGCAACCCATAAAATAGCTACAAGTATAATCCATTTAAATCGAGTAAAGACAGATTGCATTTTCTAAATATCGCGTAAGCAATTTACATCTTTGAAGTCCTACATGTAAATTAAAGAAATTGTTTGATTACAACATAAATGTTTACACTAGCAAACTATCTAATAAGCATTCTTTCATAACAGGGGTACCTGAGGTAACCCCAAATATAATTGCAAATATAACCCACTTACCTGAAGTTATTTGAGATCACCTTTACATATATATCCCATAAAAAATATAACTTCAATGAAGTCCTACATTCAAAATGAATAAGTTGGTTTATTACAATTAATGTAAAGACTAGCAAAGTATCTACGAAGTATTCATTCATGACAGGGTTACCTCAGGTAAGTCCAATTATAACACCAAATACAACCCATTTAACTCAAGTGAACTCGTGTAACATTTACATATAATCGCATAAACAGTACAAATCTATGAAGTCATACATTTTAAATTCAGACATTGTGTAATTACAGCATAAATGCATATACCAGCAAAGTATCTACGAAGTATTCTTTCATAACAGGATTACCTCAGGTAACCCAAAAAATAACAACAAATATAATCGATTCAAATCAAAATAACATAAGGTTGCAGTCTTGTTATTGACTGCTCCATAGGCTGACATTCAAAACAGCTGATCTTAGAAAAAAAATTCATGTTCATATCATGGATGTACCAAAGTGAAATTGTGATTTAATTAAAAAAAGGGGGTCTTGCCACGAAGAATAAAACGTTACGCAATCCTGAAGTCAACTCATTTTTTTTTCTACTTTCTGTTTGCTATTTTTACTTTCCTGGAATGATATCCCCAAAAGATGCAAGATTTGTTCACTGAGGTAACCTGACCATGCACAAGAGTAGAATGGTTCCCTGAGGTAACCTGACCATGCACAGTTGTACAGTGGTTCCCTGAGGTAACCTGACCATGCACATTAGTACAATGGTTCCCTGAGGAAACCAACCATGCACAGTAGTACAATGTTTCTTGAAGTAATCTGACCAGGCACAGTAGTGCAATTGTTCCCTGAGGTAACCTGACCATGCACAGAAGTACAATGGTTCCCTGAGGAAACTTGACCATGCACAGAAGTACAATGGTTTCCTGAAGTAATCTGACCATGTACAGTAGTACAATGGTTCCCTGGCGAAACCTGACCATGCACAGTAGTACAATGGTTCCCTGAGGTAACATGACAATGCACAGTATTACAATGGTTCCCTGAGGTAACCTGGCCATGCACAGTAGTACAGTGGTTCCCTGAGGTAACATGACAATGTACATTAGTGCAATGGTTCCCTGAGGAAACCTGACAATGCACAGTAGTACAATGGTTCCCTGAGGTAACCTGACCATGCACAGTAGTACAATGGTTCCATTAGATAAACTTACCATGCACAGTAGTACAATGGTTCCCTGAGGTAACCTGGCAATGCACAGAAGTACAATGGTTCCCTGCAGTAACCTGACCATGTACATAAGTACAATGATTCCCTTGGGAAACCTGACCATGTACAGTAGTACAATGGTCACCTGAGGTAACATGACAATGCACAGTAGTACAATGATTCCCAGAGGTAACCTGACCATGCACAGAAGTACTGTGGTTCCCTGAGGTAACATGACCATATACAGTAGTACAATGGTTCCCTGAAGTAACCTAATCATGCACAGTAGTCAGGTTCTCTGAATTAACCTGACCATGCACGGTAGTGCAATGATTTCATAATTACTTACCATGCACAGTAGTACAACTGTTCCCTGAAGTAACCTGATCATGCACAGTGGTACAATGGTTCCCTGAGGAGACTTGACCATGCACAATAGTACAAAGGTTTCCTGCACAGTAGTACAATGCTTTCATTAGGTTACTAGTATCTGACCATGCCCAGTTGTACAGTGGTTCCCTGAGGTAACATGACCATGCACAGTAGTGCAGTGGTTCCTTGTAGTAACATGACCATGCACAGTAGTTCAATGATTTCCTAAGATGACATGGCCATACACAGAAGTTCAATGGTTCCCTGAGGAAACCTGACAATGCACAGTAGTACAATGGTTCCCTGAGGTAACCTGACCATGCACAGTAGTACAATGGTTCCATTGGATAAACTTACCATGCACAGTAGTACAATGGTTCCCTGAGGTAACCTGGCAATGCACAGAAGTACAATGGTTCCCTGCAGTAACCTGACCATGTACATAAGTACAATGATTCCCTTGGGAAACCTGACCATGTACAGTAGTACAATGGTCACCTGAGGTAACATGACAATGCACAGTAGTACAATGATTCCCAGAGGTAACCTGACCATGCACAGAAGTACTGTGGTTCCCTGAGGTAACATGACCATATACAGTAGTACAATGGTTCCCTGAAGTAACCTAATCATGCACAGTAGTCAGGTTCTCTGAAGTAACCTGACCATGCACGGTAGTGCAATGATTCCATAATTACTTACCATGCACAGTAGTACAACTGTTCCCTGAAGTAACCTGATCATGCACAGTAGTACAATGGTTCCCTGAGGTATTCTGACCATGCACAGTAGTACAATGATTCCCTGAGGTTACCTACCATGCATAGTAGTACAATGGTTCACTTAAGTAACCTGACCATACACAGTGCAATGGTTCCCTGCAGATTAGTATAATGGTTCCCTGGGGTTACCTGACCTTGCCCAGTTTAACAGTGATTCCCTGAGGTAACCTGACCATGCACAGAAGTACAATGGTTCCTTGAGGTAACCTGACCATGCACAGTAGTACAATGGTTCCCTGGGGTAATCTGACCATGCACAGAAGTACAATGGTTCCCTGAGGTTACCTTAAAATACACAGCAGTACAATGATTCCCTGAGGGACCATGACCATGCACAGTAGTACAATGATTCCCTGAGGAGACTTGACCATGCACAATAGTACAAAGGTTTCCTGCACAGTAGTACAATGCTTTCATTAGGTTACTAGTATCTGACCATGCCCAGTTGTACAGTGGTTCCCTGAGGTAACATGACCATGCACAGTAGTACAGTGGTTCCTTGTAGTAACATGACCATGCACAGTAGTACAATGATTTCCTAAGATGACATGGCCATACACAGAAGTACAATTGTTCCCTGAGGTAACCTGACCATGCACAGTAGTAAAATGGTTCCCTGAGGTAACCTGACCATGCACAGTAGTACAATGGTTCCCTGAGATAATCTAACCATGCAAAGTAGTACAATTGTTCCCTGAGGTAACCTGGCAATGCACAGTAGTACAATGTATTCCCGAGGTTACCTGACCATGCATAGTTGAACAGTGGTTCCCTCAGTAACCTGACAATGCATAGTTGAAAAGTGGTTCCCTGAGTAACCTGACAATGCATAGTATTACAATGGTTTCCTGAGGTAACCTAACCATGCACAGTAGTACAATGGTTCCCTGAGGTTACATGACAATGCAAAGTAGTACAAAAGTTCCCTGAGGTTAAATAACCATGCACAGTAGAACAATGGTTTCCTGAGGAAACCTGACAATGCAGAGTAGTACAATGATTCCCTGAGGTACCTGACCATGCACAGTAGTAGAATGGTTCCCTGAGGTAACCTGACCATGCACAGTAGTAGAGTGGTTCCCTGAGGAGACATGACAATGCACAGAAGTACAATGGTTCCCCGAGGTAACCTGGCAATGCGCAGTAGTACAATGGTTCCCTGAAGTAACCTGACCATGTCAATAGTACAATGGTTCCCTGGGGAAACCTGACCATGCACAGTAGTACAAAGGTTCCCTGAGGTAACATGACAATGCACAGTAGTACAATGGTTCCCTAAGGTAACCTGACCATACACAGTAGTACAGTGGTTCCCTGAGGTAACCTGAGGTAACCTGACCATGCACAGTAGTGCAATGGTTCCCTCGGTAACATGACCATGCACAGTAGTACAATGGATCCCTGAGGTGACCAGACCATGCACAGTAGAACAATGGTTCCTTGAAGTAACCCGATCATGCACAGTAGTACCATGGTTCCCTGAGGTAACCTTACCATGCACAGCAGTACAGTGGTTCCCTGAGGTAACCTGGTCATGTATAGTAATTTACATATGACCTGAGGTAACCTTGTCATGTACAGTAATTTACAGATGACCTGAGGTAACCTGGTCATGTACAGTAATTTACAGATGACCTGAGGTAGCCTCTCCGTGAAAAAAAAGAAAATAGATGTAATCTGGACTGACTAAGCTGACGAAGGGAGTTATGAACATTCAATTGTGGTAACCTGAGGTTTATAGAAAATTAGCGTTTTGCAAATGTTAACTGTGGTAACATGCAGCTGGTACAATGACCATGAAGTTGTGACCTTAGGTAACCTCACCATATTCTAACATACAGAGGTATTCTGAGGTTACATATTTATTTACAGTAGTTAAGAAATGACATTAGTTAACATTTACACTTGGCCATGTATAGAAATGCAGAAGTGCCCTGAGGAAAACTAAAAAAATAGTGTTTTGTAAAGTTTATACAAAGTGGGTAATACGAGTATGTGCAGTAATACAGAGTAATCTCACCATGTACAGCAATACAGAGGTAATATGAGGTAACCTCACAATGTTCAATCATACAGAGGTGACCTGAGGTAACCTCACCATGTGAGCAATCATAGATATGATCTGAGATACAGGAAATACACCGTTATTTAGAGATGACCTAAGGTTATCTGACCATGTACAAAAGTCCACTGGAGATGTGAGGTTTTCCTTGAAAATATCCAACATCTCTCAAATAAGATTGATTAAGACAATTTACATTTAAAAAAAGCAGTTATATACTTTATAACCTGTGCTTGTAACTACGTTACTTTCAAAGTAATGTCAAATGAAAAAAAATAGATTACTGTTCGTACTGCAATGTTTCTCTTTTTTAATACTGGTGAATCAAATCCTTACAGTGTGTACTGGCTGGTCATCATCGCGTATGATACGATTTTAATACTCATACATAGCTAATGAATATTATGCATGAATATAGACAAGATCAGCACGTGTAGCCATAGACTGAGAGTTGTATATTTGTAGTGTAAATATATAGATTCCGTTTATAGAATACAAAATTAGATCAGAAACATAGTTATTAAAATTGAAAAAGAAAATGGTGAATATGTCAAAGCGACAACCACCCGACCATAGAGCAGACAACAGCCGAAGGCAACCAAAGGGTCTCCAATGTAGCGAGAATTCCCGCAGCTGTAGGTTTCCTTCAGCTGGCCCCTAAAAATATGCATAATAGTTCAGTGATAATGGACGTCATACTAAACTCCGAACTATACACAAGAAACTAAAATTTAAAACCATACAAGCCTAAAAAAGGCCAGAGGCTCCTGACTTGGGACATGCGCAAAATTGCGGCGGGCTTAAACATGTTTATGAGATCTCAATCCTCCCCCTATACCTCTAGCCAATGTAGAAAAGTAAAAGAATAACAATACGCACATTAAAATTCAGTTCAAGAGAAGTCCGAGTCCGATGTCAAAAGATGTAACAAAAGAAAATAGATAAAATGACAATAGTACATAAATAACAACAGACTCCTAGCAGTTAACTTACATGCCAGCTCCAGACCTCAATTAAACTGATTGAAAGATTATGTGTTCATCATATGAATATCAGGCACAATCCCTCCCGTTAGTGGTTTAGTATCATACTATCATAAAATATATGAGAAGAACATAACCCGTGTCATGCCAACAACTGTTTTTTAGAAATAGATGTGTTTAGTTCCGTTTCAAAGTCTCTATCAGTGAATCAATATTAAAGCCAAAATATGCAATCTTTAATGACCTGACAACAGTATCGTAACTATATCCCTTTTTAATAAGTCTAGTTAAAGGTTTCGTTAGTTTCTGAGGAGAATACTGACATTTTTGTTCTTTATATAAAATACTTCCTTAAAAAATGGATGTGAAATACCTGAATGATGAGATGTCTGCATGTTGAGTTATATTTACCAATTATTTCCTTATACTGATGATAAAATTTAGTAAATTTTTTGACCAGTTTGTGATATCGAAAAACCCTGGTGTAATAATTTTTTAGTAATACATAAATTTCTCTCTCTAAATTCTAATACGTTATTACATACACGAGAGAATCGTACAAGTTGCGATATATAAACACCATAAGATGAAGACAAGGGAACGTCACCATCTACAAATGGATAATTAACAATAGGAAATGAAAAAAAACATCTCTCTTATCAACAATTTTTGTATTAATCTTCCCGTTTACGAAATAGATATCAAGATCGAGGAAAGGGCAGTGGTCATTGTTATCATTAGCTTTAATTAAAGTAAGTTCTACAGGATAAATTTCTTTAGTATACATACGGAAGTCGTTATTATTGAGAGCCAATATATCATCCAAATATCTGAAAGTATTGTTAAATTTTTGTATCAAATATTGTTTTTAAGGGTCTTTGCTAATTTAAGTCATAAATTGTAACTCATAACAATACAAAAACAGGTCCGCAATAATTGGTTCACAGTTAGTTCCCATTGGAATTCCAATAACTTGACAATATACGGAATCTCTAAAGCGAACAAAAATGTTATCAAATAAAAATTCAAGCGCATAAATAGTATCAAAGCATGTCCAATTGACATAGTTCTTTTGTTTATTGCTACTAAAAAATGATCGCAAAGAGTTTGAACATATGTACTCGCATTCCGACTTTTTAAATGCCCAGTTAATTAGGGATGTGATTTTTTTCTTAATAAGAATATGAGGCAAAGTGGTATATAGGGTAGAAAAATCTAAACTTTGAACAGATTTAAAATCACCAATATATGCATGCAATTTATCAAGTACTTCCAACGAGTTTTTGACACTCCAAAAGTAATTAATTCCACTATTTTCAAAGGCCTTATTTGAACAATTTATTATCAGTTTTTTTATTTTACCAAGTGGACTAGTAAGTAAAACAGACAATTTAGTAGTTGAACAATGGATAGTGGCGGGTCCAGGGGTGTTCTGGGTATAGGAACCCTTTTTTTTGGAGATCAATGCTTTGAATGGAAACATATAGTTGGAACCCCCTCCTTGTGTCCTGGATTGGGAACCCCCCTTTGTTAAATGGATGGATCCGCCACTGCCCCTCATGTAGTCGGACAAGATGGACTGATTTTCAATAACCTATCTATTAAATGTTATTTCTATTTTTACTAACTTATTGCATTTATATCAGGCTTTTTACTTTATACCAAGTGTATTTATAAGTATAAAACAGACAATTTAGTAGTTGAACAATGGACAGTGGCGGGTCCAGGGGTGTTCTAAGGATAGGAACCCTTTTTTTTTTTAGATCAATGCATTTGAAAGGGAACATACAGTTGGAACACCCTCCTTGTGTCCTGGATTGGGGACTCCCCCCCTTTTTTTTTACAATGAATGGATCCGCCACTGCCTCTCATGCAGTCGAACAAGATAGACTGATTTTAATAACCTATCTATTAAATGTTATCATTTTCTACTTATGTTACTTTAAAAGAAGTAACCAAAATCAATATATGCGTAATCTGTCCATATGTAAGTGTCATATATTACCAAACACAATGATAGTCAAAGTTTCAATAGGACATTCACGAAACTTAGGCAGCAATCATTTCATTTAAAGGGGGGGGGGGGGGGGGGGCTATGGGTTTTTTTTTTTTTTTTAAGTTTGTTACTAATTGTTCTGCCACTATATGTAATCCTAAAATTGAAATGGAAGAAAAAAATGTTTTCGACCTGTCTCCAAAAAATATTGTCTTTCGCCGAAGGAAAAAAATATCCCCCCCCCCCCCCCCCCCCCCCCCCCAGAAAATCAAATGTTTGCGCCTTAGGCATGTGTGGATAACTTTTATTCTTTAATAGTTAGTTTAAATAATTGTATATACATTTATTTACATAAATCTCTATGAACCCAGTTTTTGACAACTATTATTATAAAAGTTTAAAAGCCATTCAAAAAAGTGTTTTCTTTTTAATTATTTTAAGTCATTTACGTTTCACTAAATAAATTTCTGTTCACGTTGCAATGATCACAAATAAACCAAATATTTGGATTTTTTCGTGAATTATTTGTCGTAACTAATTGAAAAAATTGTATGTGTTCCTGTTTTCTCCTATTTTTCGCACATATACTGTCAGTCGAAATAGAAAGTACAATGATGTATTTTTAGTTTATTCTATTTTTAGATCATGTTATTACTACGCATAATAATGCGGCATATGGGCACTATTGCCACGATTACCTGAGGGCACCGATTACCTCAGGGCATACAGCAGCGGACCTAACTGCCATCTGCATGTCACATCGGCACTATGTTTACTAAGTTTCGAGTTGATTGGACTTCAACTTCATCAAAACTACCTCGACCAAAAACTTTAACCTGAAGCGGGACAGACGGACGGACGAACGAATGAACGAACGCACGGATGCACAAACTGGAAAACATAATGCACATAAAGGGGGCATAAAAATTTATTGTTGAAAGTGAAAGTAGTGATTTGGAAAAAATGAAAATAGGGTAGAGATTAGAGGGAGGCAGGACCTTTTTCGGGACGTCGGGATCGGTTGTTTTTAAGCTCGGGATTTGGGGATTGATCCTTACGGGATCCGGGAATATATTTTTCGATTTCGGGATTTCGGGATATAAATTTCTTTAAATTCTGCATCTAGGGATTTCATGGTTTTAAGCCCGTGATTTCGGGATTAGGACCCCTCCGACCACCACTCAAATTAGCCTTAGTCGGTCTTAGTCATTTATACAAGATTCATATCCTACCATTGGCATGTTAATTAGGCTCTCAAAAGAAAAAGCACTGATAAATTGTCCTAGAAGCTTATTTTATTAGACTAACAAGTGTGGACACAGATGAGTGTGGATAGTATGTATGGATGTTTGACAGTGTCTTATGACAAAATGAGTTCTATGTTTTTTCTATATGGTGTTATTAACTATGTTGCACGATGACAACCAATCTGAGCATTATGAGTGTTATTTATTAAATTTTTTATGCCCCCACCTACAATAGTAGATAGGCATTATGTTTTCTGGTCTGTGGGTCCGTTCGTTCGTTTGTCCCGCTTTAGGTTAAAGTTTTTGGTCAAGGTAGTTTTTGATGAAGCTGAAGTCCAATCAACTCGAAACTTAGTACACATGTTCATTATGATATGATCTTTCTAATTTTAAAGCCAAATTAGACTTTTGACCCCAATTTCACGGTCCATTGAACATAGAAAATGGAAGTGGGAGTTTCAGGTTAAAGTTTTTGGTCAAAGTAGTTTTTGATGAAGCTGAATTCCAATCAACTTGAAACTTACTACACTTGTTGCATATGATATGATCTTTCTAATTTCAAAACTCATAACTGCTCCAAAAGTAATCTGATAGAATTTCAAGCATTTTAAGCCAATATTATCAACATCTACTAATGAGTCTTAATATGTCTACATATCTAAAAAGTCATAGTATTCAAAAGGTAATGCAAAATTATTCCTTTTCATTTTTTTTGTTATATGGATACACATTTGAGTGATACATGTACCAATACAATATTTGTTGTGGTATGAAAGTGCAGTAATTAGCATTTACTGTAACTATGTTAATTCACACAAATTGAAAAATAAACAAATGAATGGACCAGATGCTCCGCAGAGCCCAGCTTTATACGACTGCAGAGGTCGAAGCCTGAACAGTTGGGGCTAGTATTGACACAACATTCAAGCTGGAAACAGCTCTGAGTTTGAATTGTGATTAAATAGATGACACAGCTTAGGTTTCTGACACAGAATGAATGTGGTCTAATGAACTTAAATATTTGTTTTGCTTTTGTGTTAGGAGCAATTCACTATGCTGCTGAATATTAATCCTTTCAAACAAAAATATCTAAAGAAATTTTCTTTTTAATTTCTGAAATGAGAAACATTTAGAGGAGACAAACTTCAGTTAAGAGATCAGAAACTAAAAAAATGTATAATTTTTCCATTTGTAAAAGGGCATACCCTAGAAAGTGCTTGCAATCACTGAATGGTTATTAATGACTGCTTTAATTTATCACTTGGTAATAAAGTGAATATTGCATTGTATATTGTATAATTGATTTAAGTTGACTGAACAAAGAAAGATAACTCCAATTTTCAAAGAAGATTTCATAAAGCATTGGTATTAGGTAATTCAAGAACCATTCTGGACAAACTCCAATTAAGGGTCTTGAATTTACAAAAATGTTTGTTTTTGGTCCGTAATTATTAGACTGTTTGTCCCATAACCCACACAATATATCCGAACCTTCTACTTATGGTATTAAACATTGTGGTACAATTTCAGAACAATTGAAATACTTATACACAACTTTTTAAACCGACACTAGATTAAAGCTTGTTTTGGGCACCTTTGTACCCCTTATTCCTAAACCTTAGGGACCATAACCCCCAAAATCAATCCCAAGCTTCCTTTTGTGGTTATAAACGTTGTGTTATAATTTTGTTGATTTCTGTTGACTTATAATAAAGTTATTATCCAGAAACCATCTTTCGGACAGGATACCAATTTACGACCCCAAATTTTTTGTGGTTGTATAAAAATGTTGAACATGTGCAATGAAGTATAGTTTTAGAAATCGATTAGGGAGCTACCATTTGATTTTTATGGGGGGGGGGGGGGGGGGGGGGGGCTAGGATGAAAAATTTTGTCCTGCCTTTTTTTTTAGTTGTAATCTCTGTCCTGCCTTTTTATTTTTCAGTCTATTCGGTCCTGCCTCTTTTTTTCTTAGCTTATCCTGACTTTTTTACAACAATTGTCATCCTGCCTTTTTTTTTTTGCCAAGTTACTCTTCCTGCCTTTTTTTTTTACTCAAAATCCTGTCCTGCCTTTTTTTTCAAATTTCATCCTAGCTCCCCCCATAAAAATCAAATGGTAGCTCCCTTAGACTGGATAGGCCTTATAATTTTTTTCCCTCCTAATTGAAGGACCGTTTACACTCAGGGCCGAGTCATCAGCAGGCAATACAGATGTATTAAAACAACCTAGCATCATATTGCTAGTAGTGGGAGTAGCATTGTCCGGTAAATTTGTTCCCACTTTTTTTTATAAAATGTATGGTTCAAATCAAAATAGAATGCTTTTATCTCCTGAATACTTACATTGTACATAGAGATGATACTACTTTGACAAATCCTTGTCCATTAGAGTTGTCTGTCAAATATTAATTTCACAAAGAATGAATTGCATAACAATGAACTGAGCTCAAAGCAAAGTACTTTAATAATACACTTAGACAAAGAGCTAAATCCAGTGATATACTTTTACTACAGGTCCTTCATGACCATCCATCCACCCAAACCATATCTCAATAACATTCCATACTACATGATTGGATTCAGAAGTCCTGAAAAAGACATGACTTTTTTTTATCTTGTTTTAAGTATATATGCACAGGTTAAACCTTTATTGTGGATATAATCATTCAGTATCTAGCAACTATCAATTTGCTTCATGCACATATTGATATAGGTTGATTGCTCCTCTGTTGGAAATTAGAACACACCTCCATCTAATTTTAGTCAACTGACGAAGAAAAATTCAAAACTATATAAAATGTTATCTAAGACTTGTCAGTGTCTATTTCCTTTGCCACTGAATAAGATTCCATATTTACAACCAATGAAAATCAAATATCCCTCTAATAGACTTAGCATTGAAATCGTTTTCTAAAATGGTAGTTATGTGGAACCTAGAACTAAAAAAATTGAAACAATATATCTTAAATATTTCAAATGCATGTACATTTAATAATTCTCCAAAATTCACTTTATTTTTCCTTTTTTGGTTTTCTGTTGGAGACTGTATATTGACCTCTATGTAGCCTTTTCAACTTATAAAAGGGGGGATACATTTCCATAGAATTAAACTTTTCTGAAAGAATTGATTCCATTTATTTTCAATAAACAATAAATATTGAAGTCTATAACAGGCATCTAGGAACAGGCTCAACATTATTTCTAAACATGTATTAATATATACCAAAATGTGGACAAACCTACATTAAATATTCTACTTCAACGACTTTAATTAGTGGAGTAGATCAAATTAAAAAGTCACAATGGTTAAAAACTCCAATGGCAGTCTTTCCTGCTAAAATCTTGATGTGTAGAATGTGATATACCATTTTTGGGTCTATATACAGTCCTTTAAATTTAGGTCATTTTGACACGGCAAAATATGAAAAAAAATGTAAACTATGGTCTGGAAAGCACACAGTTTGTGATATTTTAAGGTATCTTTACTAAGAAAACCTGCAAATCTCAGTGGCAGATCCAGAACTTTTCAAAAAGGTGTGGGGGCTCTGATGGACCAGAGGGTTGCCCACTCCCATCAAGCTTCAATGATTTCTTACATATATGTCATAAGCTAAATTTCCCCCACCCCCTTGGTCTGTCTATGCATCTGTTTATCGTTCTGCGAAATAGTACTAATACTAATTTTTCCCCTCCCTTACCTGGCCCTAGACAGTTGCTTACCTTTGTAAACATTTTATAATTATAGTCAGGTATATATTGATTGAGAGTAACTTACATAGTAGTTAATGGGACTCTTTTTCACACGGTTCTGTGAAATATAATACGGCAAATATATACCCGTACATACTATCCGCATAACACAGAAATCTGATAGATTTTCACTCCTCTGGGAAAAATCAACCTGTGAAATGAAATACCATGCCTGGAAAAAAATTACCGGGACAAATTATCCTCAGGATAAAATATCACAGAGGACGAAATAAACCGTTACATTACATGAGAAGCCGGTTTGGTTACAAATAATTATGTCACGTGAAGGCGCACTGACGTCACAATTTGCATTTAATTTTGCAATACACTACAGTTCACTCATACAGAACCCATTATCATGCAAACATGCAACGTGAATGTGATTGGTTATCAAATAATACAGAATTTATGCACGTACAGTTAATATAGAAGAAATTAGTTCATCAAATGTGAGTTCGTGATCTTGTGGTTAAGACCGATGGCTACAGTGCTGAAAGTCCTGAGTTAGATTCTCACTTGGGGTGCTAAAAATATCAGTACATCAGAAGGGTAATTTTCACCCTCTCACACACATCTTTGTTAATGTTCCGGGATTGTTGAAAACTTGCATATTCATCAATATTTGATTTTGTGGTTTTAACAATCCAGACAGACAAATAGCAATAAGGTGTTTAGGAAAACATGACCTAAAACCTCCTTCATATGACAAAAATACATGGGAACTCATATTGAATGGTCAAATGTGTTCAATATGAAAATTGAAATTAAGATGGTAAAATCAAATATTAGCTGTTACTGTAAATGGACTTAAAGTATGACTTTTCAGCAAATTTAAAGGGAAATGACACGGAAGGGGCCAAATAGTGTTCAAGGGGAGCAAATGCTATTTATATTAGTATGCAGGTTTTAAATATAGAGGGAAGTTGAGTCATCTTTTTGGGTGAAGTTAAATACTGACTAGTGTGTGGTTCTCATTGGGTCTAAGCGTGACCAATATTGACAATTTTTCGCAAGCGTGAAACGTGAAAGTCAAATTATTGTGTCATGAAAACGGGAAATGAGGTCTGTCGTGAAAACGGGAAATGGGGTTCTGCAGGACACCGGAAATGACAAAAAAATGAAAATTGCTCATGTACATAGTGTAAGCGGGATATGGGAATCTGACAAAACAGTAAGTGGGATCTGGGATCAGAACACCCCCCCCCCCCCCCCCCCCCCCCCCCCCCCCCCCCCCCCCCCCCCCCCCATGAGACCCCCTTATGTAGATTTACCTTCTAATTCTATATAAAAAAAACACAACTAAGAACTACGTTTAATTCACTTTGACTACTGATATGCAAACCTAGAAATATTTCATAAAATAGTGATTGAAAGATTCATAACACTTTGAAAGGATAATTCAGACACGTGTTACGCGGGGAGCATGTTTTAAATTTGTTTACAAATAATAATGTCACGTGATCGCGCACTGACCTCAAGTTGCATCGCCCTTACAATTCACTAATACATGACCATTTTCATGCAAACATGCAACGTGAATGTGATTGGTTATCATATAATACAGAAATAATGCATGCACAGTTTAAGAAGAAATTAGTTCAATAAATCGATGCGATTTTCACTTTTGACACGAATAGGTCGGGTTGACATTACTGTCATCGGAGATAATATTGAGATAAATGGGATAAAACGGACCGTCAAAAAGGTCTAGAGGAGCACATCAGTAGAACCTTAACATTAATAAGTAATACTTACCAAAATTTCTCTAATTAAAGAACTATATAGCTGAAATTTCACAAAGATAACGGTAAACATTTTGTTGATGGTGATGATGCTATTATCGATCCGTTGAATTCAGGGTCAACGGAATTTTTTGCGTTGCGTTTAAATCATTGAGGCCATCTATTTTTATTGCGGGTTCCACATATATATAAATCGGAATTAAAGAAAAAATGGAATGTTGTTAGCAGAATCAAAACAGAAATGAAGAACATTGCAACATTTTCAGCAAAATATAAATAGGATGGAGGATCTGTGTATTCACATTATTTGTAAAACTCTCCTTATTCATGTGAAGCGTGTGCTTTACATCGAGGCTTGCTATGCTTATCATTGACGCCACAGTACTTCAACCAATCAGACAATGTTTATTTTGGGCATTTGACTTTTTTTAACTCAGATTTTGGAATATTTTAATCGAAATTATAGAAAAATGGAATGTTGTTAGTACATATAAAATAGAAAATGATGAATACTTTTAGCTAAAGATAATTTGGATGGGGGTTCTGTGTATTCACATTATTTGCACAACTCTCCTTACTGATGCCATATTTTGGAATTTCCGTGACCTAAATGGTTCGCGAAAATTAATATTTTTATATATAGTATAGTAATAATAATGGTTTATATATAAGCAGTTAAATTTATTTCATATTTGAAGCGGTGCAAATTTTTAATTTAATTTGACTTTTACCAAAAGATGCATTGTAGCAAAGGAGAAGAATAATTGTGGTCTGAGGCCAGAAACCCGAAAATAATTGAATTTAACAGAAAGGAAACAAGTATCGGACTTTGGAAAAAGGAAGACTCAGAGGGCTTTTGATACCGTTTATGAAATTCTCCATACATAATATATTTTACAAAAAAATCATCCTACAACAGTTCACAAGCTGTGTATGCCCGCGATTTCGTGGGGTGTTTCTAGTGATATATAAGGCATGAAGATGTTATTTTTACAGATAAGCTAAACTATCTATAGAATAGGATCCTACAAATTAATGTAAGATACAGTCACAGAAATAATTATATTTATAAGTATGTCTGAACCAGTGACAACTCTACAACAGATTTATTTATTATATCCCCGCTTTAAAAAAGGGGGGTATACTGTTTTACCTCTGTCTGTCCATCAGTCCGTCCGTCAGTCAGTCCGTCCCATGAAACTTTCGTCACATTTTTCTCAGGAACTACACATCCACCCTTTCTGTAATTTGGTATCAACATTTATATATGTCAGCCATACCGTGTGATGCGTTTTCAGATTCATCACTTGACAATTTCCTGTTTACCGAACACTTGTCTGATTTTACACATGATAGCCAAGTTGAAAATTTTCGTCACATTTTTCTCAGGAACTACAATACAAGGATTTCTGAAATTTGGTTTCAGGATTTATATAAGTCAGTTATACCGTGTGATGCGTTTTCAGATTCATCACTCGACAACTTCCTGTTTACCGAACACTTGTATGATTTTACACATGATAACCAAGTTGAAAATTTTCGTCACATTTTTCTCAGGAACTACAATACAAGGATTTCTGAAATTTGGTTTCAGGATTTATATAAGTCAGGTATACCGTGTGATGCGTTTTCAGATTCATCACTCGACAACTTCCTGTTTACCGAACACTTGTATGATTTTACACATGATAACCAAGTTAAAAATTTTCGTCACATTTTTCTCAGGAACTACAATACAAGGATTTCTGAAATTTGGTTTCAGGATTTTTATAAGTCAGCTATACCGTGTGATGCGTTTTCAGATTCATCACTCGACAACTTCCTGTTTACCGAACACTTCCATATTTTTACACTATTAATATTATCCACTTGCGGCGGGGGTATCATCAGTGAGCAGTAGCTCGCAGTTTCACTTGTTGGATCACCAGCAGTGGTGGTGATACATGGCTGTGTACATTCTATTATATACAACTTGTCTAAACATCAACCCTACAATGTTAGATCTGTAAATTTGCTTTCGCAAATTTTTTGTTCTTCCCTTTCCGGGATTCGAACCCATTCTACTAAGATATCGTGACACCAAATTGCCTGCACTGTAGCCGGCGCACTAGACCACGCGACCACCTGGGCTTCATAAAAATGAATCTTTCGGTGACCGGGTGTTACCTTTCCACGTCAGTTTTAATCTAGCGTCGTACTACAGTACATGATATATAAGGCATGAATATGTTATGTCTACAGATCAGCTAAATTATCTTTAGTATAGGATCCTACAAATTAATGTAAGATACAGTCACAGAAATACATGTAGTTATATTTATAAGTACGTCTGAACCAGTGACAACTGCACGACAGATTTATCCATCGGATCACCAGCAGTGATGGTGATACATGGCTGTGTGCATTCTCTATATACAACTCGTATAAACATCAACCCAACAATGTTAGATCTGTAAATTTGCTTTTGTCAAGTACTTTTAGAAAAAAATAGCTATTCGAACACACCTACTCTGTTTTTGTGATTCATTAGATAGGTATCTCACTTGACCCATATATTTCATCTTTTTTCAAAACCTTTTTTTCATAAAGTCAACCTGTAGCTTTGATATATAATAATGATAGAATCTGAAGCGAGATGCTATATAAAATACTCTTGCTTTGTACGTTTTAAAGACAAAATATACACCCAAACATGCCCTAACATAAAAAGGTGCACTCGATTTTTCTCTTTTCGATACAATCGTTACCTGTTTTGGGGAATTTTTTCTTTGATCACATAATGGAAGGGCAGACACGAAAATTTCTGAACTATAAGATTGATATGTTCTCCGTCCGTGATAAAAAAAATCGGAGGTTATGCATTTTCTACATCCAACTTATAGATACTATATATAAAAAAGAAGATGTGGTATTATTGCCAATGAGACAACTATCCAGAAAAGACCAAAATGACACAAACATTTACAATTATAGGTAACCGTAAGGCCTTCAACAATGAGCTAAGCCCATACCGCATAGTCAGCTATAAAAGGCCCCGATAAGAACCATGTCGTCGACTTGATATCTTATTGTTTTGCATTACTATGTAATAGATACATTGAAAACTTATGCAAATGGTGTTTTTAAAATAAGAAAATTGTCGTCTTATTTGTTTCTATTAACTTTTTAGAATTTTGTTACTATATCAAACATTACAGTTAACATTTATCGCTTTCTCGATACACACAAAGCTTCGATTCTTTTGTTCTATTTCAAAAGTGTTTCCCCCGTTCATATACCAAGACAAATTAAGATTTCAATCTGCTTCCTCTGGAACATGGGCTCGATTACCAAATATTCGTATGTATTATTAATGTTTAAAATGCTCCATTTTTTGGCATTATGTTTTTCTGGTCTGTGCGTACGTTCGTCCGTTTGTCTGTTTGTTTGTCCAGCTTCAAGTTAAATAAAATTGAAACTTAGTACACATTTTCCCTATAGTATGATCTTTTTAATTCTAATGCCAAATTACAGTTTTATCCCATTTTCATAGTCCACTAAACATAGAAAATGATAGTGTAGATGAGGCATCCGTGTACTAGGGACACATACATGTTTCTTCAAATTTTCGTCGTATCGCTGTCAATTTGTGTTAAAATTTTAACGTCGATATCAAGAAATATTTCATTGTTTACGAGAAATATGCCATTTACCGTGCCCCTATTGAGATCGACAAACTCAACAAAAAAGCTTTGAATACAATACGGATATTTCTTAGAATTGATGGTCATCCTATAAAAGTTACGGTCGTCCTATATAAATTACAGTCAGTCTTTACAAATTACGGTCATCTTTTACAAGTTACGGTCATCTTTTTACCAATCACGGTCATCCTTGTTTTATGTTACGGTCATCTTGAAAATATTTTGATTATGATTTACGGTCATCTTAACGATTTTTTCAAATCGAATTTCCCGATTCATGCACATTTCTCGGAAGTAATTAGTGATTTTCGAGTGATTCTTTTATAAATTTACATCGTTTCAATGTATGATTTGTAAAGAAAATGAGATAGAAACACTTAAACAGACAATACAGAAACTGACCTAATTTTTCATCCGACATCTTGGGATGACCGTGAATGCAGTTACGGTCATCAGCTTTACCCCAGTGTTTATAGCCGACTTGTTTTGTTGAAAGGTATTACGTTTATTTTTGTGGATTGGATCCTATATCTGCAATGGTAATATAGCTTTTTTTGCTCATAATATTTTGATGTTGCATATGTTTTATTATCGTTAACAACTAAAACAAAGTTCAGAGGATGTAAACTTACATTTCATATTGTTGAAAGAGTGTTTGGGCTTTACCTTTGTCTTTCAAATTAGTTTTTTAAGCTGCTTATACAAAATGAATAGCAATTAAAAGGTTTTGAAATGAACCTTGGCAATTTAAGTGTAATAACCAGTCTAATAGAATATTTTATATTCTTTTAAAAAAATAAATACTTCAAGTAATGATTTTAGATCGGAGGCAAATGGTGTAGGACCTGAATTACACACGCTTTTTCAAGTTAAAATGTTTCTCTTTTGTCTTCTATTCTATAAAAAATTCACCAACAACCAATAGAAATAAGTAATTCTATACTTGAATTAAATGTTATTATTGGAAATTCAATTTTATCTTACATATTTTTAAATGTGTTGCAATTATCATAAGCAACCAAATAAACTAAAGGCTGACCTGATATTTTAATTTACAGTTGATGCATGAAATAATTCAACCCTTAGCTTTAGTTTCAGAGATGTAAGTAAAAAACTGTACTTTCCTCCTTAGGTCTATTTTTAGCCATGTCTGCCATGTTGGTTTGCAGACAGGGTCATATCGGACGCATTTCTTAAACTAGATACCCTAATGCTGATTGTGGCCAAGTTTGGTTAAATTTGTCTCAGTTGTTTCAGGAGAAGACTTTTGTAAAAGAGATTACAAACATTTTCGAAAAATGTTAAATTTGACTGAAAGGGCAATAACTCCTTATGGGTCTATTGACTTATTTGTAGATCTTACTTTTCTGAACATTATTGATGTTTACAGTTTATCTCTATCTTTAAAAATATAATATAGATAATATCCAAAAACTGCAGAACTTCCTTTAAATTACTAATTCTGGGACAGCAACCCAACAACGGCTTGTCTGATTCGTTTGAAAAAATCAGGATAGATGAATATTAATCTGATGAACATATTTACCCATGTCAAATTTGCAATAAAGAATTGTTTTACATTGTCTTATCGGGGCCTTTTATAGCTGACTGTGGGCTTTGCTCATTGTTGAAGGCCGCACGGTGACCTATAGTTGTTAATTTTTGTGTCATTTTGGTCTTTTGTGAATAGCTGGCTCATTGGCAATCATACCACATCTTCTTTTTTATATTTAGATTCAGAGATATGAGCCAAAAACTGTATTTTCTTTTGTAGACGAAGCGCACGTCTGGCGTATATACTAAATTTAGTCCTGGTATCTATGGTGAGTTTATTTATCACTATTTCCTATTTTTAGCTATGTCGGCCATCTTAATTGGTGGGCGGGGTCATCGGACACATTTTTTTGAACTATTACCCAAATAATGCTTGAGGTCAAGTATGGGTTAATTTGGGCAGTAGTTTCAGGAGAAAAGATTTTTGTAAAATATAACAAAACAATCCATTTTGGTCATGTTTGACTTATTTGTAGATCTTTCTTTGCTGAACAGTATAACTGTTTACATTTTATTGTTACCTGTAGTAATATTCAAGATAATAACCAAAAACTGCAAAATTTCCTTAAAATTATCAATTCAGGGACACCAACCCATCAAGCGGTTGTCTGATACATCTGAAAATATCAGAACGGATCGATCTAGCAATTTTACCCTTGTCAGATTTGCTCTAAATGCTTTAGTTTCAGACATATAAGCCAAACACTGTACTTAACCCTTATGTTCTATTCTAAGCCATGTCGGTCATCTTGGTTGGCACGACAGACGACGGACGCCAAGTGATGAGAAAAACTCACTTGGGCCAAATTTAACCGTACTTGACCACAATAATTATTAGGGTTATAGTTTAAAAAATGTGTCCGATGATTCCAATGGCCGACATCGCACACATTTTAAAACAAGATACATATACCCTAGTGATGATTGTGGCCAGGTTTGATTAAATTTGGCCTTGAAGTTTCAGGAAAAACATTTTTGTAAAAGTTAACAGACGACGACGGATGACGGGCGAAGGACGACAGACGACGGACGCTAAGTGATGAGAAAAGCTCACTTGGCAATTTGGGACAATTGAGCTAAAGATTGAATGATTAAAAATCTTAAAGTTCCTATGTTTTTTGCGTATTTTGGCTGTAGGTTTATTCGTATCTAGGCTTTAGGTTTATACGTAATAATATATATACGTATCTCGACTTTAGATTTATGGTTTTTTGGCTTCAGTTTTATACGTATTTAGGCTTGATGTTATTTATTAAATGTGTTTACCTGTCTTTTGTAGACGAAACGCGCGTCTGGCGTAAACATAAAATTTTAATCCTGGTATCTATGATGAGTTTATTTGCAACCACTGGGTCGATGCCACTGCTGGGGGAGATTTATTTCCCCGAGGGTATCACCCGCCAAGTAGTTAGCACTGCTGTGTTGACTTGAATTATCATTTATATGTTCATAATTATAAATTAACTGTTGAAAAAACCTTTTTTTGAATTTTTGAAAAAAGTAAGGCTTTTCTACCTCAGGAATAGATTACCTTAGCCGTATTTGGCAAATATTTTAGGAATTTTTAGTCATAAATGCTTTTCATCTTTGTACTTTATTTGGCCTTAGAACATTTTTTGATTCGAGCGTCACTGTTGAGTCTTTTGTAGACGAAACGAGAGTCTGGCGTAAATATAAAATTTTAATCCTGGGGCCATGTTATCAAAGATGTCTTAGGACCAAGAAATATCCTAAGATTATTTTAAGAGAAATTTCTGGTCTTAGCCATGTTATCGAAAGGATCTTTCTTATCTTAGGATATGTCCTAATTTTGGTCCCAACTTTAGGACTACTAATAAGCTGTCTTAGGATAGTCTTAAGACGATTTTAACTTTTATGAAAATTTTATGATGTCCTAGCAAATAAAAAAACATGACTACCGTCTTCCCGCATAGTATAGCAACCATATGCATTTCGGGAGGGGGTATGGGCAATGGATTTGTTAAAAAAATTAATTAATTAAGTTATTGTAATGATAATCTTTATTGCAACAGACATTTTTATTTAAATCTGTCATAACAATTGACTGGGGATGAAATCATACCCCCCTTTTTTCACACGTAACCATATATATATATATAAATGCAATAAATAAATAATTTATGTCTCAAGTTTTATCCTAATTTACACGATATTCCCCTTTGAACTTAAATGTATAAACAGTTTGGCACTTTGAGTTCGTCTCACCTAATTATTTATAACTAAACATTTATTTTATCGTATACATACATGTGTACACAATTTAACGGTATAAATTGTATTTATTCTAAATGACATTTTCTTCCTTTTACTTGATTAAAAATATTTTCAAACTTATATTTTAGATATAACATTTAAGTTTAAACATAATATTACGGAAAATGTAATGAAGCATACAGAAATACTACTATATTTTTGTATATTCTTGTTAAAATAATTGCATCATTAAACGGCGACGGGAAAATTGCACTTAATAGGACTACGATAGGACATCTTTGTTAAGATTATCTTAGGATACCTTCGATGTACAGTCTGAGATATATCACAAGACAGTCGTAAGACCGTCCTATAATTTGTTCCAAGATATGTCTTAAGACAAATCTTAGGACACTTTCGATGACACGGCCCCTGGTATCTATGATGCGTTTATCTGTAACAGAAAAAACAATTGAAGGATTTTTATCATATCTAAGCTATATAAAGTGTAGTAACGCAACCTACCTTTCTGCTGTGTGAGAGCAACTTTTCGCAAAGACTTATTGAAGCGAACTTGGAACTTTCCCACAATTTTATCAAACGATTCATTGAATCGGTTCTGTTCTTGACGAAGAGATAATTTCATTGTATTCTCCATGTTACGTTCAGCTTCTTTTAATTCTTGTACTTTAGAAGAAAAAGAATCCAATAAGGAATTCATCCGTCTTTCGTAAAACTCGGTTTCATTTTCAGACTGCAGTTTAAAACGATCAACGGCTTCGAGGAAAAAATCATTAAACCGAGTTTGGTCCAGAAGATGCTCTTCTCGAATTGAATCAACAAATGTTTCTGTTTGTTTCTTCGCTTCGTGGAAAGAAATATTAAAACGCGTTTGGTCCTTTAGATGTGCGTCTCGCATTGAACCAACAAATATTTCTGTTTGCTTCTTCGTTTCAGTTACCTTATTCAAACTAGACGAAATAGACTCATCCCACAGCTTTATCTTTTCCGCATATACTTCCATTTTATGTTCCAATTTGGAAGACACAGACTCTTCCCAGAGTTTTATCTTTTCCTCATATACTTCCATTTTATTTTCCAAACGAACAACCTTTTCCAGGACTTTTTCTTCAAAGTGAAATTTTGAACAGCTCAATAAAGATTCTGACTCTGAACCAAGGGAACTGGCAAAAATCGCAACCATTGACATGCTTAACCACATTAATTGAAAGAAACACATATTGTAGCCCCTATGTTCTACGACTAAATGCAAGGTACATTTGAGGCAGAAAATATATGATCATATACACTTTTATTCCAATTAGTTACACTATACTTTAGCCGGGGCTAGTAATGTCTGCATATCGCCTGCTTCCCAAAATTGTTGAAGATATCATTATTCGTCTGCAGGTGATGTTTTTGTTTTGTAAATTAATAAGCCTTACATATTTTTGATATCATAAAACTTTAATTAAAGCGATAACCAAGACAGAGATCAAAACATTTCGACATTTGAAGGAACAAGGTAATTTTTCTACCCACATGCGTTTCTGCCTCTTGTTATGTTCATTTATATTCATTATTTGTGAGTATTTAATTAACAATTACAGTTGCATGTTCTTATCGGGTTTATGTTTCTTTTAAGATATAATGACCCAGGTCAAATCTGTTATCGCAAAATCGTCCACAACATGCATGCAAAATTTGCCATTAGACGTCAGACAACCAACAATCAATCAACTATCGGACCAATGTGTTCACAATTGATACTAAAATGCATAGGGAGATATGCCCATAAAACAAGTTAACATAAACCTTACCTTTGACTTTTAGTGTCCGTTTGATCTCTATTTATTTTGTCATTACTTCATTTTTTTTTGCATTTTATTTTTGCATTCCAATGGTATTCAATCTTATTATATAGAAATCATACTAATCATTAATAATCTATTATTTTGTTTCTTATATTTTACTTAATTCAAAATATGGTGTATTGTATATTGTTTTGCAATATTGATGATTATTCTGAGTGTGCCCAGTAATTAGCAGACTAAAGTATATTGAATCATTGAGACATTTGCAGAACAAAATTCTGTAAAAAGGCTTCAAATCAAAACTTTGTTTTTGATGTCGAATATACTATAACGATATATTGTCTTAACATGTATCAAGAAAAATATACAGATTTGAAAAAAAATGTATTTTTCAGAATTTTTTCTTCAAATATAATTATAGATGTCAATTTAACAGTTATTGTTTTACTTTTATATTGTATTCTACTGCCTCTTGTGCACAGACATGTGTATTTTTCTTTTATTTTTTCTATATAATACCATAATGATACGATATATAAATATTTATTTAACGTTTTCTTGATACGTTGCATTCTATTTTACTACAAAAACCATCGAAATGAACGTCCCCATATCTACGGGACCTTATTGCTTTATATAAATCTGACACAGTCAATATGATGGTAAAAAATGCAATTGTGTATGTTTTATCTGTCTAACTGGGTGTCGACTCGCTATCAAAGATAATATGTTGGTTTCAGTATTCCCAATTTTAGATGAAAGATATGGTTCAAATTTGTTTTATAAGCAAAAATGGCCAACTTTAGTCTTAGATTCATATTTCTTTCTTTAGGACGGGACAAATTATTCCTTTAAAAATCTAACTGGGTGTCGACTCGCTATCAAAGATAATACGTTGGTTTCAGTATTCTCAATTTTAGATGAAAGATATGGTTCAAATTTGTTTATAAGCAAAAAAGGCCAACTTAGACTCGTATTTCTTTCTTTAGGAAGGGACAAATCATTTCTTTAAAAATGTTCTCTGATTCGAGAACAAAATTCGTTGTATCTAACATACGTAAAGGGTTATATGCCATAATATACACTACGGGTGTCACACATAGAGCGAAACACTGAACCCTTAACGTAGCAATTTGTTCATCCCTCCCTGTTTTGTGTGGTCAAATCCGTAATATTTTAATGTAATGATTTTATTTTATTGTTGTCCGTTTTTCTGTTGTTCTTTTATTTTGACATGGTGTTTGTTTACTTGTTTTTCCCCTTTGGTATCTCTTTCCATATACATTTTTGTATCTGTAAGTTCCCAATCCGCAGGTCAAACAATATTGATTTGTTTCTTAGATTAACATAAGAAAGACATACTTGGGAGGCAATTATGATGACTGTAAACGAAAAAAAATCCTGTAGTTTGACAAGGATGAGATTTTAGCAAATCATAAGTCCTTCATGGCTTCAATAAACATTACATTGAACACCAAATCGGAGGACTTACCTTGTTTGTATTGGATACCAAAGCTTCATAAAATTCCGTACAAAAAACGGTATATTGCTGGCTCATCTTCATGTTCCACTAAAGAATTGTCCATTAGATTGACTAAAATTTTATCCGCAGTGAAAGAGGGTCTTCAGAAATACTGTGAAACTCGCGTAGTGGTATTAACCATATGTGGATTCTTAAAAATTCTAAAGAACTTCTAGACAATTTTAAATCTCGGTCTATTTCTGAAATTAGTTCTATCAAAACTTTTGATTTTTCAACCCTGTATACCACCATTCCCCATGTGAAATTGAAAAATCGCCTAAAAGAAATAATCCACAAATGCCTTTCAACATAAAAATGGTAGCATACCCTATAAATGTATTACTTTGGGATTTCATAGGGCATATTTCGTTAATAGTGACAAACAAAAAGGTAAAACATGCTACACAAAAGAACAAGTGGTTAGTATGCTGAATTTCTTATCGACAACATATTTGTTGAGTTTGGAGGTAGACTTTTTCAACAAATTGTCGGCATTCCTATGGGAATTAACTGCGCGCCTCTCCTTGCTGACCTCGTTTTGTTTTCATATGAATCGGAGTTCATTCAGACACTTGTCAAAAACAAGAAGATCAAAGAAGCCAGGTTATTTAATTTCACTTTCAGATATATTGATGATGTTCTTTCCATTAACCATCCGAACTTTTCTGATTGGGTTCCATTAATATATCCACCAGAACTAGAAATTAAAGAGAAAACAGACACGGCTTCATCAGCCTCATTTTTAGACTTATACCTCGAGTTTGACATACACAGTCATCTTAGTACCAGAATCTATGACAAACGAGACGACTTTGATTTTGAAATGATCAATTTCCCCCACCTTAGTAGCAATATACCAACTTCACCTGCATATTGAATATACATTTCCCAACTTATTCGGTATTCAAGAGCTTGCAGCTCCTACTCAGACTTTGTAAAACGTCACCAGTGTCTGAGCAGAAAGTTGATGATAGTTATCAAAGGTACCAGGATTATAACCAGGGGTATGTCAAAGAGCGTCTCGTCCTTTTTCTAAAAAAAGTTCATCGGAAGGTACCCAGAACTTGTTGATAAATATTCCGTATCAACTTCACAAATAATACACGATAGTCTTGAAGTATAGATTTTGCGTACTGGCGTTGTTTATCATCTTAATAACGTGTTATATTATTCTTTTATTTGTCTTTATTAATATTACTTTTACTGTTAAATCTGTTTTTTGAGATATCCGTTTGACGTAACTCTGTGCTCATGTATCCATCATACTTTGAACGACAAAATTATTTTATGATGTGACTCTGTACCTATGTATCTTGTCATACTTTGAATGACAAAATTATTTTATTTATTAATATTACTTTTACTGTTAACCCACTTTTTTTTGTGATATACATTTGACGTGACTCTGTACTTATGTATCCTGTCATACTTTGAACCACACTATTATTTTATTTATTATTATTACTTTAACTGTTAAGTCAGTTTTTGTTATATCTATTTTGCGTGACTGTATTTATGCATCCCGTCATACTTTGAACGACAAAATTATTTCATGTCTACCTGTGCGAATTTCAAACGCGCAATTTTACACCAGTACTCAAAACCCTCCTTCCTTGATGGGTGCATTTTACATAGACAAATAAAATCGTATAGTATAATCAAAATGAGGATGTTAATTTGATGTATGCCTTTTTGTGCTTCTTCGTTACATTTGTTTTTATAGTGATTAAGATGATTACACAATGTTGACTGCTGTACCCCTATTTTTGACATTTTTACCTATTGTGTCTGTTTGTTTTGTTCACGCATCGGTGACAATATAATGGAATTTGATGCGGCTGTCATACAAGTGAGAGGTTTAGCTAGCTATAAAACCAGGTTCAATCCACCATTTTCTACATTAGAAAATGCCTGTACCAAGTCAGGAATATGACAGTTCTTGTCCATTAGTTTTTGATGCGTTTTGTTATTTGATTTTGCCATGTGATTATGGACTTTCCGAATTGATTTTCCTCTGAGTTCAGTATTTTTGTCTCTTATAGTTTTCAAAACAATGAGCCAAAACGCAAATAAAAATGGAAACATTGGTGAGTTCTTATTTTTTTTTAAATCATTATAATTTCAACGAGTCCAAAAAATACTTTGGCTTTTCAAAGTTTTTCTATCTGTTATTGTTTTTAAGAAATAGTCCAACAACGCAAATAATGATAAAAATCGTCATCAGATAGCAATAACTCCACAATGAGTCGACTGATAAATTCAGTTAGGTTGACTAATTTGTAGATATTGTCTTTCCTAATAAAGATTTCTCTGGATCTATTTTAAGTTTTTAGAATGATAGGCATTAACGAAAACCCGATTAAATTTCACATTAAAGGACAATAACTCCTATAAAAAAAATCCAACCAGATCTCCAAAGACTTAACATTTTGCACCGTCAAATTTTCTCATATCAGAGATATCTGTATAATTATGTGAACAAGTTCGGTTAAATATGACCCAGTATATTCAGAGAAGATTTTTGAAAATGATCGGACGACGACGACGGACGAGGACGACATAGGATGAAGAAAGCCTACTTGGCTTTTCGGACAGGTGAACATTTGGCATTTCACATTTGAAAACTCATAACTGGCCTAAAACGACAACAAGGATCATGAAATTCATGATCATACAGTTTTATGATATTATGTAATTTTAAGAATTAGAATATGTACATATCTCATATATATAGGATACTAAAACATAATTGCTCACATAATAATCTCCATGTTGGTTACCTTTGTGAGATAATAACAATGATAATAAAAGAAATACAAAAAAAGGGAACAAACTGCGAATGATACCAGAGTGTCTGTATATGGGTCTTTCAATTCTGTATTGCTCATTATTCTCCATGCTTTATATTTTAACACACCATTGTGCTCTATTCCATTTTTTACCTACGTTTCTCTGATGCCTTTTATTCTGCACATTTTGTCTATTATTCTTTATTCTTTATATTTTCTGATCATTATTCAATAGTTTTATGCCCCGCCTACGATAGTAGAGGGTCATTATGTTTTCTGGTGTGTGCGTCCGTTCGTCCGTTCGTCCGTTTGTCCGTTCGTCCAGTCTCAGATTAAAGTTTTTGGTCAAGGTTGTTTTTGATGAAGTTGAAGTCCAATCAACTTGAAACCTAGTACACACGTTCCTTATGATATGATCTTGCTAATTATAATGCCAAATTTTAGTTTTTAGCCCAATTTCACAGTCCATAGACAATGATAGTGCGAGTGAGGTATTGGTGTACTGGGGACACATTCTTGTTTTATATCATAGCACACCATTATTCTCTATTCTTTATTTGTGTACCAACGTTTTTCTCTTCTTTTGCTCTTTATTCTGTACAGTTGGTCTCTTATTCTCTATTATGTAAATCCCACCCAGGCCCTCATACAGATTGCGGACTTTTGATAAATTGGCTTCTAACTTGAACGTTTAACAATAACGCCATACTAATTATACAATATTCACATAGTATATATTGCTTGCAATAACTAACATTGGTAGAATCTTTTCTCAAAGATTTTCAGAATCGTAAAGACAGTTGCCTTTGATTAAACCAAAACGGATGGTCTGACTAGGGATTTATAGAATAGGGAATAATGTGGTCTAGTATCAAATTGTTTAACTTCAGTGCATAATGTGGCAATGACACCTAAATGAAATTGTGTATTACAGTTTTGAAGAAACAGACTGATGTGCATTAAAACAAATAGATATAGTATATATAAGCTATCTTTGGTACTGGAAACATGCTATAGCCAATCCATAAAAGTTATGAACACCTTAAATTAAACTTCTTTTATATATAAAAAAAGAATATGTGGTATGATTGCCAATGAGACAAATGTCCACAAGAGACCAAAATGACACAGACATTAACAACTATAGGTCACCATACGGCCTTCAACAATGAACAAAGCCCATACCGCATAGTCAGCTGTAAAAGGCCCAGATAAGACAATGTAAAACAATTCAAACGAGAAAACTAACGGCCTTATTTATATAAAAAAAATGAACGAAACACAAATATGTAAAACATAAACAAACGACAACCACTGAATTACAGGCTCCTGACTAGGGACAGGCACATACATAAATAATGTGGCGGGGTTAAAAATGTTTTAGTTTAGTTTAACAATTGTGAAATATGAATAATCATATATATACTGAGAACCATGTGTCCTTACTGTTATTTCATCACCGACATCCAACATCGTGACAAAAACACTGGTTCTCGTTACATAAGAGACAACTTTACCGTAATATGTCCTTATCATCCTGTCACTATTTTTATAAATATAGTAAACTTGTCCATTAGCGTTTGACATCATAACGGCCGAAACATGGTACAATCCAGCAACAGTACACACGAATTTTCCAGTTGATTTATAAGCAGATAGGTTGGTAATTCCAATGTTGGTTTGAATATTCGGAAAGTGTACAACTGTTTCATCTGACACTGTAGAACCTGCAGCACTGGCGGTCAAAGCAACTGAAAAAAAAGAGAATTTTAATATCAAAACATTTCTTTAAAGTGTCATGAT
This sequence comes from Mytilus edulis, assembly GCA_019925275.1. Lineage (NCBI taxonomy): Eukaryota > Metazoa > Mollusca > Bivalvia > Mytilida > Mytilidae > Mytilus > Mytilus edulis. The sequence continues at coordinate 37,264,305 of CM034357.1, forward strand.
TGAAAAATAAGTTTCCAAAGAAATGTGATTTAAAAGATAAAACACAAAGATAAGCAAGACATAAGTGAATTCTCTGACCAAATATCGCTCCTTAAAATCGTTATACAACAGTTGTAGTCTAACCTGGTATATAAAGAAACAGTTGAATTATGAAACCAATATAATCATTATAATCATTGATAAATACTCAAAATTTGATTTAACTAGAAAAAAGTGATCAAATGTCACAATAAGGCAAACATTTTTTATTAGACATTAGTAGCGTTTGGTGCAAGACTCCCTTTTTTCTTTTGGGTGTTTAATTTTTTAAAGTAAATATTTTTTTATTTTTAAACTTATTTTCACTTTTTAATTTCCTTGCTCTTTAAAAATCACACACTCTTACAATATAAGTAGTTTATATATTTATGCCTCTATTTCTATTTAAATAGTTAGGCAAAACAAATAAAGAAGAAATATGAAATAAGATGGAAACTAATTTAAACAAAAAAATGACTTTTTGAAATATTATTATTTTCTTTGTACTTTTATTTTACGTTTTGAATGAAATGTTTGTTCATTGATTTGGTCTCAAGAAACATTTGTAAATATTTTTAATTACAATCAAAATATTATTAAGAAAACAGACGTTTACAATACTTATAAATAATAATAATTAATCTTTATTTGTCATATAAGTAACATTAATGATATTAACAAAAGTAACAACAACAATAAAATAACTGAGTTGAACACACACATATCTATATATATATACAAGTAAAACTAACTAAGAGTCCCCTGTCCTCAGCTCTAAAGACCGTTTTATAAAGGAACCTGTTTTATTCACTTGATTTATATTAGAAGGATTTAGTAGGACTACTAGTTGTTGAGTATCAGATAGATTTGGAAACATAGGATTATCTATTGCCATGTCATTAAAAAGATTTATACGTAAAACATTATTAATTTGACAGTAGAGGAGAAAGTGATTTTCATCTTCTAAGGTTTTACAAGTTGGACATGTTCTATTGTCTAAGGTATTTTTAGATATCTGCCCTTCTCAATGAATAAGTAGTTGTCAAGTATACTACCAAAGGTAATTGTCTAGAAATTCATCTATTTTAAAATAAAGTTACGACCCTGTGTCGCTCACCTAGGTCCATGTGCATCTTAAACAAATGATTCTCTTATTGTTGTTTTTTTCAATCTTTTATTCCATCTTGTTTTGCTTTCTCTGTGTACTAGTATTTATTATTTTTAGTGGGAGATTATAAGAATAAAGAAAGACCAATAGGCATGAGGCATGAAACTGGAATAAATATACACGAAAAAAAGGTTATTGTTACTCAATTCCCAAGAATTGGTACCAACAAAAATTAACTATTTCACAGTTGGATTTTTTCCCTATTGGTAGTTTCTATCTTCCCTTTTTTGCTTCAAACCCCCAACTGTTCAAAATATTCAGAATAATTTCAGGGCAATCACTCAAAGAGATGCCGAACAATTTCAACAACTTCAAATATTTGAAGACCTTGTCTTGTTGATCATTTTTGTTTATTTAAGTTTTTATATAGCTATCATAGTTTTTATAAAGATATAATATAAAAACGCACAAAGTGATAAAAATCGTCATTAAAGGGTAATAACTCCAATAAGGAGTCGTCGGGCAATATTGTCTTGCTTATACATAGTTTTTAAGACAAAAGGCAAAAATGAGAAAAAGGTCTAAAATGAAGGGCAACAACTCCTGTATGAAGTAATCTGACAGTTTTGATTTAAATTGACAATTATACTATAAGGTATATGATATGTTATTAACTATAATAATGAAACCTACCTTTCTGCTGTTTTAAAGCAATTTGTTGCAAAGACTTGTTGAAGCGAACCTGGAAGTCTTCTGCAATCTTTTCGAACGATTTATTAAATCGATTCTGTTCTTGACGAAGTGATAACTTCGTTGTACTGTCCCTTGTACGTTCAGCTTCACTTAATTCTTGAACTTTAGAAGAAAAGGAATCCAACAATGAATTCATCTGTCTTTTGTTGAACTCTGTTTCATTTGCAGTCTGCATTTTAAAACGAGCTATAGTTTCAAGGAAAGAATCATTAAATCGCGTTTGGTCCTGTAGATGTGCGTCTCGCATTGATTCAACAAATGCTTCCGTTTGTTTCTTCACTTCAAGGAAAGAATCATTAAACCGTGTTTGGTCCAGTAGATGTGCGTCTCGCATTGAATCAACAAATGTTTCTGTTTGTTTCTTCACTTCAAGGAAAGAATCATTAAACCGTGTTTGGTCCTGTAGATGTGCATTTCGCATTGAATCAACAAATGTTTCTGTTTGTTTCTTCACTTCAAGGAAAGAATCATTAAACCGTGTTTGGTCCAGTAGATATGCATTTCGCATTGAATCAACAAATGTTTCTGTTTGCTTCTTAACTTCATTGAATGAATTATTAAACTGCGTTTGGGCCTGTAGATGTGCGTCTCGCATTGAATCAACAAATATTTCTGTTTGTTTCATTGCTTCAGTCACTTTTTTCAAACTAGACGAAACAGTCTCTTCCGATAGCTTTACTTTTTCTGCATATACTTCCATTTTATGTTCCAATTTTGAAGAAACAGACTCTTCCCAGAGTTTAATCTTTTCCGCATACAGTTCCATTTTATTTTCCAAGCGAACAATCTTTTCCAGGACCTTTTCTTCAAAATGAAATTTTGAACAAGTCAACAAAGATTCGGACTCTGAACCAAGTGAATTGGCTAACATTTCTGACATTGTTATGCATAGGCAAATAAATTGAAAAGTAAACATCTTTGTGGCTCCTTTGTTCTACAACTAAATGCAAGGTATTTGAGGCAGAAATATATGATAATATATACTTTAATTCCAATTAGTTACAATATCATAATGCCTGGGCTAGACATGTCTGCATATCGTCTGGTTTAATTGTTGAAGATACTATTATTCATGTGCAGGTGATGCTTTGGTTTTGTAAATTAATAACCTTAACCTATTGCTTATTACCAAAATGCTTTAATCAAAGCAATTACGAAGAAGGAGATAAAAACTTTTTCATAATTGAAAGAGGAAGATATCTTTTTTCCACTTACATCAAATTGTGTTGCCGCCTCCTGTTATTTTGATATATAATCATTATTTGTGATTATCTTATTGACAATAGTGAACATTTGCATGTTATTAACGCGTAGTATTGTTATGCCCCACCTACGATAGTAGTGGGACATTATGTTTTCTGGTCTGTCGGTCTGTTCGTTCGTCCGATCGTCCCGTTTCAGGTTAAAATTTTTGGTCAAGGTAGTTTTTGGTGAAGTTGAAACTTTATAGTACACGTGTTCCCTATAATATGATCTTTCTAATTTCAATGTTAAATTAGAGTTTTTACACCTATTTCAGTCCACTGGACATAGAAAATAATAGTGGGAGTTGGGCATCTGTGTACTTGAGACACATTCTTGTTTTAATAAGCAATGTCCTAAGTCAAATATACTCTCGCATCAGCTTCCAGAGCATGTTTGAAATATTTTCCACTGAACATAAAGCATCCAGCAATGAAAACAAGTGTGTTTAAAATATTGCTGAAGGTTTACAAGAACAGTTTTAAAATACATAGTGAGATATAACCATAAAAACAGATTGATACCAATACTACCAACCACTGAGATTATTATTGTCCGTTTGGGTTCTATTATTTTGTCATTACACCATTTTATGATTATACATTTTTCGACATTCAATAATCCTTGTTTTATGAAAATGTACATACATATATATATAAATCTTTCTGAATAAAAATTGTGGAATTATTACATGAAACTTTTTTTATTTGATGATTAATTATCAAATGTTAATTATGTATGATTATTGTAAATTGGTATTTACACAGCTAAATTTGGTATTATTGTTTTTGAATATCGTGATTTTATTACTTGTTATTTGATGTAAATACTGCATGTACTAAGCTTGATATAATTTAAACGACATATAAAACATGAAAGATAATTATTGAGCCCCTTTATGAACAATGTAAAACAAGATTGTGCTTTACGATTTACTTCGTCGGATCTTTTGAGTACCGAAGGTGACCTTTACCTTTTATAACTATTAACAGCAGTTAATATTGGTGTATAATCTTAATGACAATAAAAAACAAACTATTTCAATAAATAATTGACATTATCTAATTTCATTCATTAAAATATGTATATATAAAGATAAGTAAAATTTACTAATTGGTCACATAATACTATACATTTTTATTTATTTTGTTAGATGAAGAAAATTGTATAAATATTTGCCGAAAAAGAAGACAAAAAAAAGCTGGATATATACATATTCTTTAGTATGGATGGGGGTCCTACAGTTCTGTTTTCTTTATTTTTTTTCATTTTTTTTCATTCTTTATTTACTTTACTCATCATTGTCCTTTCTTTATCTTAGAACCCAATGTATGAACAAGATAAGTAATCCCTGTTCGCTATCACAAGTTTGCAATAGCCATTCAATCCGAGTGACTGGTGTAACTTTTCTTACGGAAAACATTGTTTGTCTATACTTTTATTGTGTTATGTCTTCTTTGATTGTGAATAAAGTTAAAACACTTAAATCCCTGGTGTGTGTTTTAGTCCCCGGTGTATGATTTTTTAATTATTAATTGTTTTTTTTTTTATCTTCAACAAACTTTCAGTTACTGTGCGTAATCTGAAATCGAACTTTGGTTAATTAATTTGACCAGTTGATACAATTTGTAATGCATTTTTGTTATTTACTGTTTACTTATTTATATATATCGTTTCACTTTTCTCAATATTTCCACCTTTGATACGTGTTTTGTGTGATGATAAATTTTTAAATTCTGTACTCTTACCATGAACAACAAATATTTATTTTCGTACTCCATAATCCATAACTGTACGTATACCTTACTACAAAGTTAGTTTTATCTACCGGTGTACTTTATTTTCATTGTTGGTATTCTGTCTAAGTTAATGGTTGTTTTTCTGATATTAATTTACATCTTACCCCCATGTTTTATTAATTTTGTATTTACATTGTGTCATAGATCAAATTTATTCGTTTAAACTCGCTGCGTTTGTTTGCACCAAGGAACTTGTTGTTTAGTGGCGGTCGCTTGTTGATGTGGTTCATAAGTGTTTCTCGTTTTTTATTTAGATTAAACCGTTAGTTTTCCTGTTTAAATGATTTTACAATAGTCATTTTTGTGGCCCTATATCGTTTGCTGTTCGGTATGAGGCTCCGTGTTGAATGCCGTTTTTTTTACAAATTGTGACTTGGATCCAGAGATGTCCCATTGGCACTCATACCATATATTCTTATTTATATATATATATATACTTAGGATCTAATCTTACATTACTCTTGAAACAACACCGGTACTATGCAGTGAATTTTGAAAACTTTGAATGATACAGGAGGTAATGGATTGGGGTTCTTCAATTCTCTATTCTTTAATTTTTCTGTAATCTTTATATATTGTGCTCATTATTCTCTATTCTTTATATTTTAGCACACCATTATTCTCTATTCTTGATTTTTTAGCACATCATTATTCTCTATTCTTTATATTTTAGCACACCATTATTCTCTATTCTTTATTTTTTAGCACATCATTATTCTGTTTTCTTTATATTTTAGCCCATCATTATTCTGTTTTCTTTATATTTTAGCACACCATTATTCTGTTTTCTTTATTTTTAGCACACCATTATCTGTTTTCTTTATAATTTAGCACACCATTATTCTGTTTTCTTTATATTTTAGCACACCATTATTCTGTTTTCTTTATATTTTACCACATCATTATTCTGTTTTCTTTTTTTTTTAGCACACCATTATTCTGTTTTCTTTATATTTTAGCACACCATTATTCTCTTTTTTTTTTAGCACATCATTATTTTCTATTCTTTATTTTTTAGCACATCATTATTCTCTATTCTTTATATTTTAGCACACCATAATTCTATATTCTTTATATTTAAGCACACCATTATTCTATTTACTTTATTTTTAAGTACACCATTATTCTTTATTCTTTATATTTTAGCACACCATTATTCTCTATTCTTTATATTTTAGCACACCATAATTCTATATTCTTTATATTTCAGCACACCATTATTCTCTATTCTTTATTTTTTAGCACACCATTATTCTCTATTCTTTATATTTTAGCACACCATTATTCTCTATTCTTTATTTTTTAGCACATCATTATTCTCTTTTCTTTATTTTTTAGCACACCATTATTCTTTATTCTTTATATTTTAGCACACCATTATTCTCTATTCTTTATTTTTTAGCACATCATTATTCTCTTTTCTTTATTTTTTAGCACATCATTATTCTCTATTCTTAATATTTTAGCACACCATTATTCTCTATTCTTTATTTTGTAGCACACCATTATTCTCTATTCTTTATTTTTTAGCACACCATTCTTCTCTATTCTTAATATTTTAGCACACCATTATTCTCTATTCTTTATTTTTTAGCACATCATTATTCTCTATTCTTTATATTTTAGCACACCATTATTCTCTTTTCTTTATTTTTTAGCACACCATTATTCTCTTTTCTTTATTTTTTAGCACACCATTATTCTTTATTCTTTATATTTAAGCACACCATTATTCTCTATTCTTTATTTTTTAGCACATCATTATTCTCTATTCTTTATATTTTAGCACACCATTATTTTCTACTATTTATTTTTTTGGCCTACGTTTCTCTCTTATTTAAATGTTTTTACCCTTTATTCTGCACATTATGTCCATTATTCTCTATTCTTCTGTAAATTCCACCCAGACCCTCAAACCAATTGCAAACTTCTGAGGACACTATTAACTTGGTACTTGACAATAAGTACTTATTTTACCTGATTTACATTGTATAGGTTGCTTGCAATAACTGATATTGGTTGAATCTTTTCTCACAGATTTTCAGAATCGTAATGACTGTTGTCTTTGATAATACCTTAATGGATGGTCCGGATAGGATTTTATAGAATAGAGAATAATGTGATCTAGAATCAAATCTTATCATTTGCAAACTATAAAACAATTGTTTAAAAACATTGCATAATATGGCACTGACATCTAGTTTAAATCCACATATCAAAGTTTTAAAGCAACAGTTCGACTGTGCCTTAAAATTTATATAGTATATTATGTTGTCCTTGGCGTAGTAAACATGCTATAATCAATCTCAAAAAATTATGCAGATCTTGATTTAAATCCCTTTTAGTTTAATTTAACAATTGTGAAACAGGAATAATTATATATGTACTGAGAACCACCAGTCCTTACTGTTATTTCATCACCGACATCCAACATCATGACAAGAACTCTGGTTCTAGTTTGGTAATGGCCGTCAACTTTACCGTAATATGTAATAATCATGTTGTTATTGTTTTTATAAATATAGTAAACTTGTCCACTAGTGCTTGACATCATAACTGCCGAAACATGATACAATCCAGCAACAGTACAAACGAATTTTCCAGTTGATTTATAAGCAGATAAGTCGGTTATTCCAATGTTGGTTTTGATTCTCGGAAAGTGTACTACTGTTCTACTTGATACTGTAGAACCTGAAGCACAGGCGGTCAGAGCAACTGAAAAAAAAAAGAATATTAATATCAAAATATTTTTTTAAAGTGTCATGATTGCAAAATAAGTTTAAAAATCCAAAGATGTATGATTTAAAAGATAAAGAACAAAGATAAGCAAGACATACGTGAATTCTCTGACCTAATATCGCTCCTTATACAACAGTTGCAGTCTAACCTGGTATATAAAGAAACAATTGAATTATGAAACCAAATATCGCTCCTTATAATCATTGATAAATACTCAAAATTTGATTAAACTAGAAAAAAGTGATCAAATGTCACAATAAGGCAAAACATTTTTTTATAAGACATAAGTAGCGTTTGGTGCAAGACTCCCTTTTTTTCTTTTGGGTGTTTAATTTTTTAAAGTAAATATTTTTTAATTTTTATACTTATTTCCACTTTTTAATTTCCTTGCTCTTTAAATCCACACAATCCAACAATATAAGTTGTTTATATATTTATGCCTCTATTTCTATTTAAATAGTGAGGCGAAATAAATAAAGAAGAAATATAAAATAATAAGGAAACTAATTTAAACAAACAAAAATTGACTTTTTGAAATATTATTATTTTCTTTGTACTTTTATTTTTACGTTTTGAATGAAATGTTTGTTCATTTATTTGGTCTCAAGAAACATTTGTAAATATTTTTATTTACAATCAAAATATATTATTAAGAAAACAGACGTTTACAATACTTATAAAAGTAGTTGCCAATTGTACTACCAAAAGTACTCGTCTAGAAAATCATCCATTCTAAAAAAAAGTTACGTGCCTGTGTCGCTGACCTAAGTCTATGTTCATCTTCAACAATTGACACTCTTCAAAACAATAGACTAGAAACGAATTCGTGACAAAATCTCTTTTTTTCTATCGTGTTTTGCTTATACTGTGAATTTATTATTATTCGCGGGATACAAATGTTTGTAGATATTATGGATAAAGGAAGACCAACGTACAAAAAGTACAAATTATGTACAGGTAGATGGCATACTAATGGAATAAATATGCACGAAAAAAGATTATTGTTACTCAATCCCCAAGAATTGGTACCAACAAAAATAAACTATTTCACAGTTGGATTTTTCCCTGTTTATAGTTTCTATCTTCCTTATTTTTGTTCCAACCCCCCCCCCCCTTCCAACTGTTCAAAATATTCTGGGTAATTTCAGGAAAATCACTCAAAGAGATGCCGAACAATTTCAACAACTTCAAGTATTTGGAGACCTTGTCTTGTTTGTCATTTTTGTTTATTTAAGTATTTATATAGCTATCATAGTTTTTATAAAGATATAAAACAAAACCGCAAATAGTAATAAAAATCGTCATTAAAGGGTAATAACTCCAATAAGGAGTCGTCGGGCAATCTTGTCTTGCGTATAAATAGTTGTTAAGATAAAAGGCAAAAATGATGAAAAGGGATAAAATTGAGGGCAACACCTCCTGTATTAAGCCATCTGACAGTTTTGATTTAAATTGACACTTATACTATTAGGTATATGATATGTTGTTAACTGTAATAATGAAACCTACCTTTCTGCTGTTTTAAAGCAATTTCTTGCAAAGACTTGTTGAAGCGAACCTGGAAGTTTTCTGAAATCTTATCAAACGATTTATTAAATCGATTCTGTTCTTGACTAAGTGATAACTTCATCGTACTGTCCCTTTTACGTTCAGCTTCACTTAATTTCTTAACTTTAGAAGAAAATGAATCCAACAATGAATTCATCTGTCTTTCGTAAAACTTGGTATCATTTTCAGACTGCAGTTTGAAACGATCAACGGCTCCTAGGAAAGAATCATTAAACCGCGTTTGGTCCTTTAGATGCGCGTCTAGTATTGAATAAACAAATGTTTCAGTCTGTTTCTTCACACCATCGAACGAATCATTAAAACGCGTCTGGTCCTTTAGATGTGCATCTCGCATTGAATCAACAAATGTTTCAGTCTGTTTCTTCACACCATCGAACGAATCATTAAAACGCGTTTGGTCCTTTAGATGTGCATCTCGCATTGAATCAACAAATGTTTCTGTCTGCTTCTTCACATTATCGAAAGAATCATTAAAACGCATTTGGTCCTTTAGATGTGCATCTCGTATTGAATCTACAAATGTTTCTGTCTGTTTCTTCACCTCAACCAAAGAATCATTCAAACGTGTTTGGTCCAGTAGATGTGCATTTCGCATTGATTCAACAAATGTTTCTGTTTGTTTCTTTGCTTCAGTCACTTTATCCAAACTAGATAAAAAAAACTCTTCCCATAACTTTACCTTTTCCGAATATACTTCCATTTTATGTTCCAAACGAACAACCTTTTCCAGGACTTTTTCTTCAAAATGAAATTTTGAACAGCTGAATAAGGATTCGGATTCTGAATTAAGAGATTTGGTTAAAATTCCTATCATTGGAGTGATCATACAAACAAATTGAATAATAAACATGTTTGTGTGTCCTTTGTTCTACAACAAAATGTAAGGTACATTAGAGGCAGACAATATATGATCATATAAACTTTTATTCCAATTAGTTACACTATACTATTGCCGGGGCTATTAATGTCTGCATATCGTCTGGTTCCCAAAATTGTTGAAGATATCATTTTTCGTCTGCAAGTGATGCTTTTGTTTTGTAAATTAATAAACCTTACATATTTTTGATATCATAAAACTTTAATTAAAGCGATAACCAAGACAGAGATCAAAACATTTCCACAATTAAAATAGCAAGGTCAATTTTTCTACCTACATGCGTTTCCGCCTCTTGTTATTTTCATTTATAATCATTGTTTGTGAGTATTATTAAAATTGACAACTACTGTTGCATGTTCATATCGGGTTTATGTTTCTTTTAAGATTCTTTTATCGGAAAATCGTCCACAACATACATGAAATATTTGCCACTTGACGTCAGGCAACCAACAATCAATCAACTACCGGACCAATGTGTTTATCGTCTCGTATTATGTTTTCGACCGTCTTACGTTTTCGACCTAATTCTACTTTCACTTCCCGTATGCTACGCATGCCTGGGTGACGTCATATTCAGCTGCTATATTTAGTAACAGTAGCAAATGATACCACGTGTGGTGAAGATTTTCCAAATAAAGTTATAATAATTAAGTATTTATGATTTTTTATTTGATATCACATTTTCGTACTCTTCCATTAATACCAGTTTTACCTTCCCAAAGAATCGATCTAAAATAAACAAATTTTCTAAAAATATGGCTGAGGTCTTTTTGCATGCAAAGTTAACTTCAAGGTCATTAAGTCAAATGACTGTCATATGGTTAGTTGTAATACTTACAGGTAATTTGAATACGGAAATACGCATGCTCCTTACAGCTTTTTACCGAAAAATAAATTATCAGTTAATTTTTATTTACATAAAAAACAGTCTGTCAGTGGAAATTACAGACAATACTCACCAACCTCACTTCACAATGCATTAACTAAAGTATTTAACAAAAACATGAATATATACAAGACCATACAAGGCTTCCAATGTGCCTCATTTTGAAATGTGTACAACTTGTCCAAAAAAGATATCAAAATAATATTTTATATCTTAAAGTTGTATATGTAACCATTTAATTCATTAAGTCATAAGTTTGATCGCCTCTATCACTTTGATATAAACTTTGGTATCAAATTCATAACCAATTCCGGATTTGTACGACATGTCATTTCCGACTTTAGATCCGTTTCTTAGATAGGTCGAAAACACAATACGCTTGTTTTTGTCAACAAATGTGCCATCGATCCAATAAATTCAAATAAAAAAATAAGTTAAAGATCGAAATGTATTTCAGATACAATTATTTTATGCACAAGTATACTAGTGACTCTCAAAATATTAGGCATGCCTATGCTCAAACATATCAAAGGGAAATTCGGAAAAATATGTTAGTAGGTCGAAAATACAATACACGAGGATACAATTGATACTTAAATGCATAGGGAGATATGCCCATAAAACAGGTTAACATAAACTTTACCATTGACTGAGTTTTAGTGTCCGTTTGATTTCTATTTATTTTGTCATTACTTTATTTTTTTTATTTTTTTTTTCTGCATTTCATTGGTATTCAATCTTATTATATAGAAATCATACTAATCATTAATAATCCATTATTTTGTTTCTTATATTGTACTTAATTCAAAATATGGTTTATTGTATATTGTTTTGCAATATTGATGATTATTCTGATTGTGCCCAGTAATTAGCAGACTAAAGTATCTTGAATCTTTGAGACCTTTGCAGAACAAAATTCTGTAAAAAAAGTTAAAATCAAAACCTTGTTTTTGATGTCGAATATACTATAAAGATATATTGTCTTAACATATATCAAGAAAAATATGTAGATTTGAAAAAAAATGTTTTTTTAAGATTTTTTTTTCTGCAAATATGATTATAGATGCCAATTTAACAGTTAATTTTTACTTTTATATTGTATTCTACTGCCTCTTGTGCACAAACATGTGTATTTTCATTTTCTTTTTTCTTTTTAATGCCATTATGATACGATGAATAAATATTTTTTTAACGTTTTCTTGTTACGTTGCAATTTCATTTTCCTACAAAAAGCATCGAAATGAATGTCCCCATATCTACGGGACCTTGTTGCGTATTTTATATAAATATGACACCGGCAAAAGGATGGCTAACAAGAATGTGTTTAAAGTACTAGGATGCCCCACTGAAACTATTATTTTCTATGTTCAGTGGACCGTGAAATTGGAGCAAAAACTTTAATTTGGCATTAAGATTAGAAAGATCATATCATAGGGAACATGTGTACTAAGTTTCAAGTTGGTAGTTCAAAAACTACCTTGACCAAAAACTTTAACATGAAGCGGGACGAACGAACGGATGGATGAACGGACGAACGAACGGACCCACACACCAGAAAACATAATGTCCCTCTACTATCGTAGGTGGAGCATAAAAATTGAATTGTGTATGTTTTATTTGTCTAACTGGGTGTCGACACGCTATCAAAGATTATAAGTTGGTTTCAGTATTCCCCATTCTAAATGAAAGATTTGGTTCAAAATTGTTTTATAAGACAAAATGGCCTACTTAGATTCATATTTCTTACTTTAGGAAGGGACCAATCGTTCCTTTAAAAAAGGTTCTCTGATTCGAGAAAAAAATTCGCTGTATCTAACATTCGTAAAGGGCTACATGCCATCATCAACACGACGTGTGTCACACATAGAGCGAAACACTAAACCCTTAATGTAGCACTTTTTTCACCCCTCCCTTTTTTGTGTGGCCTAATCCCTAATATTTTTATGAAATGATTTTTTTTCATTGTTGTCCGTCTTTTTGTTGTAGCTTTTATTTTGTCATGGTGTTTGTTTACTTGCCTTTTCCCTTTGGTATCTCTTTCCTTATGTCTGTAAGTTCCGAATCCTCAGGTCCAACAATATTGATTTGTTTCTTAGATTAACATAAAAAAGACATACTTGGCAGACACGGGGTAATATAACTCTTTTTGCAGAATTCAATAACAAGAGAATCCAAAAAGCGCGTGTCGCTCACCTGGATCTTCCACAAACGTATGTTTTTGTTAAAACATCATGAAAGGGCAATTACTCCGTAAAGATTTAAGTGTCAGTCATTCTGACAAAGTTGTAGATTTTGCCCTGCTGATAATTTTAGATCTCTGCAATTTCAAACTACATTTGTATCCGAAAATGATTCAAATATCTTTAAAGAGAAATAACTGCGCTTATAAGTCGACTTTTGATTATAACCATGATGACTTATTTGTAAATCTTGCCCTACTGATAATTGTTGCTGTCTAAGGTTTTTATCTATGATAGTTTTCAAAACAATGGGCAAAAACGCAAATAAAAATGGAAACATTGGTGGATTCTTTTTTTTTAATCGTTATAATTTCAACGAGTCCAAAAAATACTTTGGCTTTTCAAAGTTTTTTCTATCTGTTATTGTTTTTAAGAAATGATCAAACAACGCAAATAATGATAAAAATCGTCATCAGAGATCAATAACTCCACAATCAGTCGTCTGATAAATTCAGCCAGGTTGACTAATTTGTAGATCTTGTCTTTCCTAATAAAGATTTCTCTGGATCTATTTTAAGTTTTTAGAATGATAGGCATTAACGAAAAACCGATTAAATTTCACATTAAAGGACAATAACTCCTATAAAAAAAATCAACCAGATCTCCAAAGACTTAACATTTTGCACCGTCAGATTTTTGCACCGTCAGATTTTCTCATATCAGAGATATCTGTATAATTATGTGAACAAGTTCGGTTAAATATGACCAAGAATATTCCGAGAAGATTTTTGAAAATGATCGGACGACAACGACGGATGAGGACGACATAGGATGAGAAAAGCCTACTTGGCTTTTCGGACAGGTGAACATTTGGCATTTCACATTTGAAAACTCATAATTGGCCTAAAACGACAACAAGGATCATGAAATTCATGATCATACAGTTTTATGATATTGTAACAAATCGGCGTTCCTCAAGTTAAGTCTTTATTATTTTGTTATTCTTCACGTAGGCTTCGTCAGGTGGAGATATGTAACACCTTGTACGAATTTATAAGTCAACTGTAATTATCGAGTCCCTGAAAGGAAACTTGTCAGGCCCCCCTAAATTTGCGAGTTCAAATGGTTTTATTTATACGGATAACTGATTTTTGTTGTTATGTAAATATTATGGAAAGTAGGAATAATTATGCATTAAGTTAGGAGTGTATTTACCTTTACGATTCATGTTCAGGTATCAGAATTACAGCTTAAACATGTTCAAATTTTGACCGTTTACCATTCTTGTTTTGAATTTATATTCGGAACTCCTCTCGATTGTTCTTATCAATTGAAGAACACAAACGTTTACCAAACGTCCCGAACATTATTTTGGTAATTACCAATTCCGGTTTTGGTAATTTAGGTATTTTACCTAAATGGTAAATGGTAAACCATTTCGGTAAATGGTTTACCAAAGTATAAATACTGAGGAGAGAAAGGAGAAGGCTCAGTACGATTTTACCCTGGGCATATAACACGTTGATTCCAAGCGATTAGTTAGAATTCCAGTTACTAGAATAATTCGATCCCGTTACCAAGCAGACGACCATTACTGAGATAGCCATGACAGAGCAGAGTAGGTCCGTACTCTTGTTGTTTTGCTGATTCCCTTACGAATTACCTACGAAATTATTGTACCAAGTTAAACTTTATCCGTTGACAATTGAATTTAATATTACCATTTACCGATTACTAAGTATAGTTGAAGTAATCTTTCTGGGGACATTTTCATTCCGCTATCCATTTTTACGCGTTTCCCGTTAGGTAGTTATTTAATATTTATCTGTTAAAGTTGTAATATTGTGAAGTTAATTAATATTTATCTGTATTGTGACATTTAATGCCTTTTTTAAAGTAAATACAAGTTGATTTTTAATTTAACTAGTCTATTATTCTTACAAAAACCTAAACAGAACCAAACTAAGATCTATCAGAATACCACAACGTACCACAAAACCTATACAGAACCAGCTGTAGATTTACCAGAATACCACAAGTACCACGATACCAGGAAAAACACTACCATAAAAGGGTCGCCAGTTATAACTTTTGTTCCTTTATATTTATACAGTGTTATACAACACATTCTTATAGCAACACACTAAGATATACAACACATTCTTATAGCAACACACTAAGGGTACACGGTTATACGTAAACAACAAAGCTTGACCGCTCGGTTTTCGTTACAGTGGTGGCAGCGGTGGGATGTACCTACATTTTTATATTCTTACAATAAGTTTAATAATAATTTAAGATAAGGCATAAATAAATATAAGTAAAATGGATAGTGCGGAAAATAAATTTGAAACACCTAGGTTAACTGCCCAGGGTAGACCAGTGCTCCCCCGATCTCGGTCCTGTGAAATTTTCCATGATCTGACGCCGACCGGAGAGATAAGCATAAGAGTGAACCAAGATCAATGGCCCTCACAAGAGAATACAGATAGATATGAAAAGGATGGTATACATCATACTGACAAAAGGCCATTGTCAGGAGGTCTATCACCATCAACGAAAGTGGCCATTGACCAAGTGAAAAATAAGGAAGTTACAAATAGGGCAACGGTTGTGCATTTGGAACCAAATGCGACGTGGCCGGTAAAACAGAATCTTGGTGAAAAGTCAAGCACTCTTTATAACCATGCTGCCAGGTCTAGGTATGGGTTTTGGAGTCAGAAAGCAGAGGGTTCTACTATAGCAGGGGGTACTGCTATAGCAGAGGGTTATGCTGAAGCAGAGGGAACTGCTGAGGCAAAGGGTTCTGCTGAGGGAGACTCCGGGAATACAAGACGAGTCATGACGTCTTGTGAATCCAGAAGGGATTCGGGAGATTTACCTAGGACTTTGGACCGGGACGTACTCCATAATATGGGGGCAACGTACCAAGCATTACCTTTGACGTCCCGCGGACGATTCAGAGTTGGAGTTAACGGGACCGACCATGAACACCGTACTGATGAAATGAACTGTAATTTAAATTATTATGGCTTTAACAATAAATCAAATTTTGATCGTGATTATGAAATAAACTTACAAAATACAAACTGTTACAAAAAGAAACCAGCACTTTTTGATGGGGAGGGTAATTGGGAAGACTATTTAGTCCAGTTTGAATTAATTGCAGCAATTAATAAATGGTCTGACCTGGAGAAAGCTTTGGAATTAGCAACTAGTTTGAGAGGTACTGCCCAAAGTATTCTAACAGATTTAAGACCAGAGATGCGGACCAATTTTGTACGACTGACTGCCGCTTTAGCGTCACGTTTTCAACCAGAAAACCAAGCAGAAATGTACAGGGCGCAAATGAAAAGTAGAATACGCGGGCGCACGGAACAAATACCTGTATTGGGTCAAGACATAAAACGTCTTGTAAGATTAGCTTATCCATCAGCTCCAATGGAAGTTAGAGAATATTTAGCACGTGATTGTTTTATTGATTCCCTAAATGATGCTGACATGGAATGGGCTATTTTCCAGGCCAAAGCAAAAAACATTGATAACGCCGTTCACGTAGCTCTTGAATATGAAGCCTTCCAAAATGGCAGACGCAAACACAGCACTAAACCAGTCCGTGCTGTAGATGAATATGATAATTTTGATCTAAAAAGAGAAATTTACTTGTCTGAACAAGTTGACGACATTTCCGGTCGTCTTGCAAAAATGGGAGTTAGTGAAAGAAATCAGAAAACTCTTTCTTGTTACCATTGTGGGGTTTCCGGTCATTTTAAAAGGGAATGTCCCCTATTGAATAACCGATCCCAAAGATTTGAGGGTAACAGACCTAATAATTCATTTCCAAGGAAAGTGGCAGACCAAATGACTGGTCGGGGAAACTATCAGTAGCTGAAACTGAGGACCAAGTTTTAGCTGAGACTAATGATGATTTAGGAGAGTCCAAAAATTTTGAAAAATTAAGTCAGATAAAATCAACCAATTCTGATAGTTTATATGTAATCGTCAATGTTTTTGACATGAAATTAAATTGTTTAATTGATACCGGGCCCACTGTGAGTGTTCTTAACTCATCCATGTATAATACCATGTCCCAGAGTGCAAAGCCAAAGCTATCCAACCAATGTAGTGGTTTACGCATGGCTAATGGAAGTGTAGTTATGCCAATGGGGACTGCTGTATTTCCAGTACAGCTGAATAAAAAAATAGTTTATCACCGTCTCATTGTAGCAGACATAGATATACCAATGATAATTGGATTTGATTTTTTAAATAAAAATAATTGTATATTAGATATGGGAAAGAGAACCATAGAAATTGACGGACAATTTATAACTTGTCAAAGGGAACATTGTTTAAATTCTATTTTTAAAATTTCGTCTGTTGAAGATGTAGAAATTCCTCCCACTAGTGAAATGATTGTCCAGGGAACAATATTACAGGGTATACCACATAAAGTGACTGGGTTAATTGAACCAGCAGGCTCTTTTCTCACCAACAATGGCTGTCTTATTGCCAAGGCAGTGGTAAATCCTAGTCGGCAATACCTACCTGTCCGCATTATTAATCTTAGTGAAAAACCAGTTCGGTTATATAGGGAAGCAATTATTGGTCAATGTGAATTAATTGACAGTGATACCATAGAAATAAATGTACTGTCTAAACAAACAAACGCTATGGATACCCTGTATCATATAAGCAACCAAGAAAATGTTCTTCCTGAATATTTACAAAATTTATATGAGAGGTCCATTTCACACTTAGAAAAAGAACAACAAGACCAAGTTTATAGACTTTTATTTAAATACCAGACGGCTTTTTCTAAGTGTAAATCAGATCTAGGTAGAACTAATATTGTAAAACACAAGATAAATACTGGGGATGCACCACCTTTTAAGATGCAACCCAGGCGTCTACCTATAGCCAAACGGGAAATTGCATCCAAAGAAATAAAGCGTTTACTTGATGACGGAATCATTGAACCATCTAATGGACCTTATGCCTCACCCATTGTGCTGGTCACCAAGCCTGACCAGTCCACGAGACTGTGTATTGATTATAGAAAAATTAATCAAGTCACAAAACGTGATAGCTACCCCCTTCCTGTAATTAATGACTCCCTCGACACCCTGGGAGGCTCCTCTTGGTTCAGTAGTATGGACCTAAGTTCGGGGTATTATCAGGTGGAGATGGATCCTAATGACAAAGAGAAAACTGCCTTTACCAGCCACGAAGGATTATATCAGTTTAAAGTTATGAGTTTTGGTTTATGTAATGCCGTGGCCACCTTTGAAAGGCTCATGGAAACTGTTCTAAGAGGTTTACATTGGAAAACTTGTATTTTGTATATTGATGACATAATTGTTTTTGCCAAAGATTTTGATTCCCATATCCAAAGGTTAGACACAGTCTTAGAAAGAATATCCAATGCTGGTCTCAAAATATCACCAAAAAAATGTAATCTTTTTCAGAAACGGGTTAAGCTTTTAGGACATATAGTTTCAGAAGAGGGAGTTTCCACTGACCCCCGAAAAATTGAATGTGTCAAAAATTGGCCACCATTAAAAAATGTCCATGATGTCAGAAGTTTTCTAGGAACATGTTCCTACTACCGGAGATTTATTCCTTCTTTTTCCGACATAGCCCGACCTTTGAATAAATTAACTGAAAAAAATACCAAATTTGTTTGGACAGAGGACTGTGAAACCTCTTTTCAAACGTTAAAAGAAAAGTTAACACAAACTCCTATATTAGTTTACCCCTGCATGGACAAACCTTTTATCCTGGACACTGATGCCAGTGGGTATGGTATAGGAGCAGTTCTTTCCCAAGTTTATGATGGTATTGAAAAACCGGTCGCATATTATAGTCGTTCACTTAATAGACCCGAACGTAACTATTGTGTTACAAGACGTGAACTACTTGCCGTCGTAGAAAGTGTCAAACACTTCCATCATTATTTGTATGGCACTTATTTCAAAGTTCGTACTGACCACGGGGCTCTTAATTGGCTTCGAAAATTTAAAAACCCAGAGGGTCAAATGGCTAGGTGGATAGAAGTGCTTGAAACTTATAACTATAAAATTGAACATCGTCCAGGTAAACAACATGGAAACGCTGACGGACTTTCACGTCAATGTTTTCCCTGCGATCATTGCTTTCGCCAAGAAACCAAAGAAAATGAATATCAAGAACAATACATCAGAGCCATTAAGTCTGATGAAGTACCAAGTACCAGTTTCCAACAACCAGTAGATTACTGGTTGTCTCCCCGATCTGAAAAAGAAATCAGAGAGGCACAGTTAACAGACAAAGATTTAAACATTATAATTAAATGGTTAGAAACAGATTCTGCCCAACCTAAGTGGTCCGAAGTTTTAGTTCATAACACAAGTGTTAAAACTTTAAGGGCCAAATGGAAACAGTTAATATTACACAAGGGTATTCTTTACATAAATCAAGTTGATGAAGATTCAAATACAATATTGAAACGGTTAATCATACCTAAAATATGGAGAGATGAAGTGCTCCGAATGTTGCACAACGATCCAGGATCTGGTCACCTCGGAGTCGCTAGAACTCTGGCTCGCACCAAAAGCAGAGTCTATTGGCCCGATATAACTAGAGATGTGAATCTGTGGTGTAAAATGTGTTTGGTTTGCCAATCCCGCAAACGACCTGCTAGGAAAGCTAGAGGCGGCCTTGGTCAATATGCTGTTGGTGCACCTATGGAACGCATAGGTATGGACCTACTTGGTCCCTTACCTCAGTCTCGACAAGGAAATAAATATATACTGATAGTGTCGGATTATTTTACTCGCTGGATAGAAGCGTACCCAATACCTGATATCCATGCCCATACCATATGTAGGGTATTCATTGCCGAATTTATTTCGCGGTACGGAATTCCCAGACAAATTCACACAGACCGCGGTACTCAGTTCACCTCACAATTATTTAAAGAAATATGTGATACCTTTCGCATCGACAAGACTTTCACTACTTCTTTACACCCACAAAGTGATGGTCTTGTGGAGCGATTTAATCGTACTGTAGAAGATATGCTGAGTAAAGTTGTTTCACGAGATCAGAAAAACTGGGACGAAGTATTGCCAATGGTGATGCTAGCATATCGTACGTCTGAACATGACAGTACTGGTCAAACTCCGAGCATGATGATGTTCGGTCGTGAAGCAGAATTACCTATTGATCTAGTTTTAGGTCTTCCACCCAATGTGATACCAAGCACACACTCAGATTATGTATCCAACTTAGTAAACAGACTCGATCGGATCCATACGGTAGCTTCCAAACAAATGGAGAGTGCCCGCGACCGACAGAAAAGGAATTATGACATAAAAATTAATAAAACTCAATACCCGGTGGGTGCACTGGTTTGGTTACACGACACTACCCGGAAGAAGGGACTGTGTCCTAAACTACAAAATCCATGGGTAGGGCCCTACCAAATAGTGGAAATCATTTCTGACCTTGTTTATGTAATAAAGCTATCACAAAGTTCCAAACCTAAGGTTATACACCATGACAGACTCAAACCATATAATTGTTAATATAGTTTTAAATTATATTATTTTATTTATCTATATTGATTATTGCTTTTTAACTTTTCAGCGATAATCTGAGAATTTTCAACTGCCCAAAGTGTGACCAAAGCTATGACTTAATCAGTCAACTGAAAAGACATCATTCTGATCGCCATGGTCCCAGATTAAAGTGTAATACGGAGGGCTGTATTTTCACATGTCCGGAAAGTAGAAGGTACATGCTGAGGAATCATATGTCAGAACAACATTCTCAATATATCACAGCACCCATGGTAAACTCAGAGAAATACCCGTTGTCACCCTTGAGATCACCCACTCCGATTTCCTTATATGAACCATCAAATATCCATGAGACCGAGTTTGATTTCCTTTATCAGGCTTGCCAGGAAAGTGATGTTAACATAGATTTTGAACCTCCCAGAAAGATTTTGATTCAGGAAAAGCCAAATGAAAAGGGAGATGCAAATAATAATCCAATTCCCACAGCTGTCAGTCTGAAACCAAGAGATTTGACCTCCGAATATTTGATGTGCCCTGTATCACCCGAAATTCCCACATATTTTACTTGTTCCGCAGTCACCCCATCCAAGGATACAAAATACAAATTACCAACTACCAAGTCCGTTCAACCAGTAACCAAACTTACGACAACTACCAAGTCCGTTCAACAGTAACCAAACTTACGACACCTACCAAGTCCGTTCAACCAGTAATCAAACCTACGACACCTACCTTTTCAGCCAGCTTCCAGTTGCCAGATGGAAGTAAGTACACATGTACTACTTCCTTGGTAGCTGATCCAAACAATCCGAAGGAGAAAGAAAAAAAAGATGCTGAAACACAGTGTGATATAATGAAATTGTCTGAATACCAGAAGTATTTAAAATTTGTAGAGATGATGAATTTGTTTAAAAATTAAATTAATGCCTTTGTCAATTTAATAGGAGTTGAATTTAGAATGTAGTGTTATTGTGTATTTATATATTTATTGAATTTAGAAGGGAGGACTAAAACTTAATTGTAGTATTGTGCTCTTTTATTGATTGTTTAACATGTTTAAATATGTAATTTGTTTTAGGAACGTTCGTCTTGCGAAGAAATTATACTGGAATGATATAAAGTTTCAGAGAAAAAAATGTGTGAAAGAACATTCGTTTGCGAAGAAGATATATTGGAATAATATAAACATTCGTAAACTACACGGAAACAGTTGCAAGCTAAGAACATTTGTTGGCGAAGAAGATATATTGGAGTAATATAAACATTCATAAAATACTCAGATATAGTTGCTAGTTAGGAACATTCGTCTTGTGAAGAAGATATGTTTGACGTTATATAAACTTTTATCAGGAATAGAAGATCTGAAAAGACTGGAATATCAGGCTTCATCGGAAGCCCGTAAAAGATGACTTATGAACATTTCAAAGACTTGAAGTATATAGAAATTGTTATATATTGTTGTAGGTGTATGTCACAAAAATATTTCATATTATTAATGCTTACTAATTGTTTGAAATTTTTATGAATAATTATGTAAACTTTGTTTGAGGACAAACATTATTTTTCAAAGGTGGGGAGAGTGTAACAAAATCGGCGTTCCTCAAGTTAAGTCTTTATTATTTTGTTATTCTTCACGTAGGCTTCGTCAGGTGGAGATATGTAACACCTTGTACGAATTTATAAGTCAACTGTAATTATCGAGTCCCTGAAAGGAAACTTGTCAGGCCCCCCCTAAATTTGCGAGTTCAAATGGTTTTATTTATACGGATAACTGATTTTTGTTGTTATGTAAATATTATGGAAAGTAGGAATAATTATGCATTAAGTTAGGAGTGTATTTACCTTTACAATTCATGTTCAGGTATCAGAATTACAGCTTAAACATGTTCAAATTTTGACCGTTTACCATTCTTATTTGAATTTATATTCGGAACTCCTCTCGATTGTTCTTATCAATTGAAGAACACAAACGTTTACCAAACGTCCCGAACATTATTTTGGTAATTACCAATTCCGGTTTTGGTAATTTAGGTATTTTACCTAAATGGTAAATGGTAAACCATTTCGGTAAATGGTAAACCATTTCGGTAAATGGTAAACCATTTCGGTAAATGGTTTACCAAAGTATAAATACTGAGGAGAGAAAGGAGAAGGCTCAGTACGATTTTACCCTGGGCATATAACACGTTGATTCCAAGCGATTAGTTAGAATTCCAGTTACTAGAATTATTCGATCCCGTTACCAAGCAGACGACCATTACTGAGATAGCCATGACAGAGCAGAGTAGGTCCGTACTCTTGTTGTTTTGCTGATTCCCTTACGAATTACCTACGAAATTATTGTACCAAGTTAAACTTTATCCGTTGACAATTGAATTTAATATTACCATTTACCGATTACTAAGTATAGTTGAAGTAATCTTTCTGGGGACATTTTCATTCCGCTATCCATTTTTACGCGTTTCCCGTTAGGTAGTTATTTAATATTTATCTGTTAAAGTTGTAATATTGTGAAGTTAATTAATATTTATCTGTATTGTGACATTTAATGCCTTTTTTAAAGTAAATACAAGTTGATTTTTAATTTAACTAGTCTATTATTCTTACAAAAACCTAAACAGAACCAAACTAAGATCTATCAGAATACCACAACGTACCACAAAACCTATACAGAACCAGCTGTAGATTTACCAGAATACCACAAGTACCACGATACCAGGAAAAACACTACCATAAAAGGGTCGCCAGTTATAACTTTTGTTCCTTTATATTTATACAGTGTTATACAACACATTCTTATAGCAACACACTAAGATATACAACACATTCTTATAGCAACACACTAAGGGTACACGGTTATACGTAAACAACAAAGCTTGACCGCTCGGTTTTCGTTACAATATTATGCAATTTTAAGAATTAAAATATGTACATATCTCATATATATAGGATACTAAAACATAATTGCTCACATAATAATCTCCATTTTTGTTACCTTTGTGAGATAATAAAAATGATAATAAAAGAAATACAAAAAAGGGAACAAACTGCGAATGATACCAGAGTGTCTGTATATGGCTCTTTCAATTCTGTATTGCTCATTATTCTCCATGCTTTATATTTTAGCACACCATTGTGCTCTATTCCCCTTTTTTACCTACGTTTCTCTGTTGCCTTTTATTCTGCACATTTTGTCTATTATTCTTTATATTTTCTGATCATTATTCAATAGTTTTATGCCCCACCTACGATAGTAGAGGGTCATTATGTTTTCTGGTGTGTGCGTCCGTTCGTCCGTTCGTCCGTTCGTCCGCTTGTCCGTTCGTCCAGTCTCAGATTAAAGTTTTTGGTCAAGGTAGTGTTTGATGAAGTTGAAGTCCAATCAATTTGAAACCTAGTACACACGTTCCTTATGATATGATCTTGCTAATTTTA
The DNA here is from genome assembly GCA_019925275.1 of Mytilus edulis. Lineage (NCBI taxonomy): Eukaryota > Metazoa > Mollusca > Bivalvia > Mytilida > Mytilidae > Mytilus > Mytilus edulis. The sequence continues at coordinate 37,288,473 of CM034357.1, forward strand.
ATGCCAAATTTTAGTTTTTACCCCAATTTCAAAGTCCATAGGAAATGATAGTGCGAGTGAGGTATTGGTGTACTGGGGACACATTCTTGTTTTATATCATAGCACACCATTATTCTCTATTCTTTATTTGTGTAACAACGTTTCTCTCTTCTTTTGCCCTTTATTCTGTACAGTTGGTCTATTATTCTCTAGTCTGTAAATCCCACCCAGGTCCTCATACAGATTGCGGACTTCTGATAAATTGGCTTCTAACTTGAACGTTTGACAATAAGGCCATACTAATTATACAATATTCACATAGTATATATTGCTTGCAATAACTAGCTTTGGTAGAATCTTTTCTCAAAGATTTTCAGAATCGTAAAGACAGTTGTCTTTGATTATACCAAAACGGATGGTCTGGCTAGGGATTTATAGAATATGGAATTATGTGATCTAGTATCAAATTGTATAACATCAGTGCATAATGTGGCAATGACACCTAAATGAAATTGTGTATTACAGTTTTGAAGAAACAGACTAATGTGCATTAAAACAAATATATATAGTATATATGAGCCAGTCCATGCAAAAAGGTACAAAAACGGGAAATGTACGAAATTCTAAAAAGTGTGCATAATTATTAGTAGTAGACTTGTGATTTATAAAACACATCTACTTTTCCTCATATCCTTAAGCTGTGACCTACACGCATCTGCAAGTGTTGAGACCCCCTTTTAGTTTTATCAAGATTTTTAATGAATTATTTCATATATTTCAATCATTTTCAAAGTACGGTTTAAATGGCTTCATTTGCCTGTTGACAATGTTAACCATAGTAGCAGTGGAGATAAGGCTGTCGCCTACGATGCTGATCTCAATGCAATCAATCCAGGCAATGGTTCGAATCCCGTGCAACGCAATTGATTTATATAATATTAAACAACATAACTTTAAATATCTAAAACACAAGATCTCATAGTATTTGTAACTTCTTTCATGTTTTAATGTTGTCTTACCTTTTTTAAACCTGTAGAACTGAAGGAAATTTTGACTTTTGTCTTTGTAGTGTCGTATTTTTTTAAGTTTCTGGTCGGTATAGCATTAGTCCGGGGAACAAATGATTTTACACTTACTCAAATACCAAAAATTCAGATATTTCTACTCCTGTTTTAATTGACAAATTCGGGAGAGAATTGACAATTTTATGAATGTTTACATTAATGTAATTTTTTCCGGATAAAATCGTTTTTCAAAAATATTATAACAAATTTTGATAACGTGTCTTGTAAAGTTTATCAAAAGGACTTTTTGTACCTTTTTGCATGGACTGGCTCATATATAAGCTGTCTTTGGTACTGCAAACATGCTATAACCAATCTTAAAAGTTATGAACACCTTAAATTAAATTATTTTATATATAAGGAGATGTGGTATGATTGCCAATGAGACAACAGTCCAGAAGAGACCAAAATGACACAGATATTTACAACTATAGGTCACCATACGGCCTTCAAAAATGAGCAAATCCCATACCTCATAGTCAGCTATAAAAGGCCCAGATAAGACAATGTAAAATAATTCAAACGAGAAAACTAACGGCCTTATTTATATAAAAAAAAATGAACGAAAAACAAATATGTAACACATAAACAAACGACAACCACTGAATTACAGGCTCCTGACTATGGACAGGCACATATATAAATAATGTGCAGTGGCGGATCCGCCTATGATGTGGCGGGGTTAAAAATGTTTTAGTTTAGTTTAACAATTGTGAAACATGAATATCCATATATATGCTGAGAACCACTAGTCCTTACTGTTATTTCATCACCGACATCCAACATCGTGACAAAGACTCTGGTTCTAGTTTGGTAATAGTAAACTTTACCGTAATATGTCGTTATCATGCTGTCACTATTTTTATAAATATAGTAATATTGTCCATCAGTGTTTGACATCATAACGGCCGAAACATGGTACAATCCAGCAATAGTACACACGAATTTTCCAGTTGATTTATAAGCAGACAGGTTGGTAATTCCAATGTTGGTTTGAACATTCGGAAAGTGTACAACTGTTCCACCTGGCACTGTAGAATCAATAGAACAGGCGGTAAGAGCAACTGAAAAAAGAGAATTTTAATATCAAAATATTTCTTTAAAGTGTCATGATTGAAAAATAAGTTTCCAAAGAAATGTGATTTAAAAGATAAAAAACAGAGATAAGCAAGACATAAGTGAATTCTGACCAAATATCGCTCCTTATAATCGTTATACAACAGTTGTAGTCTAACCTGGTATATAAAGAAACAGTTGAATTATGAAACCAAATATTGCTCTTTATAATCATTGATAAATACTCAAAATTTGATTTAACTAGAAAAAAAGTGATCAAATGTCACAATAAGGCAAAACATTTTTTTATTAGACATTAGTAGCGTTTGGTGCAAGACTCCCTTTTTTTTGGGTGCTTAATTTTTTAAAGTAAATATTTTTAAACTTATTTTCACTTTTTAATTTCCTTGCTTTTCAAATCCACACACTCTTACAATATAAGTAGTTTATATATTTATGCCTCTGTTTCTATTTAGATAGTGAGGCGAAACAAATAAAGAAGAAATATAAAATAAGATAGAAACTAATTTAAACAAAAAAAATGACTTTTTGAAATATTTTCTTTGTACTTTTATTTATGTTTTGAATGAAATGTTTGTTCATTGATTTGGTCTCAAAAACATATGTAAATATTTTTAATTACAATCAAAATATTATTAAGAAAACAGACGTTTACAATACTTATAAATAATAATATTTAATCTTTATTTGTCATATAAGTAACATTAATGACATAAACAAAAGTAACAACAAAAATAAAATAACTGAGTTGATCACACACATATCTATATATATACAAGTAAAACTAACTAAGAGTCGCCTGACCACAGCTCTAAAGACTGTTTTATAAAGGAACCTGTTTTTTTTCACTTGGTTTATATTAGAAGGATTTAGTAGGACTACTAGTTTTGAGTATCAGATAGATTTGGAAACATAGGATTATCTATTGCCATGTCATTAAAAAGTTTTATACGTAAAACATTATTAATTTGACAGTAGAGGAGAAAGTGAATTTCATCTTCTAAGGTTTTACAAGTTGGACTTGTTCTATTGTCTACGGTATTTTTAGATATCTGCCCTTCTCAATGAATAAGTAGTTGTCAAGTGTACTACCAAAGGTAATTGTCTAGAAATTCATCTATTTTAAAATTAAGTTACGACCCTGTGTCGCTCACCTAGGTCCATGTGCATCTTAAACAAATGATTCTCTTGTTGTTGTTTTTTCAATCTTTTATTCCATCTAGTTTTGCTTTCTCTGTGTACTAGTATTTATTATTATTAGTGGGAGATTATAAGAATAAAGAAAGACCAATAGGCATGAGGCATTACAATGGAATAAATATACACGAAAAAAAGATTATTGTTACTCAATTCTCAAGAATTGGTACCAACAAAAATTAACTATTTCACAGTTGGATTATTTCCCTGTTTATAGTTTCTATCTTCCCTTTTTTGCTCTAAACCCCCAACTGTTGAAAATATTCAAGATAATTTCAGGGCAATCACTCAAAGAGATGCCGAACAATTTCAACAACTTCAAATATTTGAAGACCTTGTCTTGTTGATCATTTTTGTTTATTGAAGTTTTTATATAGCTATCATAGTTTTATAAAGATATAATATAAAAACGCAAAAAGTGATAAAAATCGTCATTAAAGGGTAATAACTCCAATAAGGAGTCGTCGGGCAATCTTGTCTTGCTTATAAATAGTTTTTAAGACAAAAGGCAAACATGAGAAAAAGGGATAAAATTAAGGGCAACCTGTATGAAGTTATCTGACAGTTTTATTTGAATTGACAATTATCCTAAAAGGTATATGATATGTTATTAACTATAATAATGAAACCTACCTTTCTGCTGTTTTAAAGCAATTTCTTGCAAAGATTTGTTGAAGCGAACCTGGAAGTCTTCTGCAATGTTATCGAACGATTTATTAAATCGATTCTGTTCTTGACGAAGTGATAACTTCGTTGTACTGTCCCTTTTACGTTCAGCTTCACTTAATTTTTGAACTTTAGAGGAAAATGAATCCAACAATGAATTCATCTGTCTTTCGTAAAACTTGGTTTCATTTTCAGACTGCAGTTTGAAACGATCAACGGCTCCTAGGAAAGAATCATTAAACCGCGTTTGGTCCTTTAGATGTGCGTCTAGCATTGAATAAACAAATGTTTCAATCTGTTTCTTCACATCATCGAACGAATAATTAAAACGCGTTTGGTCTTTTAGATGTTCATCTAGCATTGAATCAACAAATGTTTCAGTCTGTTTCTTCACACCATCGAACGAATCATAAAAACGCGTTTGGTCCTTTAGATGTGCATCTAGCATTGAAAAAAAGACTCTTCCTATAACTTTACCTTTTCCGAATATACTTCCATTTTATGTTCCAAACGAACAACCTTTTCCACGGTTTTTTCGCTAAATAAGGATTCGGATTATGAATTAAGAGATCTGGTTAACATTCCTATCATTGGAGTGATTATACAAATAAATTGAATAATACACATGTTTGTGTATCCTTTGTTCTACAACAAAATATAAGGTACATTTGATGCAGAAAATATATGATCATATAAACTTTTATTCCAATTAGTTACACTATACTATTGCCGGGGCTAGTAATGTCTGCCTATCGCCTGCTTCCCAAAATTGTTTAAGATATCATTATTCGTCTGCAGGTGATATTTTTTTGTAAATTAATAAGCTTTACATATTTTTGATTCCACAAAGCTTTAATAAAGACAGAGATCAAAACATTTACACAATCGAAAAAGCAAGGTAAGTGAATTTCCGCCTCCTGTTATTTTCATATATGATCATAATTTGTGAGTATTTAATTGACAACTACAGTTTCTTGTTCTAATCGGGTTTATGTTTCTTCTAAGATATAATGACCCAGGTCAAATCTGTTATCGGAAAATCGTCCACAACATGCATGAAATATTTGCCACTGGACGTCAGACAACCAACAATCAATCAACTATCGGACCAATTTGTTAATAATTGATACTAAAATGCATAGGGAGATATGCCCATAAAACAGGTTAACATAAACCTTATCTTTGACTGAGTTTTAGTGTCCGTTTGATTTCTATTTAGTTTGTCATTACTTTATTTTTTTTTCTGCATTCCAATGGTATTCAATCTTATTATATAGAAATCATACTTATCATTAATAATCCATTATTTTGTTTCTTATATTGTACTTTATTCAAAATATGGTTTATTGTATATTGTTTTGCAATATTGATGATTATTCTGATTGTGCCCAGTAATTAGCAGACTAAAGTATCTTGAATCTTTGAGACATTTGCAGAACAAAATTCTGTAAAAAGGCTTCAAATCAAAACGTTGTTTTTGATGTCGAATATACTATAAAGATATATTCGGGAATTTCTCGCTACATTGAAGACCTGTTGGTGACCTTCTGCTGTTGTTTTTTCTATGGTCGGGTCATTGTCTCTTTGACACATCCCCCATTTCCATTCTCAATTTATTTAACATGTATCAAATAAAAGATGTAGATTTGAAAAAAATGTATTTTTAAGAATTTTTTCTGCAAATATAATTATAGATGTCAATTTAACAGTTAAGTTTTACTGTATTCTTCTGCCTCTTGTGCACGGACATGTGTATTTCTATTTTCTTTTTCTTTTTAATGCCATTATGATACGATATATGAGTATTTTTTTAACGTTTTCTTGTTACCTTGCATGTTTTCCCCTACAAAAAGCATCGAATTGAACATCCTCATATCTACGGGACTTTGTTGCGTATTTTATATAAATATGACACCGGCAACAGGATGGCTAACAAGAATGTGTCCCAAGTAAACGGATGCCCCACTGATTATTTTTGCTGTATAAGTTTTTTGTTATCTAAAATAGTTTTCAAAACAATTGGCAAAATCGCAAAAAAATAGGATACATTGGTAGATTCCTTTTCTTTTAAAAAAAAATCATTATAATTTCAAGGAGTCCAAAAAATACTTGTTTGTAAATTTGGCTGATAATTTGTCTATCTGCTATTGTTTTTAAAAATCGTCATTAGAGAGCAATAACTCCAATAAGGAGTCGTCTGATGCATTCAGCCATGTTGACTAATTTGTCTCTCCTAATACAAATTTCTCTGTATTTATTTTTATGTTTTTAAAATGAAAGGCAAAAACGAAAAATTATTAAATTTCACAATAAAGGGCAATAACTTGTATTAAAATTCTTCTGACAGTTTTGATGTAAATGGGTTATCAGTTCTCCAAAGACTTAACGTTTTGTACCGTCATATTTTCTCATATCAGTGATACCCGTATAATGATTGTCGACAATTTGGTTTAAATATGATCAAGTGTTTTCCGAGAAGATTTTTGAAAAGTTAACAGACGCCGACGGCGGACAAGGACGACATGGGATGAGAAAAGTTTACTTGGCTTTTCTGACAGCTAAAATGTGGCATTTCACATATGAAAACTGATAATTGGCCTAAATCGATATTAAGAATCATGATTATAGAGTATTATGACATAATGTAATTTTATAATAAGAATATTTATATATGTCATGTATATAGGTTACTAAAACATGATTGCTCACATAATAATCTACAGTTTGGTTACTTTTGTGAGATGATATAAGTAATAATAACAGAAATGCCCTAAAAAACAAACAAACTGCGAATGATACAAGAGTTTCGGTATATAGGGCTCTTCAAATCTGTTTTCTTTAATTTTCTCTCTATTCTTTTTAATTTTTGCTCATTATTCTCTATGCTTTATATTTTAGCACACTATTATGCTCTATTCCTTTTTTACCTACGTTTCATACTTCTAATAAACTATTAACTTGATACTTGACAATACGATCAAACCATTATACATTTTCTATATCTATATTGTATATATTGCTTGCAATAACTGATATTGGTTGAATCTTTTCTCACAGATTTTCAGAATCGTAATGACTTTTGTCTTTGATTATACCTTAACGATGGATACAGATTAGAGAATTATGTGATCTAGTTTCAAATCTCATCATTGCAAACTATTTACAGGGAGACAATTGATGATGAAAAAACCATGGCATAATGTGCCACTGACATCTAGGTTAAATTCCATATACATGTATTACAGTTTTAAAGAAACAGTCCGTCTGTCCCTTAAAAAAATAAGGTAAATACATATATATGTTGTCTTTGACGCTGTTAACATGATATAATCACCCACAAACAATTATGCAAATCTTAAAGTATATCCCTTTTAGTTTAATCTAACAATTGTGAAACAGGAATAATTATATATGTACTGAGAACCACCAGTCCTTACTGTTATTTCATCACCGACATCCAACATCGTGACAAGAACTCTGGTTCTAGTTTGGTAATTGTCAACTTAATCGTAATATGTAGTAATCATGTTGTCATTGTTTTAATAAATATAGTAATATTGACTATCAGTACTTGACATCATAACGGCCGAAACATGATACAACCCAGCAACAGTACAAACGAATTTTCCAGTTGATTTATAAGCAGATAGGTCGGTTATTCCAATGTTGGTTTTGATATTCGGAAAGTGTACTTCAGTTCCAAACGACACTCTAGAACCAGTATGACAGGTGGTTAATGCAACTGAAAAGAGAAAAAGAGAAATATATTATAAAAAAAATTAATGATTTGAAAAATGAGTCAGAACATTCACAGTTGTGTTATAAAAAGTTCCAATATATGCTTACAATTTAAAATTCGTCCCTTATAAGACTCATACATCAGTTGTGATTTGTTTAAACAAGACATAAGTCCCCATTTCCATACTCAATTTTATATTATAAGTGAATTATTTGGCCCAATGTCGTTCTTATAATCCTTTAATCAAACTTGAAATTTCATTAAACTAGAAACAATTGAATTTTCTGATCAAATATTGTTCTTAAAAATTCTTATACAGTACTTTTTATTTGGTAAGAAAATAGTTGCGATTGGTGCATGACTCCCCCCTTTTTCCTTTTTTTTTGGGGGGGGGGATTTTTCACAGTTAATTTTCTTTAATTTGTAAACTTATTTTTTTCACTTATCTAATGTGTCTTTGCTCTTTATATAATTGTGTGATCGTACAATAGCATTAATTAATATATCTACCCCCTATTTCTATTTTGAAATACTTACCTTAGCTGTTGTTGGCAAAACTTTTAGGAATTTTGGTCCTTAACTTCGTTCTTTATTTGGCATTTTTAACTTTTTTTGGATTCGAGCGTCTCTGATGAGTCTTTTGTAGACGAAACGCGCGTCTGGCGTATATACAAATTTTAGTCCTGGTATCTATGATGAGTTTTATTTAGACAGAGAGGCAAAATAAATAAATAACACAATATAAAATAAGAAGGAAACTAATTCAAACAAACGAACAAGGACTTATCGAAATATTATTATTTTCTTTGAACATGAATATTTATTCACGTTTTGAATAAAATGGTTTCTTTTATTGATTTGGTTTCAAGAAACATTCGTAAACATTTTTTATTACAATCAAAATATTGTCAAGTAAACTGACGTTTACAATAGTTATAAAGTTTTCAAATGTGCTACCAAAAAGGCATCGTCTAGAAATCATATATTTTCTTATTTTTTGGCGTTTCAAAATTAAGTTACATGCAGTCCATAACAGGTTGAGATATAATATGATTTTGATTATTCTTATAAATCCGATATTAAGAAATTAGATGCTCTTAAGAGCCTGTATCGCTCACTCTTGTAGAGAGTTGTCTCATTGGCAATCATACCAAATCTTCTTTTTTATAACTATATGTGCATCTTCATCAATTGACACTCTCCGTCATACTTGACTTGAAAAGAATTCGTGACAAGTGTTCTTTTTTTTTTATCTTGTTTTGCTTATAAGGTGAATTTATAATTACTCGTAGGATACCAATGTTTAAGGATATGTAAAAGAAAACCACGTATTTAGATGTCCAATGAGGAACAAATTACCTACAGGCAAGTATGCAGACTATGACATAACAAAGAAATATATATATAAAAAAATCGTCATTTCAGAATAATCACCCAAGGAGTTGCCTGACAATTTCAGCAATTTGACATATTTGTTAACCTTGTCTTGTTGATCATTTTTGCTTATTTAAGTTTTTATCTAGCTGTCATAGTTTTGAAAATATAAGACAAAAACGAAAAATATGTTAAATTATTTTTCTTAAAGGGCAATAACTCCAATAAGGAGTCGTCGGACAATCTTCTCTTGGTTATCATTTTGCTATTTTTTCAGTAAATATACATAGTATGTGTCTGTTCCAAGTCAGGAACCTGTAATTCAGTGGTTGTCGTTTGTTGATGTGTTACACATTTGTTTTTCGTTCACTTTTTGTACATAAATTAAATCGTTAGTTTTCTACTTCGAATTGTTTTACATTTGTCATTTCGGGGCCTTTTATAGCTGACTATGCGATATGGGCTTTGCTCATTGTTGAAGTCCGAACGGTGACCTATAGTTGTTAATGTGTGTGTCATTTGGTCTCTTATGGAGAGTTATTTCATTGGCAATCATGCCACTTTTTTTTTTTTTTTTATATTAGTTTTCCAGATACTAGTATAAGGCAAATATGAAAAAACGGGACAATAATAAGGGCAATAACTCATGTATGTAGTTGTCTGACAGTTTTGATGTAAATGTACAATTATAAGTAGATCTTAACATTATGAACATTTTATTTTTATCAAATTATATCTATTTATAGCGATTCTTAAGACATGAGACAAACCTTGTATTTTATCCCTATTTTTAGCCATGATGGTTGGTTAGTTGGGATCATAGGACACTTTTATTTATTAAAAACTTGATACCCAAATGCTGATAAAGTGCGGTTAAATATTGCCCAGTTAAAAGTTAACGGACGACGAAAAATGACGGATGCCAAGTCACGATATAAACCTGTGCCAGGTGAGCTAAATCATATACATTTCCTCTTTACAATATATCAATAAAAATAATTGTTAACAATCATAGATAGCAATCTTCCTGTAGATTTTGGTACCACTGGAAGTTTTGATATTTGTTCTCTGAATTTTAAAAAGATTTTTTTTTCTAAATGACAATAAAATAAACAAAAACTTATGATCTTATAACAAATAATTACTAGAAATGATAATTTTTTTTGCAGACAACAATAATATAGTAAATAAATTTGGCAAGCATTATGTCAGTCACTTCAGGCGTTTTAGGTTTTCATCATTAAAGAATCTATTGTTTATTTTTTACGGTATATTTTTAACAACTACTTACAATGCAACGAGATTATGTAATGTCTAAAATATAATATTACAAAAAAATAAAAGCTAGATTTTTTTCTTTTACATTAAAATAAAAAGACCAGAGGCAAATGAAGAATGTTTGATGACAGCCGATTTTTTTCAGACGAAATGTTTTTTTTTGTTTGTTCAAGAACATTGATAAAACTCGTCGGCAACTAATCCCAATATATTTTTGTTGCCCATATTACTTTGGTGTTACTTATTATTTACCATCATATAAGCATCTAACACATAGTTGTGATGTTAACACATATTACATATAGGAGAAAGTGTATTTTAGCTTGATATCTGTCCATTTAACTATTTATACAAGCTGTTTATACAAAAAAGAATATCAACCAAAAAGTTGTCAACTATATCATTGTAATTTAAATGTAATAAACAAATGACGAATCATTTCTTTCTGGGTTTTTTTAAATAACTTCTTACAGAATATTGAATAATCTAATTAAAAAATACATGCTTGAAATGATGATTTTGATTTCACATCGGAAGCAAATTAAGTAGAACATAAATTACTAACGCTTTTTAAAGTTAAGGATGTTCGCTACTCTGTTAAAAAATATCAAGCTTTTTAAAAGACTATTATGAATGGATAGTATATGAATAAAGAAATTAAATAAGTCGGAAAAATGGAGGGTCTGTGTGCTCGTTATCGAGATATAAGCCATTGAAAATTTGGCGGGAAATTATTCTCTCTAGATTTTTCATATATTTAACATTGGCACCTTATTTGTTTCAAACACTATAAAAAAATAACAAGAATTTTTTTAAATTTTGAAATATGGCTTTTTAAACTTTATGTTATAAAATTATAAAAAGAAAAGTAGGGGTTAGTGGGCAATTTTTTGTAATGACAATACATGGATAAAACAAGAGGATTCCGAAAATCTGGCAAAAAGTAAAAAAATGGAGGAGCAAGCATCCTTAAAATGTTTTATTTTTGCCTTTATATTCCATACAAAACTCATCAATAATCAATAGCAATAAGAAATTTCATACTTAAAATTTACATTATTATTTTTCGATATAATTTTGTCTTTTATATTTTTCTTTCTGATACAAATTGATTAGTTGGAATGATGAAAACTCAAATTTCATTGAATTATTTATGATAAAAAGTAAAATCACTAAAATATTGAACTCCGAAGAAAATTCAAAAAGGAAAGTCCCTAACCAAAGCAAATGGCAAAATCAAAAGCCCAGACACATCAAACGAACGGATAACAACAGTCATATTCCTGACTTGGTACAGGCATTTTCTACTTTCTATTTTCTTTGCCTCAGTCACTTTCTTGAAGCTAGATGAAACAGATTCTTCCCATAGCTTTACATTTTCTGCATACACTTCCATTTTATGTTCCAATTTGGAAGAAACAGAATCTTCCCAGAGTTTAATTTTTTCCGCATGTAGTTCCATTTTATTTTCCAAGCGATCAACCTTTTCCAGGACCTTTTCTTCAAAATAAAATTTTTGAACAGGTAAACAAGGATTCGGACTTTGAACCAAGGGAATTGGCTAAACTCCCTATCATTGATATGAATAGGAACATAATTTTAAAGACAAACATGTTTGTGGTACCAATGTTCGACAACTAAATGCAAGGTATATTTCAAGCAGAAAAAATATATAATTATATGTACTTTAATTCCAATAAGTTACGCAACCCTATTACCCGGGTTAGTAAACTTAATGTTTGCATATCGTCTGGCTCCCATTTAAAGATATTATCAATCAGTAGGTGATGTTTATCATAAATTGTTTTCTCGTCAGTTACTTTGAAACAAAATAGCGTGAACAAATCAACCAAAACGAAAGAGGTCAACACATTTCAACAATTGAAAAAGCAAGGTAATTTGTTTAACCTACATGCGTTTCCGCCTCTTGTTTTCATTTATATAATCATTATTTGTGAGTATTTAATTGACTAAAGTTGCATGTTCTTATGACGTTTATGTTTCTTTTAATATTTAATGACCCAGGTCAAATCTGCTTTCGGACAATCGTCATGAACATGAATGAAATATTTGCCGCTGGACTTTAGGCAACCAACAATAAATCAACTATCAGACCAATGTGTTTTTAATTGATTGAATTTTATTGTCCGTTTGATATCTATTTATTTTGTTTGTTTGTTTGTTTTTGTATTTGTATTTGTATTTGTTTTTGTATTTGCATTTGTATTTGTATTTGTATTTGTATTTGCATTTGTATTTGTATTTGTATTTGTATTTGTATTTGTATTTTGTAAATGTCAACTGGTATTATGTCTGTTTAGAAATTTACACCAATAAAATTATTTGATTAGATTTGATTTTATCTATTTATTTTGTTATTACCTTATTTTATGATTTTATTTTTTTCTGCATTCCAATGGTAATAAATCATACTAATCATTAATTATCCATTATTTGGTTTTTTTTAAATTTTATTTAATACAACATATTGTATATTGTATATTGTTTTGCAATATTGATAATTATTCTTCATACCGCTCAGTAATTAGCAGCGTCATTGACATAATAAAGTATCTTGTATCGTGTATCTTTGAAATATTTACAGAACAAAGTTCTGAAAAAGATGTCAAATCAAAACCTTGGTTTTTTTATGTAGAATATGCTATAAAGATATATTGTATTAACATGTATCAAGGCTAGTATGCTGTATATATGTTCCGGACCATATATATGAGTATTTGGACCATACGCGATTGGTCATGGCTCATATGGTCATTTTAGATAAAGTTTGTGTATTATTGAAACTTTTATTATGTAATTTAAAAAAATACCTATATGGTCCAAATACTCATATGGTCCGGCCCGTTAATAACCAAAACGAGTATTATACTCATATGGTCTGACCAAACGAGTACGGTCGGACAATATGAGTATACGCATATGGTCATTTAAAGTGTTGAAAACAATGAGGATAAAAACATCTGTTTTATTGTTTACGAGTACAGTAGCTGCATGTGCAGATAAGAACTTATCGAGTCGATATTTATTGATTAAACTCAGGTGATATTTTAATTCTACATATTTTAGCACACCATTATTCACAATTCTTTTTTTTCTATTTGTATTTCTCTCTTCTAACATTTTTTGCCCTTTATTCTGCACGTTTTGACCATTAATCTCTATTCTGTAATTCCAACCCAGATCTTCATACCAACTGTGGACTTTTGACAAATTGGCTCTAACTTTTGACAATAGGGCCATTTAAATATACATTATTTACATAGTATATATTGCTTGAAATAACTGACATTGGTTTAATATTTTCGTACAGATTATCACAATCATAATAACAGTAATGCTTTGATTATGGCATATTAAAGAGTAGTGTGGGGGGAGGGGGGTTTACAGAATAGAGATTAATGTGGTCTAGTTTCAAATCTCATCATAGTAAACTATTTACAGTGAGATTGATGATAATACAATTGTATAAAAACATTGCACAATGTGGCAATGACAAAAATCTGTATTCATTTCTTAAGTAACAGTCCGACTGTGTCTTAAAAAAATATATAGTATTTGTATGTTGCCTTTGCCCGATTGTAATCATGTTCTACTTAATCTCCAACACGCATCCATATCTTAGACTAAAGTCTAACAATTGTGAAACAGGAATATGAATATATATACTGAGAACCACCAGTCCTAACTGTTATTTCATCACCTACATCCAACATCGTAACAAGAACTCTGGTTCTAGTTTGGTAATCGTGAATTTTACCGTAATATGTAGTAACTATATTGCGATTGTTTTTATAAATATAGTATGTTCGTCCATTAGTGTTGGACATCATAACTGCCGTAACATGATAAAATCCAGCAACAGTACACACAAATTTTCCAGTTGATTTATAAGCAGATAGGTCGGTTATTCCAATGTTGGTTTTGATATTCGGAAATTTTACTACTGTTCCATCTGACAATGTAGAACCAGTCTTACAGGCGGTAAGCGCAACTGAAAAAAAGTAAAATCAATAAGAAGATATAAAGCACGTTATTTAAGGATGTCGTTAGGTGAGGTTTTGGAAATTGTTGTCAGATGTTCGGACTCCTTGTTTCCTCAATCAATACAGCGTAAAATATTTTGCCCCATAACATCCATTTTTTTTCATACAAATTAAAATCATAAAAAACTGAACTCCGAGGTAAAAAACTTCAATAGCTCATAAAAGGCCATTTTTTCCAAAATTTAAGCAGACTCTTGTTTTTTGTTCTTTCGATTTGAGACCCGAGTATTACTAATGCAAATGCAAGGTAAGAGTCCGAGTAAGCCTTTTCTCTTCATTTTTTTAAAACTCAACTATTTCGAAAAGGAGTTTGATGGCTTATCAATATTTTTGTCTTATTTTGTTCCCTAACCGGTGCTCTTTCGACATGTAGTATTAGTTTATCACGTATTAAAATGTGGTTTAATATCTACATTGTCTCGTCTTCTGAGTATATGACTGTTTTCCTGAGGTTGAACTCGCATTGCTATTCGATGCGTCTCAGGAAAATATACATCTAACAATCGTGTATGTTATCCCTTATGAAATTTAAAATGTTGCTGCAGCGTTGCGGCTTTAAAGCTGCAACCTAATCAGGTTGCCAGAGGATTGTTGCCGGAGTAGTGCCGGATGATGCTGTTAGCGGCATTGTTCTGGCATCATTGCGACACTAATTCCTTTCAAAATTAATGAGCACCACAATATAGCCAGAAAATTTGAGGATGTCACTTCCAGCGTTTTTAGCTATTTCCTGTATTAGTGTGTTAGAAATCCACCATGTTGCTTGTGATTATAATTGTATTGAAGAATTTGGTGTTCCAGCTGGATGTTTTTTTGAAGATTTGAAGACTTGTAAGTAAACTCATATCAAGTAATTGCATGTATAGAAAAGATCAATCTTGCATTGTGTATTTCAATAATATGGCCTCATCTGAGTTCACTATACATGTATCGGTGAAGTTTGTGGTTGTTTTTTTTTGCAGCAGTTTAATTGCATACTTGTAGTTTGGTAAATAACACAATATTATTTGCTAAACTTAGGGCACATTAAAAAATTTCATTATTTTTTATGCAGATACCGCTGACATTTATTTTATGTGCTTGTGCATACAAATTTATAATGCATGAATGCATGTCATATATATGCATTGACAACTTGTTTTTGCCGGCACAATACATTTTATACAAAGCACGGCCTATTCGCATGTTTTGTCACTAAAATGATGCAAGAATATAGCCGTATTAGCGCCGCAACAGCGCCACAATAATGCCAGAAAACTAATTTGCATACGAAATACGCTATAGCCGCATCAGTGCCGCAACATGATGCTAGAATATTGCCGCAACGGTGCCAGAATATAGCCGCAATTATGGTGCCAGAAAACTAATTTGCATACGAAATATGCTATCGCTGCATCGAAGCCGCAACAGTTTGCAGCAACAAAGCCGCAGCATAGCCATACTGCTACCGCAACTATGTGCCAGAGGGCTTATATTTCCATAAGGGATGAGGTTTCAATTATTTTTGTAAGTAAACATAACGTGTGTTTGCTTTTATCCCATCGTTATCACAACGATCAATACCAGTTGTATATATTTTACACTTCCATTTTTATTTGAAAAAAGGTCGATTGTAAAGAAGGCATATGATAGAATAAAAAGAAACATTAGCCCCACTAACAAATTCGAATTATTATTATTTTCTTAGTACAATAACTATGAATGACGTTTTCATTTGAAAAAAAAAATCATAGAATTTGTACCAAGAATAGTGTTCGTTTATATCGGAATTTGATTTAAATTTAAAAAAAAATAGAGGCTCTAAAGAGCCTGTGTTGCTCACCTTGGTCTATGTGCATATAAAACAAAGGACACAGATGGATTCATGACAAAATTGTGTTTTGATGATGGTGATGTGTTTGTAGATCTTACTTCATTGAACATTAATTCTTGCTGCTAACAATTATATAATGATCTTGGCCCAGTAGTTACAGTCGAAAATATTTTTTTTTTAATTTACAAAATTTATGAAAACTGTTAAAATTGACTATAAAAGGCCAATAACTCCTTAAAGGGTCAATTGACCATTTGCTCATGTGGACTTATTTTTAAGTCTTACTTTGTTGTACATTATTGCTGTTTACAGTTTATCTCTATATCTAACAATATTAAGGATAATAACCAAAAGCTGAAAATATTCTTTAAATTACCAATTCAGAGGCAGCAACCCAACAACGGGTTGCCTGAATGGTCTGAAAATTTATGAGCAGATAGTTGTTGACCTAATCAACAATCATATATCCTCGTCAGATTTGTTCTAAATGCTTTGAGATATGAGCCAAAAACTGCATTTTACTCTATGTACTTATTTAGCCATGTGGGTCATATTGGTTTGCGGGCGGGGTCATCGGTCACAACTTTAAAACTAGATACACTAATAATGATTGTGGCCAAGTTTGGTTAAATATATATTAGTAGTTTCAGGGGCGAAGATTTTTGTTAAAGATTACAAAAAAATACGAAAAATTGATAAAAATTGACTAGAAAGGACAATAAAACCTTAAGGGGTCAACTGACCATTTTAGTCATATGACTTATTTGTAGTATATTCAAGATAATAACCAAAAACGGCAAAATTTCCTAAAAATTACTACTTCAGGATCAACAACCTAACAACGGGTTGTCCCATTCTTCTGAAAATTTCAGATCTTAACCTGATAAACAATTTTCAACGATGTCAGATTTGCTCTAAATGCTTTGGTTTCAGAGATATCAGCAAAAATCTACATCTTACACCAATGTTCAATTTTGCCCAGTGGTTTCAGAGGAGAAGATATTTGTAAAAGTTAATGACGACGGACGACGACGACGACGACGACGACGAACGACGGACGCCAGGTGATGAGAAAAGCTCACTTGGCCATTTTGGCCAGGTGATGAGAAAAGCTTACTTGGCCATTTTGGCCAGGTGAGCTTAACAAGTGTCTCCAAAAACTGAACCTTCTATTAAAACACTTTTAGTGTTGCCAAATCATTATGCTACTAAAATGCGTCGTCTTGGAAAATTATCTATTTTTTTTATTTTAAAATTATATTCCGTGCAGTCAAGAACAGGTTCTGATATTTGATATGAAAATAAAGGACGAAATTTTCGAAAGTGGGAAAATTTCCAATCTCAATGTTATATTGCAAAAGCATCTTAACGCGATTGGGTATTAACTACGTTAAAGTGAAACATGTTTACCACTTTTGATAACAGACATGGGAGGTGTGCTCATAATCACCAGGTTGGAACCATTTGCAAAGTAACTGGATCATAACCAATTTAAAGAGGAAAGAGTTGTTGGCATAACCGGAAATTTTCAGAATATTTTTTTATCTTAAAAATAAATACTAGATATGTTTATTGCAAACATGGCAAATGAAATAAGACCTAATTTATTCCTGCTTATTAAAGTCATAAGAAACGAGTGACTGGTGAAAAATAATGTTCATCCAATTCTTGAACCAATGCATGTATATATCATAAACTTAGTCTTCTGTGCACGATTTTATCATTTTTTACGCAAATATATCGTATAATCGTCATTTTTTTTTGTATCTGTCTGTTATGATTTAACAAATATGGCTACCCATTAAATGCCGTGTTTTGAAGACGAAGTTTACCGATTGTCACCTTATAGTAAATAATCACCAAAAAGCATGGGTAACTAGCACGTGTTTAACATATACAATCAGGTAATTGTTTATTTTAATGACAGATTCATGCGTATTGCTATCACCGGATTTCTACGAGGAGGGCATTGCTTCCTGGCAGCAAGCAATTGAAAATAAGTAAACTTCTTCTAAATGTGGACAAATTAAAAAAAAATCCTCAGAAAAAAGTATATGTACAAAAGTTGTATAATGAAAACTATCCATTTAGTTTTAAAAAACATATGCATATTTTTTTTTGATTTAAGGTTTCATATGACTTTAAGTTAAAATGTTTCACATTTGCCTTTCTATTTTATACGACACTCATCAACAATCAATAGCACAAAGTAATTTTACATAAAAAAAATGTCTTACATAATATTCTATCTGCTGCAATAAGCAACCAAAAAAAGAGATGAAGTGATGAAAACTTAAATTTCACTTAGGTTTGTACGTATTTTAACTTGATGGTATCTTTAAAAGGTGTGTACATATAAAATTGAAAGAAAAGACATGATGGTTAGTTTACCTTAGCTATATAAACACTGTAATAACATAACCTACCTTTCTGCTGTTTCAGGGCAATTTCTTGCAAAGAGTTATTGAAGCGAACTTGGAAGTTTTCCACAATCTTATCGAACGATTTATTAACTCGGTTCTGTTCTTGGTGAAGAGACAACTTCATTGTACTCTCCCTTTTACGTTCAGCTTCCCTAAATTCTTGTACTTTCGAGGAAAAGGAATCCAACAATGAATTCATCTTTCTTTCATTTAACTCGGTTTCATTTTCAGACTTCATTTTAAAACGATCAATAGCTTCAAGAAAAGAATCATTAAAGCGTATTTGGTCCAGTAGATGTGCGTCTCGCATTGATTCAAGATATCTTTCTGTTTGCCTCTTAGCTTCAATGAACGAATCATTAAACCGTATTTGGTCCTGTAGATGTGAGTCTCGCATTGAATCAACAAATGTTTCTATTTGTTTCTTCACTCCAAGGAAAGAATCATTAAACCGTGTTTGGTCCTGTAGATGTGCATTTCGCATTGAATCAACAAATGTTTCTGTTTGCTTTTTAACTTCATTGAATGAATCATTTAACTGCGTTTCGACCTGTAGATGTGCGTCTCGCATTGAATCAACAAAACTTTTTGTTTGATCCTTCACTTCAACGAACGAATTATTAAACCGTTTTTGGTCCAGTAGATGTGCGCCTCGCATTGAATCAACAAATGTTTCTGTTTGTTTCATTGCTTCAGTCACTTTATTCAAACTAGACGAAACAGACTCTTCCCATAGCTTTACCTTTTCCGCATATACTTCCATTTTATGTTCCAATTTTGAAGAAACAGACTCTTCCCAGAGTTTGATCTTTTCCGCATAGACTTCCATTTTATTTTCCAAGCGAATCATCTTTTCCAAGACCTTTTCTTCAAAATGAAATTTTGAACAGCTCAATAAGGATTCGGACTCAGAACCCAGGGATATGGATAAAATTCCCATTATTGAAATGCTTATGCAACTAAATTGAATGAAAAACATGTTTGTGTCTCCTTTGTTTTACTGTTAATTAGAAATGTAAGATACATCTCAGAAGCCCCGAGTTATACTTTTATTTCAAGTAATCTACTTCCTATCCGTTATCACTGGTTCCTTTTTAAAGATAAGATTCGTCTGTTGGTGATTTTTTTAAAATTAAAATTAGAAAGTGTAAGCTATTTTAGAAATCATACACCTGTAATCAATGTGATTACAACTAAAAAAAGATAGAAGTTTGCCTCTACGCGATTTTATCATGCATTCCCAACTCCTGTTATTTTGAATTATAATCAGAGCTTGGGATGTATAGATAAAACATTGGCAACTATATGTATATGTTGTCATCGACATAGGTTGTTTTTATAATAAATTATGTCCCAGGTAAAAGTTATTTTCAGACCATCGTCCTAAACATGAATGAAATTTTGCCGATAAACGTTAAGCAACAATCATTCAATCACTGTGTTTACAAATGCGACTAAAGGCTTCTACTACCTTATTAATATGCCCACCGACACTAGTATTATCCGTTTGAATGCTGGTTATTTTGTTATTACATCATTTTATGAATTTATGTTTTCTATGGTAGTATTCTAACTACGGGACTCCAATTAGCCCTAACATGACCTCAGACGTCTAAGCAATCTCGGACTTGCAGAACCAATACTTTAGATAAAAATGAAACACCACCAGTATGTTCAAATGACAAATGCCTCCTCTTTGTTCACTAATTGTACCAACTCATTTCTCTTTTATTCCTCTCAATTGTCTTCTTTTTTTTAATTTGTGTTGCGTTTTGTTTTTAGACTGAGTGCAAAAACTTCATGTTTTAAAAACTTTTAACATGTTTAAAAGAGGGATGAAAGATACCAGAGGGACAGTCAAACTCACAACTCGAAAATAAACCGACAACGCCATGGCTAAAAATGAAAAAAAAAAGACAAAAAGTACACATGACACAACATATAAAACTAAAGAATAAGCAACATAACATAGGTTTCCTCAATTGTGCATGCTCTCTGTATAATTGTATTTGATAAAGTATGTAAAGTAGAAGACTTCATAAGTTGCTTTTACTGGTGTTCGACCATATTTTTATAGTGTATATGTCCTATTTAAAAAAGAAAGAAAAGTTCAATAAACAAAACATATTATCAATTGGGAAAAAACATACTAGTTGATGAGAAATATCGTTTTGATAGGATTGGACACAAAGTAAACCATTCTAATGTACAATATCAATATGAGCATGCAATATTTCAAAATATACAATACTATAGTCTAGCGAAACAATAATAACGAAATAGATGGAAATTATGATGATGACGATGTGAATGTATCACAAATACATTCTTCAGTATCATATGACGGGTGCCACATGTGGAGCAGAATCTGCCTACCCTTTCGGAGCACCTGAGATCACCCCAGATTTTGTTGGGGTTCGTGTTGCTTAGTCTTTAGTTTTCTATGTTGTGTCTTGTGAACTATTATTTGTATGTTTTTATTTTATTTTTTTGCCATGGCGTTGTCAGTTTATTTTCGATCTATGAGTTTGACTGTCCCTCTTGAATCTTTCGTTCCTCTTTTACTTTTAACTTTTACTAAATTCGAATACATGTTTAAATAACTATATATTTTATGCATACATTTACGAGAGGTTCGTTTTACCAGATGATAGTAACATAACATGTAATATAAGTTCATCCGTGTGTTCATCTTAATTTCTCTCTGGTCAGTATATAAGGCACAGTCGAAAAACAAATGGTAAACAGTGTGGCTCTCAATGTTGCACCAACAAATACAGGATGGGTAAGAAATTGTATTGACTCTGGAATATTCCAGAAAGATGAGGGTGATCGCAATCTAATTAAAATATAGATCTCAGATTTCGTTATACTATGTAGTAACGTAGTATAACGAAATCGGAGATCTTTATTTTAATTAGATTGAGGATGATCTTAATTGAGTTAGATTTATATTCAGGTTTCTCGGCCCATATTAATATATAGATAAGTACATCTTTATCTATAATATATAGCTTTTCTTATACGTTCAGGTATTTCACATCCAATATTTTATGAAAATATTCTTTATAAAGCTAAAAAATGTCAGTATTCACCTCAGAAGCTAACAAAACCTTATACGTTCAGGTATTTAACATCCAATATTTTATGGAAATATTCTTTATAAAGCTAAAAAATGTCAGTATTCACCTCAGAAGCTAACAAAACCTTTAAATAGACTTATTAAGAAGGAATATAGTTACGATACTGTTGTCAGAACATTAAAGATTGCATATTTTGGCGTTAATTTTGAATTCACTTATAGGTTCTTTGCATCGGAACTAAACACATTTATTATTAATAAACCAGTTGTTGGCATGACACGGGTTATGTTCTGCTCATATATGTTATGATGGTATAATACTAAACCCTCACGGGGAGGATTGTGCCTGATATTCATATGATGAAGACATAATTTTTCAATCAGTTTAATTGAAGTCTGGAGCTGGCATGCCAGTTAACTGCTAGTAGTCTGATGTTATTTATGTATTATTGTCATTTTGTTTATTTTCTTTGTTTACATCTTCTGACATCAGACTCGGACTTCTCTTGAACTGAATTTTAATGTGCGTATTGTTATGCGTTTACTTTTCTGCATTGGCTAGAGGTATAGGGGGAGGGTTGAGATCTCACAAACATGTTTAACCCCGCCGCATTTTTGCGCCTGTCCCGGGTCTCTAATCGGGTTGGTTCCTTCTAAAATCGTCTCTTGGTTATAAAATTAGGGTTATACAACATTGTCCTCCGCATAATTTTCATAGAGCATTCTGGTCAACACAGAATTTTCTAAATTCCATCTTATTTCTAGATATTCAGATATCATAGCATAACCATCTTGCTTTAAGGCTCTGGAGAAAAGATCCTCATATAAACTTATTTACGACCACTTATGGCATGAGTTGGTGAAAAGCTATGCTCATCTGGACATCTCAGGTCTAGATTTGCTAAGGGGACTTTTTGTCTGTGTGGGGTATATACAATTGACATAAGTCTTCAGAATTGGGAATCTCGTGCCCACTTTCTATACATAAAATAATGCTTTATGGACTTCTCCCTTTTAAAATTTACCTTTAAGTTCAGTACTTTTGTTAAAACTTCTTGTATTTAACACTCTTAGGGCTAAGACTACTATTACTTATTCTCCGCTGGTTGGTCCTCATTCGACATTGTAAATTTCAATCCCATTCCAATGAAATTCACTCTTTCCCACCCATCCCCATACTATACAAAACTAGAGGCTCTAAATAGCCTTACCGCTCACCTTGGTTTAAGTGCATATTAAACAAAGGACATACATGAATTCATGATAAAATTGTGTTTTGGTAAGGGTGATGTGTTTGTAGATTTTACTTTACTGAACATTCTAGCTGCTTATCTTTATCTATATAATGAACTTGGCCATGTACTTTCAGAGGTAAATATTTTGTAAAAATTTACAGAAATTTACAAAATTTATGAAAATTGTTTAAAATTGACTATACATTTAAGGGGTCAATTGACAATTTTGGTCATGTTGAATTATTTGTAGATCTTACTTTGATGTACAGCTTTAACAGTTTATTTCTATCTATAATGATATTGAAGGTAACTTAAATCTGCAAAATTTTCTTAACATTACCAATTCAGGGATAGCAACATAACAACAGGTTGTCTGATTCATCTAAACATTTCAGGGCAGTTAGATTTTGACCTGATGGACATTTCTATCCCTTGTCCGATTTGCCCTAAATGCTTTGGTTTCAGAGATATGAGCCAAAATCTGCATTTTACCCTATGTACTATTTTTAGCCATGTCGGCCATATTGGTAAGCAGGTGGTGTCATCAAACACATTTTTAAAACTAAGTACCCTTATGATTATTGTGGCCAAGTTTGGTTAAATTCGTATCAGTAATTTCAGAGGAGAAGATTTTTGTAATAGATTACAAAAATTTACTATAAAGGGCAATAACTCCTTAGGGGGTAAACTCAAAATTTTGGTCATGCCGACTTATTTGTAGATCTTAATTTGCTGAACATTATTACTGTTTACATTTATCTCTATATAATTTAATTTTAGATGTAACGTGCCTTCTGGTTGGCTGACGTCGTTTTGTATATCAGCTCATAGACATAATTTCAGAGAAGATTTTTGTAATAGATTCCAAAAATTTACAAAAAATTTACTATAAAGGGCAATAACTCCTTAAGGGGTCAACTCACAATTTTGGTCATGCCGACTTATTTGTAGATCTTAATTTGCTGAACATTATTACTGTTTACAGTTATCTCTATATAATTTAATTTTGAATGTAACGTGTCTTCTGGTTGGCTGACGTCGTTTTGTATATCAGCTCATAGACATAATTTAGTCATGTGACAGTGACATCATCAACGTCTTTTCATGGTTTACTCTGAAATTTAGAATTGAATTAGAAGAAATAACTGTAATATTTTTTTCTGTCTATTATAAATAACATAAAAAATGTGGTGCACACATTAAAATAAATCGCTATGCAGGTTATTCAGTGTGCATCACATTTTTTATGTTATTTCTTAAGACAGAAAAAATATTACAGTCCTTCCTTAAATATAATATAGTTCAAGATAATAACCAAAAAATGTCCTTAAAATTTCCAATTCAGGGGCAGCAACCCAACAAAAGGTTGTCGGATTCTTCTGAAAATTTAAAGGCAGTTAGATCTTGACCTGATGGACATTTTTACCCATGTCAGATTTGCTCTAAATGCTTTGGTTTCAGAGATATGAGCCAAAATCTGCATTTTACCCCTATGTTCCATTTTTAGCCATGTCTGCCGTCTTGTTGGTGGGAAGTGTCATGGGACATATATTCTTAAACTAGATACCCTAGTGATGACTGCGGCAAGGTTTGGTTAAATTTGGCCTGGTAGTTTCAGAGAAGATTACAGACGACAGACGCCAAGTGATGAGAAAAGCTCACTTGGCCCTCTGGGCCAGGTGAGCTAAAAAATATATTCTCATTCTGAATATATTATATGAAATACTTGCTACTGGATATTTAGACCAATACAGGGTCTGGACCTCTGTATAAAGGGGCATAACTGATCATTTCCACACCAAATATTCCCTTGCATGGAAGCCAAGAAAATTTGTACAATAGGTGTTGTAAAATTGTGAGAGTTACCTGGAATGTAATTCCGAAAGAACTTGAAACATTGTACATAGGGCATGTAATCAATGTATGGTCGGAAATGTGATCCATACTATAAACGGGTGGACATTGGATCAATATATCTATAATTTATGCAGGTGTTTTAAAATTGTAAAACTACACAAACAGGAAGTGAATACAAGGAAAGATGTATGTTGTCCTTTTCAACCTTCACAAACATTTGTCGATAAAAAATCTTGTTTAAGGGTATATGATACAGTTACAGGGGAGTAATGAAGTTGCTAACGTAAATTGTTATTTTTGCGATGTCAAACTATGATTTATCAGGAAAAGATTCAGTTTTCAACTGATTTTAATCATTCAAACTTATTTAACTTGAAAACGAGTTCATGGACCCCTCTTTTTTAAAATGCCATTTGGTTTGATTATGTGAGAAGATTATGTGTGCCAATTTTCATGAAAACGTAAATAGTGCAATTTTTTTTAAACATTCATAAACATTTGATAAATATGTGTTATTTCTGAATAAAAAATGTATAATTTGCGCTCACAAATCTGAATTTTGAGCAAATATACAAAATTTCGACATCATTTTACTCAAAAAGTAGCACATGAAGGTATATATTACATATTTGATTTAATCAGGTAAAAAATAGTCTATAGGTGTAATACCACCATTGATTTTTCCCTATTAGTCTTTGTTAAATTGGCATTTTAAAAAAAAATGTATAGTATTTACCTTTATTTCAACCAAAGAAATACTTTGCATGTATAAAGTTTAATCCTTTCCAGTGATACAGTGAAAATTTCACACTACATTTCATTGCATATAAGAAAGTAACCAGCACCGGAAGTAAACAACCCAATTTTTACACTGTTATTTACTGGTTACCTGCTTCGGTAACTATGTAACCGTAACGCTCCAAAATATTTTATAAGACCAGCAAATAAAAAAAGAATGCTGCTTTCAGACATCCAACATACATATTTACGACTCAGAAAAATTTAAGTGCACTGAAATGCAGGGTTAATTTTCTACAACTGTCAAATTCAAGGGAATATTTTTTTAGGCCTACTTTCGTATGCAACCGGATGTGGCGTACCATGATTTGGTGGTATTACACCTATATGGATTTTTTTTTTATCAAAATGTAAAATATGGGATCAAAACTGTATCGTATTAAATAGGAAATCTTGTGTATTTTTACCATTTTTACCATTTAAAAAAATACATTTGTACATGGAATCATGTAATTTCATGTGCAGTTGTAAAATCATTTATATTCTATTTTCTTCTTTGCCAAGATTGATATTTTGGAATTTTAAAGAGCATAGGATGAAATTGAATGACTTGAGTTATATATAACAGTACTTACTACAGTCGACTCTCGTTATCTCGAAGTCAGCCGGACCAGAAAAATATTTCGAGATACACATAGTTCGACTCAAACGAAAACCGGAAGATTAACAGAACAAGGGAAACAACTCTTGCTTAGCTTGGTAAAGCTAAAATAAATCTGGTTGAATATGGGAAGGAGATTGATATTCTGGTATCAGATCGATGTATTTGTATGTTATGGTCTTTCTTTATTATAATAATATTATTTTTGCTCATTCAATTGTTTCAGTTACATTTTTTCCTATGACTTTTATCCGAGAGAGTAGTTTCCAATCGATAGTTTCGTTTTTCAGGTCGTTTATAGTTGACAAAATTGTTTATTCTGGGATACAAGAGGTTTTAGAAAATTTAGATTTCTCTTCATTTTGTTTTATCTCACTCTCTCTTTTCAAAAGAAAATACAAGATTAAAGACGCCGATTGAGTAGTTTTAGGTGATCATCAACGGAAGTCATAATCCTTACTTTATACAAACCCAAGCTCACAGTTAATTGTTTTGTAAACATTTTAATACTTTTTCATGAACATTTACAACGTATCACTAATCATTTATAAAAATTCTATAAAAGATATTCTTAGGTAAACACTCGTTTAAATAGCATGTCATTAAATCAAAACAGTGGTCAGTGACTAGAAATTTAATTACATGTGTATTGTCAGATTAACTCGTCATCCATTTAAATGCCGAAGGTCATGTTTTGACACATGTGTATTAGTTACTTATGTGTACTCTCGTGTTTCTCTCTCTCTTAGTGGCGATTTTCTCTTCAAAGCACGATTTTCGTATAGAATAGAAGCACGATAATGAGTCGAATTTAAATAGAACAAAGTTCAGGACCACGTGAAAACTTCGACTCATCCGAAATTTCGAGTCAACGAGAGTTAACTGTATATGATTTGAAATATGTCCAGTTTAGAGGATTTTTCAAAGATTTACTATCACTCATAACTATGACAGTAAAAACATGGGACAAACCTGAATTGGACCTTCGACCTTGGCCAACAAAAAAAGTATTCAAATTTATTTTCAAATTTTTATTTTTGAGATAGAATATCAAAGCAGTTTAGATAGTGTTATCATCTTACACAATTAATATCTTACATAGTTTATAAATAATAAATATACAGTTCAATGATGCATTGAGATGAATTATATCAATAACTGAAGAATGAAACAAAAAAATTTAAAAGAAAAAGAACTGCTAAAGATGTCATCCTAACAAATGACTGAAAGAAAGAAAAATAAAGAAATAAACACTTTTAATTATATCACAGTACATTTTCATTGTCTATGTTTTAAAATCTAAAAACAGATCAACTATGCCTCTTTTTGATTTATCATGAATATCTATAATGGTTTACTTAAGTCTGTTTGATATAAACAAGCATAGTGCCCATCGAAGGCACTTTCAAAGTGGGCTAACCATTTCTAGAGGCTTATTTACATTTTTACTGTTCTTTGGAGTTGACAATAACCCTTAGCTAAGATTCCAAAATGCCATCCCTGTGTCCCATGCATGTTTTCATGGAACAGCTCTTTAATATTCCCATACTTTTATTTATTTCTGGTGGTAGAATGAAAACATTAATTGCAGTCCTCCATCCTTCCGAGTTTCATAAAAGGCTGTTATGTTTTATACATACAATTTAAATGCACACTGAAACTAGACAAAAATAAACCCCTGTATTTAAAAATTTGTACGGGTTCCACAGAACCCAGTGTCTCGCCTACTTTTGCTGTTAATCACAGACTCAACAAAAATGAGGAAAAACATCAATAAAAATTTCCCTCTCGATACTGTCTTTTGATTGAAAGAAGCTTCCAAGTTTGGTAAAAAATCCAGGATAGTTTATGAATCTAATAAATGCTTTATAAACTTTAACTGCAGACTGTATGTAATGTTAACTGGAAGAAAAACTAAGTCCATTTATAAGTAAAATACGGAAAAAGTGTTTTTATTTTTACAAAATTTACTTCTGAATAATATCTTATGATCATAAACAAGCTTCTGTCCAAGTTTGGTACAAATCAAGGATAGTTTATGAAAGTTATTAAAATTTTAAAAACTTTAACCACAGAGTGAATGTAATGTTTCATCGCAGAAAAACTAAGTCCATTTATAAGTAAAATACAGAAAAAATGGAATTTTATTTTTACAAAATTTACTTCTGGATACTTTCTTATGATCATAAACAAGCTTCTGTCCAAGTTTGGTAGAAATTCAATGTAGTTTAAGAAAGTTTCAAAAACTTTAACCACAGAGTGAATATTTGTGGACGCTGCCACCGCCGACGGAATGTAGGATCGCTTAGTCTCGCTTTTTCGACTAAAGTCAAAGGCTCGACAAAAATATAAAGATATCATTTTACTATTTCATGAAGCCCCTACTAAACTTGTATACATATTAATATCTGCACAAGTAATCCAACACTGTTTAGCCACGTGTTTGTACATACCCTCTACATAGTATAAAACAGATCAATATGAATCGCATTCACCCTAAATAAAAAAAAATCTTCCAAAATATTTACTTTTATAACAATCTACAGAGTTTACATATAAATAAGAAACAAAAAGAAATTGGACATGCAATTCACACATCTACATCTACCAAACATAACATATTTGGTCTTCTAGCCACATTAACTATCATTTCTTGTTTCACACTTATTCTTCACACTTTTTTCCTCATACATTATCCAAATCAAGCAAACATGCTACCTTTGAACACACACATACACATACAGACACACCAGCACTACCTTTGCAAGGCGAGATTTACATTATAGCTGGAGAAAACATATCAAATGTAATGGAAATATACTGTGGATTAATTTAATTTTGTTTATACCAATTTTTGTGGAAATAGGAAAATTGCATTTTCGTGAAATTCAATTAGTCTGCATACATTCTGTTAGAAATATTTTAATTTGTGGTTCTTCTGTTCTGAGGAAATTCATGAAAATGGGTATCCAACAAAAAATAATGAATACAAAATAACTGAAATGTATCTGTGAAAAGTTTGAACTGATTAAATTAAAATAGATAATGTTGATAATTATTCAAACAATCCAGGGTGTAAATCTCTAATTTGAAATTGATTCTTTTTCAAAAATTGAATCAATAAAAAAAAACTTTCAACATTATCATGTTTATGATTATTTTAATATATGTCTTGGTGTGCCAAGTTGTTGCATATATTATAATTTTAACATTTATGAGTGATAGATTTTTGTTGTTGACAGCAAGTATATTATTATAAACACCCAAAACAATAAATTTCACGTCAAGAGGGGTAAATCTTCACACACCTGGGAAAAAAATCACCATGCAAATGTAGCATCTATCAACTTCAAATTCCATACAAAATATTGTTGCCTAAAGCAATACAAAAAATCTTTCAAATCTCTTTTATAATACACCCTTTCAACTTCATTAATGATACATTCATGATTCTTATAAACTTAAAGAGTTATGTTTTTATCATGCTAAATAACACATGATTTTCTGTAGGAATTTGAATTTTCTTCAATCAATTCTTTTTTCCTTTTTGAATATACCTCTACGATACTAGACAAAGACATTGTGTTCCATCTTATACGAAATCTATATCAATTTGATATGGTGTCTCTTTTTTGCGGAATATACGAAACCTAAATCATATCTCAGCATCACCTACATCAAATTGTTACGGATCGATGAGTACTTTATTGCAGCTGCAAATATAATATAATCACAACTTCTATCTCTACCAATTCAACACAACTGAACCAGGACGCATAATGGGTGAGTCCCAGTGTGCTGAACTTGTACGTTTGTTAAATCTGGCTTTCTTCTTGACAAAAAGTTCGTTGAGATCGGGAGGTGATATTTCATCAAACATGCTCTCTAAATCTGGAGGATGATAATGTTGGTTTATCAGAGCAGCCTTCAGGTTTGGACCTAGAAAAATAAAACTTCATTTCAAAAAGGTACAAATCTAACTACTATTAATTTAATATTTTTGCAATGTTTTTTAATATCATAGTGAAATTGAAATGGGATAAGTCTCAAAAAGAAAAAGTTGTACTTTAAATTTTGATATCATTATCTGAACACACCACTAGTGGTCAATCAATTCTTTCTATTTTAAATACCTGAAGCCCATGGAGGAATCCTTTTCTTTGGAGCATCTTCATCGTCGGTTGAATCATCAGATTTCAACCCTGATATGTCATAGGTTTCAAAAGTACTAGGTTTGTAGGTTTTACTTTTAGCTGGAGTCATATCATATCTACAAAATAACAAAAATATTATAAGAATAATAATTCATACATACATACAAGGCAGTACCTTGACCTATAATGGTTTACTTTTATAAATTGTTACTTGGATGGAGAGTTGTCTCATTGCCACTCATACCATATCTTCCTATATCTATATAGCCCTTTACATTTTGCTGGTCTGATTTTTTATCAAATATTCAAAGAATATAACTTCACTTATTTGTTAAACACTTTTAGTGCTGTTCCACAAAGCTAACAAGAAACCCACAAGACAATATGATATTTACAGATAATGCAAACTATGGATGGATGTATGACAATTGGGCATTTTGGTTGATTTTGTATAAAAACTTTGAAACGCAATTTCAGATTATAGTTAAATGTCATTTCTTACATTTTAACACCTTCAAAATCAAATGCAATTCTCATAAATGTTGTTGTAAAAAATTGAAATATATTGCAAGTAATTTATTTAAAATGCGACTAATTTCATGAAACTATTCATCTTGTTGATTATTTCATTAATAAATACATGACATTAATTTCAAAGAAAAGTAAGCAACATCAGAATCGTTGATGCTTTTTGAAATCTACTTGAAAACAGGGCCTATACATTGAACAGAACCAAATTGTTTTTACTTTTGACCACTTACGAGTCTGGATTATGAGGTTTACTACTGGTATAAGTCTGTGTTGTATTCAGACTAGCTACAGCACTAGTGTAAGCAGCCCTAAGAATTTCTTCTTTGGTATTTTTCAAGCTTGTGTTGTGATTATTGATAATCTGTTTCACGGCTTCATCCCGTTCTTTTAGGTCAGCTCGTAGTTTTTCTTCCTCTGCAAGTCTTTTCTTTTCCTGAAAGCAAAAAAGAAAAAAGAAAAAGGGATTCATTTTGAGTTAAACAATATTAAACTAAGACAATGCATAAAATATTCTCATCAGCTCCGTACGGCCTATTTATCCCAATAATAGCTCTCACTCACAGGGTCAAAATCACAAATTGTTTAAACTGCAGGGAATTTGAGCATTTAAAAGTCTAACTTATACACATTAAAGATTTTACAATAACTTTACCCATTTCCATTAAATCAAATAATGCAGTGCCATAAGGACATGTATTGTGTAATGTTATGAAGGACGATAGAATAATGGGTTTGTTATTTATCATTTTGCCAATGCCTTATCAAAACTAAATAACCCCTATGTTGACTTGTATCAACAATTATGTATTCATCTTGGCTATGAAACAGTATATTTGGTTTGAAATATCATCCACTCATCTACAGGATCCCATGTAAACAACTACAGTAAAACCTGGCTAAAGCGAACTTCTTCAGGACTTAAGATTTCTTTCGGTTTTGGCCGATGTTCTGTTTTTTATGGTTCATAATGCATACAATTTGATATGACAGTGCTTAAGAACATGTTTTGTTTATACAGGTTTTCAGTTTATGCAGGTTCGGTTTAGCCAGTTTTCACTGTATAAATAATCATTTCATTTATGAAGGAATCTATATACTCTAATTATGACAGACAATAATTTGAATATTTATGTATTTATACCAGTTCCTTGATCTTTTCCATTCTTTCTTTCAATAGCTGGTCTTTTTGTTTCTTCTGTTCTAATGCTTGCTTTTCTCTTGTAGCCTTCTCTAGAGCCATTTGTTTTTCCCTAGCAATAAAAATAATCAATAAAAATGTGTCACGGTACTTGTCTATCCCAAATTCATGTATTTGGTTTTGATGTTATATTTGTTATTCTCGTGGGATTTTGTCTGATGCTTGGTCCGTTTCTGTGTGTGTTACATTGTAGTGTTGTGTCGTTGTTCTCCTCTTATATTTATGCGTTTCCCTCAGTTTTAGTTTGTTACCCGATTTTGTTTTTTGTCCATGGATTTATGAGTTTGAACAGCGGTATACTACTGTTGCCTTTATTTAAATGTTTATAACATTACAGAAATTATCAAGTTTTTATTTATATCTGATTCCTTTTTGAAATATAACTATTTTCTTTGAAAGGAAAATGAACTTGTTTTTTTCTGGGAACAAATACTGTACAGTTATGAGAGTTCAAGATTCAGGCATGTCATACAAATGTATGAGTTTTTTTTTATTGCATTAAGTTTCTTAAAAAGCAAAATAACGATAAATAAATTGTATTCAGTGTTTTAAATTTTTAAATATTAATCATCAAATTTTAATTGTCATAATGACATTGTATGAAATATTCACTGCTGGATGGCTAGCAACCAACAATAAGTGAAATAGCTTTATGTTTTCTCGATACTGAAGAAACTTAGCAAACCTTTCTTCTCTGATCTTTTGTTGTTCCTTTGCCTTTTCTTCCTCTCTTGCTTCCCTTTCTTCCTGTCTTTCCTTATCTAAAGCTGCCATTGCTGCAACCCTTTCTTCATACTTTCTCTTTTCTTCTGCTACTTTCTTCTGTCTTTCTTGTTCCTCAAAATCTTTCTTCCTAACCATCACCTCCTTCAACATTCTATTTTCTTCCTCCTGGTAAAGAATTATCAAAATTCTTGAATGCTGATACAAGATTTACCAAAAAACAAGACTGTGTCCCTAGTACATGGATGCCCCATCCCAACTCATTTTCTATGTTCAGTGGACCATGAAAATGGGGTTAAATTTCTTATTTGGCATTAAAATTAGAAAGATCACATCATAGGGAACATGTGTACTAAGTTTCAAGTTGATTGGACTTCAACTTCATCAAAAACTACCTTGACCAAAAACTTTTACCTGAAGCGGGAGACGGACGAACTAACAGACAGACCAGAAAACATAATGCCCATAAATGGGCCATAAAAAAATCAACATTTTCATACTTTTGCAAAAGGATTTCTTAAGTATCATTCAAAAGTTAATGTGACCACATGACCACTCATGAAGAGACCGTAGGCAAGATGCACTAGATTTAAAACAATTTCAGTAAACATTGAACACTTTCACAATCTTTCAAGGAAAAAACAAAACTAAACAAAAATAAATAATACGGACCGCAAATTTATAGTAGATATATTTAAAGAAAATTTGAACTCCTTAAGGTGGCTCGGGCCTATTTGAAGTTTCTATCAGAAGTGGTGTATTTTTTGTTATTTTATTCTATACAGAAAGTGAATCGAATTGGTCGAAAAAAAATAGGGGGTCACGGACCATTTCAGCTCAAAATTTTAATTTTAAACAGGTATGTAAAAGGGACCATTGTTCAATGAATTGATAGGGAAAATAGAGGTGTTGACATATTTTTATCGGAATATCAAAAAAACGTTCTATGACACTTGGTCAAAAACTGTAATATAAAAAGCTGAAATAAAGCTTCAAAGAATGAGCAAATAAAAAACATAGGTCACCGATAAGGAAAAAAATTTATTTTGCCTCAAAACCCAAATTTTGGAGGGAAAATGGTGAAAATTGGTGAAATGTCATTTTGAGCCTTTAACAACTACACATAATAACGAAAATATTCTTTAAGTGACATAACTACAATGATTTAACATTTCTAATCAATCAAAATATTTAAAAAAAATATTGAATTTACGACAAATACTTTTCGTGTGCATTGTAATTTATGCGTGAAATTTTGCGCAGTCCAATAGTCCCGATACACCTTAAACATATACAATTTAGACTTTTGATATATAAAATCAAATAGCTGCATTAAATTTTCATTTTTTTTACTATTTATAACAGCCTGAATTCCTAATTTTAACCAAAAACATAAATCATAAAATGCATCTGAAAATTTCATAAACAAAAAGTGTAAAATTTTATTAAGTTTTTTGCACTTTTGCCACTCTTAAATTTATACCTGTTGCTGTATTTTCTGCTGTCGTTCATCTTCCTCTCGTTTTCTTCTTTCTTCTGCCTCATACAACTTCTTCACTCTATCAAAAAAAAAAAAAAAATCAAATCTTTAGAAGGTATGCAATTTTTATATTTTGAAGAATATAAACAGCAATTTGACTCAATTTAAAAATCAACAAAATAATTTTTCTGTTCATTGATGATTTTTAGATGAAAAATTTTCTTATTAAATACCTCTTTTGATAAAAGAATGAAACAATGTTTTTAAAGTTAATGAACAGAAAATTTGCTGTGTTGTCTTGACTGTATTCAAGATTTTACAATGTGATATGTTTTTGCAATGTACATTTTTGTGAACCCCTCCCCCTCTTTCTGACGCACACATTTATAATATTGTCATTATAGCCCCTTCCAATGTTTTGTATTATGAGGCAATTAACAAATTCAAGGTCTTCTGTACCTCAAGTGTTGTTTTTCTTGGTCCTCTTTTGCCTTTTCTTCTTTTTGTTTTTCAGTAAGATGTCTCTTTTCTTCCAATTTCTTCATTAATTTTTCTCTTATTTCTTGGTCTCGCTTTGCTTTCTGTTCTCTTGCATCTGCAACTTTCTTCATCTTTTCATCATTTTTCCTACAAAAACAAGTAAAAGACATAAGGACGAAAGGGCGCAATAACTACATAAGTAAACCGCCTACCAAATTAATAACAACAAATAAGGTATAAAGAACGGATACTTAGCTGAATAGTTTACACTTATTTTTGTAAAATTTTGTAAAATGTCAAATTGAATTATGATCTATATATGAATCTCTTAGTTCTGACCTGTTGATGCCAGGGTGATCAAAGAATGATGATACAACGTTGCAAAACATTTAAGGGATTAATAAAAGAAACAACATACATGAAATTGTGTAACAACATAAACCTAAAAGTCATATTCAACAAAGATACAAGAACTTAAAGAAAATATGTGAATTATTAGTTATCATTATGTGCAAACAAATAGGAAAATGAATCAGTTCCATAAAATAGTCAATTCAAATATATATTTAATAATCACAAACCGATCATAATCCTGTTTTGATTTTTGATATTGTGGTAAAGAGATAATTCAAGTGTAAATTATACACAAATGTACCAACAATCATTTTCACATCTGTAGGCATAGCCAAAAAGCAAGGACAAGACCAAAGTTCATAGTTAGCTATATATGTTTTGACCACATAGTGGTAGGAGGGTATACAAATAAAAGAACTAAAAGAACATTCAAGAAACAAAATTCAAAATGGATATTTTACATACTTTCTTTGTTCTTCTATCTTCTGATGCATCTCCACTTGTCTTCTTTGTAATCTTTCCTGCTCTTTTCTCTCTTTCTCCAACAGATCTCTCTTTCTTTGCTCATGTGCTTGCTGTAATTTTGTAAAACATTGATATTAAAAAAGAAATGATAATTTCTTAAAACATTTTAACCATAATCCAATAAAGAATTTATTGCCTTTTGGTGTGGTCATGCCATGGGGGTCATTTCTTTTTCTTTACATTATTTAAAGAATGCATACACTTTGAATCATTTAGAAATGTATCTATGAATGAAAAGTGATGTCGGATATACATGAATGAGTAACCCAAAAACATTTATTAACAATAGACATCTATTTAATATACCAATCTTTAAATATAATACAATCAAAGACCTGCTACCAACACAAAAATCTACAGATAACACAAACAATGACATGATGTAAAAAAAACCCTGACAAACTCCCAACTTGAAAAAAGCACCCTCTGTTTTATTTCCATCAGAGGATTGATAAAATGCTTAATAAAATTACAGTTTGGAGTCCTTAAGAAATGATGCCACAAGCCATCCATAAAAAAACAAGAAAATGTCATTATAATGCCATTACTTTTTAACAGGTGTTTTTTACTTATCTTCTAACAATACATGCAATAGTGATATCTGTGATCTACAAGCCTGCTCTATATTGTACATATAGATGGAAAAATATATATATCAGTCTGTTCCAAACTATTTAGGGTTTGTCTGACCAGAAAGAACAAGAAAATTCGTCTTTTTTCAACTTAAAAATCTGACTGAAAGATTTTTTTGTCTGAAATTTTGTTAGACAAAGTATACACTGATATATCCTTTATTATCGCTATTTTGGGCATTTTTCCTTTGATCTTTTTTTGTGATTATTTCGCATATCATGCTACTCGCTTGATGGAAAATTATAGCTGAAAACTAAGGAGGCACATGGTGTTGCTAATGAAATTGACACGTCGTCATAGGTAAATATGGCGATAAACAGAGTGTCTTTGAGCATCTCAACCTGATTGCTATTCTCACTTTCGCCGTACTGGCTCAAGGGAGAAAATCAATCTCATTGAGAAGATCAACAATAATCTATAATTATCAAATCTTAGGCATGGAATATCAACGATACAATACATACCTTTGGTGTTAATTTTTTAACAGGACTGTTTCTCTTAATGAAAGACTTGACAATGCCTGGCTTGTTAGAAAGAACTACTTTCGAGCTCAGATTATGCTGGAAGGTTTTGATATTTGGCTTCGGTCTTATCGCCTGTAAAAATAAAGTTATCACTATTTATAGCCTGTAACAACTTAGGAAAACATGAAGCTACAAAATAATTTTTTTTTGTTAATTTAAATTTAAAACTGAATTGTTTTCCAACAGATCATCATTATATAAGTTCAGATCCGAGGTATTTTTTCAAATGATCATCATTATGTAAATTGAGATCTGAGGTATTTTTTTTAATGAGAAGACAGAATATTAAAAAGAAACCTAACAGGTCCACATATAGTCGGGAACAACAGATTAGTATCAATACAATAAAGATCCTGATAGGGGATTGTAGAAAAATTTTAAATAATTTGTTTGCTAAAGCCTAAACTTGATTTACAAGAAAATGATATAAGTTTATGGTGGTTTCAGTGAAACTGAGCAAATATAATTGAAACTCCAATGTTATGGAACACTTTTGTAAATTATGATCCAATTAAGTATGCAATATGAATACAAGCAGATGTTGGGTATATTTCAAATGAGATAGCAAACCAACATTATCTTTAATAGAACAATGTACCTTGTCTTTAGGGCATACTGGAGAATCATAGTCACTACTACTGCTGGCACATTCCCTAAAATGACAGAGTGAAAATATAAGAATACTTAATAGTTACTAAACTCTGTAATAGCGCAATCTAGTCAACAAAAAATAAAGAAAAGTGGAAAATATGGCATTTTTACTTTAATACTATAGTTAAACAAGAATGTGTCCACCAGTACACAGATGCCCCATCCGCACTTTCATTTTCTATGTTCAGTGGACCGTGAAAATGGGTGAAAATCTCCAATTTGGCATTAAAATTAGAAAGATCATATCATAGGGAACATGTACACATACTAAGTTTCAAGTTGATTGGACTTCAACTTCATAAAAAACCACCTTGACCAAAAACTTTAACCTGAAGCAGGACAGATGGAGGGACGAACGGACGCAGACCAGAAAACATAATGCCCATAAATGGGCCATAAAAATATGAATGTCTAAGGAATATAACTCTACCTCCAAAATAATTTATCTGTACAAGTAAATAAAAAGTTGTAAAAAGATTACATATGACTGACCAAACACCATCAAATAATATCTCAAAGAAAAGAGATGAACTAACAAAGACAATCAATAAAATCACAAAATCCATATACTTCGAACATTACCTACTTGACTTAAATGTAGTTTACTTAAAAGTTTGATTGACATGTGTGTCTACTAGGTGAACCAAAAAATCATATGTTCTCTAAAATAATATTAAATCCGACAATGAGGTCAGGCTGGAACACAGAAGTTCACCAAATTGTATTTTGGATTTTATGGAAATATTACAACAAGAATTTCATGTACATTGTAACTTCCTTTCTCTAATTTTTGTGCTATTGTCACATTTCCTGACCAGTGTGAGAAAACTTTTCTCTAATTTTGTGCTAGTTCACATTTCCTGACCAGTGTGAGAAAACTATTTCTCTAATTTGTGCTATTTCACATTCCTGACAGTGTGAGAAAACTTTTTTTTTATTTGTGTGCTATTTTCGAATTTCCTGACCAGTGTGAGAAAACTATTTCTCTATTTTTTGTGCTATTTCGAATTTCTACATGTGAGAAAACTATTTCTCTAATTTTGTGCTATTGTCACATTTCCTGACCAGTGTGAGAAAACTATTCTCTAATTTTTGCTATTTCACATTCCTGACCAATGTGGAAAACTATTTCTCTAATTTTTGTGCTATTTTCGAATTCCTGACCAGTGTGAAAAACTATTTCTCTAATTTTTGTGCTATTGTCACATTCCTGACAAGTGAGAAAACTATTCTCCTTACTAGTGAAATATGTTCTCTACAAATGATTGTTGAAATTTGATTGTGACGTTTCTTGTTTTCTGAATTTTCTTATTGTGACGTCATGATAAGCATCCATGCCTGATGACGTCACATCAAAAGTACACAACTTTCCTCAAATGTTTGAAAAGGAAGGATAAACGTCATAATAAAAACAGATTCCACCACTGTAACTCGTGTATTACAATATTTCTCCACTCTCAACAATTCAATTTTAATTATTTAAAAAGATTGGCAAGCCTTGCACTTTAAATATTAAAATTTAACTGTCTCGAGTGGAGAAATATTGTAATACACTTGTTGTAGTTGTGGAATATTTATTTCTCATCATGTTTCTCATACTTACTCATCCGTAAACTGTTTTGTTTCATCTGAAAATAACAAATAAATTAAGATTAATAATAGTTGTCATCATAAAATGCAGTCTTTTTTTTTTTTAGATGTCCATGCAGTTTTGAAATCAATGTATCAAAAGTATCTGATTTTAAATTGAAACAATATTCTTTCGAAATATTTTACAATACTTGTGATTTGGGAAGAGTGAAAAATAAAAGATCTGCTTGAATTTTCATATGTATGTATAAGCACTAATTTTTATGGGATTAAAATATTGTTGTTTGTCTCAATATAAGATTTCATGGGAATTTAATATCGTGGTTTCCACTAAATGGAAAGGATATTATGTGTAGGTTAAATTTTCGTGGGGTTTTTAATTTCGTGGATATGTTCTTTCCCCTGAAATAAACAAAATTAAATTCTCTGCAAAAAATTCTGCTTTTACAGTTATTTGAAGTTACATTTACCTTGTTTCCCTGACAGGAAGGTACTATTGCTGATAGGTAAACCAACAGACATATCTGACATCTAAAACATAGAAATCATTTGTGGTAAACAAGTATGTTAATCTGTTCCATCAATTCACAAGAACATGTGACAGTGCCTATATGACATTGTACCACATTAACCACTTCATTATTGCAAGTTTAACAAAACCTGAAAACTGTTCCAAGCCTAAGTTATCAAGAATTTTCATAGTTCCTTCATAATGAACATGTGTACCAAGTTTTTAGTTGGTGTGACAGCAAAAAGAACCCTATACCAAAACTTGAACCTGATATAGGACTGATGGACTTACAGATGCACAAAACAGAAAACCACATGTCCCCATATTATTGTTGGCGAAGCATAAAAATAACTTAAATTAACTCTTTTTCACTATGTTCTATTTCAATGATTTCTTTTTAAAATATAAGTTAGTAGGTCAAAGATTACCGGATAAGGGACAATCGCTACATGTGCATGCAATAACTTCATCATTCTGTGAATGACTAGTCTGGTTATCAACTCCTTTTTATTAATCCTAATAACATTTGTTCTTATGTTGCGCATGTGTACCAAGTTACAAATTGATGTGACCACAAAAAGAACAAAACCAAAACTTGTATATTATAATTACATTAGATGTTTTTTCATTATGATACTTTATTCTGATTGCTAACTGCACATCACATGTTATTCCTAAGCAATTGCATTGCTCAATAAAACTTTCATTCATGATAACACGTGGTCCACAATAAAGTGCACAGGTGACTTAAATAAAACAATAATAAAATTCGTGTTTCATGATCATTGCTAAAAAAATGTAATTATAAGTTGAATGCTTCTTTTTGTAACTTCATAGGTTGTAAAACGTTGACCGTGCGCAAATTTTAGTATGAAGCGCCTCTGCGCTTCAACAAAATGTACTTCGGTCAACGCTTTTACATCCCATGAAGTTACAAAAAGAAGCATATCAATTCTTAAAATAAGATTCTTTCTATCAAATTAAAGAACCTTAGTGAGCACGCTCACATACCCCACGTCCACATTGTCATTGGAGAAATTAAATAGTATAAGAAAAAAAAAATTGTATAAGAAAAAATATTCAATAATAATTTCCTGTCAATATACACATCTACATAGATGTCTTATTATCTACAAAATTTCATGAAATTCTGTTGTTGTTTTCCCGAGATTGAGATGACAACGTTTGCAGAAGTACATTGAAGCAAATAAGTTCAAAGGGCGTAACTCCTAGAAATAAAATTGAATCATAATTTCCCGTCGATATGCACAACTACATAGTATTCCTTATTATCGAAAAGGTTTCATGAAATTCTGTGTGTAGTTTCAGAGGATTTGCGATGACAACTGTTTGCAGTAGTACATTGAAGCAATAAGTTCAAAGGGCGTAACTCCTAAAAAAATATGAATAGCAATTCCGTCGATATGCATCAACTACATAATATGTCCTTATTACTGAAAAGGTTTCATGAATTCGTTCTGTAGTTTCAGAGGAGTTGCGATGACAAGAAACAGGACTGACGGACGGGTCAAAAACATTATACCCTCCGCAACTTCGTTGCGTGGTATAATTATCAATCCTCTATAATTGATATTTGTTCTTATGTTGCAAGCATTTTATAAAGGAAAGTGAAGTTGCCGATGGGGATAATTCTAAATTGTTGTTCACTTCTTCCTCATAAAGCAGAAATTCCAATGCATAAACTTTTTCTGTGGCAAACATTAAGTTAATGGTATTGCAAATAAGAAAAGATAACCCCTTTAGGAAAGTTCAATTCGACAGTTTCGTCTACTTAATGAACTTACATCAGTTTGATCTAGGCAACTTTCTTGATATAGACATGTCTGCTTCATCATCTGATAACACTCTCTTTTGGTTTTCGTTCTAAAAATATTGAAACAAATAATGATATAATATTTATACTAAGAACAATAATGGATGCTTAGCAATCCCCAAAATGCTGTTTTAATAAGTTGCCCCACAGCCAGGGGATCCCAATTATTCTAAATTATACAAAATTGAATCGTTAATGAATATGTTCACAGATTCTATGGTAAACCAGTATATCCCTAAAAGGCAACTATCAGTTGATGAGGTGATGGTTCCATGGAAAGGACGACTGTCTTTTAAGCAGTATATGCCAGCCAAGCCTACCAAATGGGGAATAAAAATGTGGGCGATAGCTGAAGCTAATACAGGATATGTTTCCTTCTGTCAGGTATACAGTGGGAGGATAAATGGTGTCGCAGCTCATGGTCTGGCAAACCGTGTAGTCAAAAATTGTATTGAAAAGGCAAATGTTATAGGGCAAGGGTACCATATTTATATGGACAACTATTTCACTTCTCCCACCTTATTTACAGACTTGTTTGAACATTCTAACACTGCTGCATGTGGGACTGTAAGAATAAATAGAGAGAGCTTCCTAAAGATATTATGAAGAAAAACCCTGAAGGTGTAATTAATCGTGGGGACATGCAGTTTAGACAGAAAGATGCAGTGGCTGCTGTTGTATGGAAGGACAAAAAAAATGTAAACTTAATTTCAAGCATACACGATTTCTCAGTAGGTGCAGTGCAGAGGAATGTGCAACAAGCAGATGGTATTTTTCAACGACAAGAGATACCATGTCCACAGATGATCTCTGATTACACACAGTACATGGGAGGAGTTGATAGGGCTGACCAGTACATCCAGTACTATGTTTTCCAACACAAAACACTGAAATGGCCTAAAAGGATTTTCTTCACAATGATAGAAATGTTGAAATTTGATGCCTTTAGGCTTTTTCTGGCTTCTCCTCATCATCAACCAGGCCCTGGTAAGAGACCAACAACCTTTTTGAAGTTTTCCAAGGCAGTAGCAGCAGGACTGATAGCTGGATATACAGGTGGTTCAGTTCGTAAAGGCCGCCCATCACTTGTCCCGGTTGATGACCGTCTTACACAGAGACACTTGCCAGGTTCCTTTGGAAATAAAAGTTGGTGCCATGTCTGTCACATGAGAGTGAAAAACAATCAACAAGAGACGCGTAGACAAACAAAATTTGGCTGTCTAGATTGTGGAAAGCACCTCTGTCTCCCAGAGTGTTTCACGGTGTTCCATTCTGTTAAAAATTACTGTTAGTGTTATAGCTGTGTTGTTAGTTCCAGACAATTTTGAATTTATTGACTTTAACCGTTTCAATTTGCGAATTTATTTATTTATAAACTATGAACAAAACTAAAGAATAACTGATGAAGGATATATTTAAAAAGATGGTATCAAGAGACATTTTAAAATAAAGAAGGAATTTTATAGAGAGATCAGGACAACAAATAGTAGTTAACTGGACAATGAAAAAAAAATTAAAGACTTGAAAAGAGGCAAGTAACAAAAAAATTTAAAACTGTTATTTTTGTTTGTTACATAACCTTATAGCAGTTTAAAAATTAAATCAAAATAATATTATTTTTTGGTCAAATATCTAATTGTTCATTTGATTTTGATTTTTTTAAAAGTATTTTTTTTTTTATCTGCTTAAATTGCTATTAGGTTGCATGCCTGTTACTTAGTTTGAAATGAATATTTTCAAGGAAGGTAATTTACTTTGACAAGTACAGAGATTATTTGTTTAATCATTG
This sequence comes from Mytilus edulis, assembly GCA_019925275.1. Taxonomy (NCBI): domain Eukaryota; kingdom Metazoa; phylum Mollusca; class Bivalvia; order Mytilida; family Mytilidae; genus Mytilus; species Mytilus edulis. Next base: position 37,331,697 of record CM034357.1, read on the forward strand.
AACAAGTACAAATTTTTATTTGTCATAGAACCGTAACAAGAAATTCTGTTTTACCCAAGTTACTTAAAAACATACGGCAACGTATTTAAAAAGAGTTGTCGTCCGCCAAATTACAATTGAGTTATCTCTCTTTAATTGTTGTTGACATGAACGACGCTTTGCAAATGGCGGATTTCAATCGCTGGTAATTCTCGTGTTGTCGGTCGTTTATCGTCTTCCCAATCAGTTATGGTGTTGTCATAGACATTTCATCTTATTCTTTGAAACAAAATGAAACATAGAACGTAAGTAAATATCTCAGAAAGGGAACGGTCAGAAGAAACTCTCCCCTTCGCAGACATGTATTTGTAAACATTCAGTTATAAAAAAAAAACGCGTTCGTCATAGACCTAAACTGTTGATATTTCTTCCGTTTCATATCGCTCTAACCACACCACAACTCAAAACAAGTAGGGTACGACTTAACCTTAAAATATTTTAACGAAAATCGATCTCAAATAGCGGTAATTGCTGTTTGAAGTTCCGAGGCGATTTTTTTATGAGCACATGTCAAATTAATCCCGGCCACGAAACTGCTCGTGCTAATAAATCTCCGGCTATACGAACGTGCCAAAAAAAACAATTCCGTACTGAAAGTGTTAATAAACTTACATCAGTTTGATCTAGGCAACTTTTCTTTGATATAGACATGTCTGCTTCATCATCTGATAACACTCTCTTTTTGGTTTTTGTTCTAAAAATATTTAAACAAAATATGTACATATTTATATAAATAAGACTAAGAACAATAAAGGATGCTTAGCAATCCCCAAAATGCTGTTTTAACAAGTTTCTGTTTTAGTCACTGTAAAACCTGTAAAATCCTATATAAAATCATTGATAGCCCTACAATTGGGAAACATTATGATACTAAACTTGATGTTCACATTGAAGTGGTTTTTTTCCCCGTATCAATGGCAAAACTGGTTGCATAGCCACTCACACAACTTAATATTTTCTTATATCATAAGCCACAGATATGTACAAGCCAGCATTTAAAACCTTTCAGCAAACAAACTGAAAACTACTTGCAATGTTTAACAATCCTGAGTATTTAAATAATGAGCATGTGAAAAAAAGTTTCAATTCGTAAAGACAGATAGACAAAAATGCCAACTTTATATTTAGAAACCAACCAATCAAGACTGAGTACAAAACTTGTGCCTGAAATGCCAAATACATTTTTTAAATTGGTTGTTTTTAAAGTTTAATGACAGTTAAACAGACTACTGTAAAAGCAGAAATTTTCTTGGAGGATTTAATTTCATTTATTTCGTGTAAAGAATATATCCAAGAAAATTTAACATACATCTAATTATTCTAATATCACTGTCATTTACTGGAAACCATGAAATGTAATCCCCATGAAATCTTATATAGAGACAAAACCACGAAATTTTAACCCCATGAAAATTTATGTTTCTACAGTATTCATTTGTGAGCAAAAAATAGATGCTGCCAAAAAACTCTTATAAAAACCTTAACTAAAGGGCGTACAGGAACCTTTAGTTGTTAATGTCCATGTCATTTGTTGGTTTGTGTGGAGAGTTGTCTCGTTGGCAATCATATCATATATTCTTTTTGATATAGATTAACAATACCTTGTTCTTGGTGGTGGATTTTCTGGTTTAACAAATCGCTCATCTTTTTCACTCTGTTCATCCGAAGACATTGTTGATGATTTAGGTGGTCTCATCTTTGACCGTGTTCTTGGAATACTAGTCTCAGACTGTGATTTAGAACAGATACCAGAATCCTCATTTTCAGAGTCAACCTTACTCGAGTTTTTCTTCTGTTTTGTCCTTGTGCTGGCCCTCACAGGTTTAATGTCATTCGTGAAAGCACAATCATCTTCCGTAGTATTAGCACTAAGTCTTTGATGTTCTTTAGATTTGGGTGAATCACAATCACTGATCAACATGACTTCGTCATCACTTAAGTCAGCTGATGACTGATCCTGACTAGATTGATGTTTATTACGTGTTTTCGTTCTGGTTTTTGACTCAGATTCTGTCTTGGGTTTCCTTGTTTTTGTTCTGGTACTTCTCTGTGGTTTGTCATCTTCTGATGTATTATCAAGATCTGCCACCGAACCCTGTGATGATGTTGCTGATTTGTCTGATGTGACGGATGAAACACTATCGGTATTCTAAAGTTTACAAAAAAAAGTATAAATCAACATTAAAGGAGGCAAGTAAAAAATGCCAACGTTAACGCTGAATGACTTATTGCATGCACCACTGAAGAGTAGACTAATAAAAAAAAAGTTGCTTTCTTGTTTTTATTCAGAGGAGGCAAATTAGCAATATAGAATAAAAAAAATACTTTATTATACACAATTTTCTCTTTGGAACATATCAATCTGCACTAAAAATCTTTCCTAAATACCTGTACGAAGACCAATATTCTGATTTTTATGTGTCTGAACAAATTTACAAATTATACTAGTCTGAATAAAATTTTAGAACTCTGTTGCAGACCACATTGAGTACATTTCCCAAATGATAAGCTGTCTATTATTTCTTTGTTGATGTTGAGATCTTTTTGTTGCTAGCTGTTTTTGTCTGTCTTTTATTTACTTGCTTTAATTCAGGATTTCTAGAAAACTAGCTTTAGCACTCCAGATTTTGTGACAAGCAATTTAATCTATCTAGTCCATAGCTTACTTCTGGGTGTGTTTCAGGTTAGGCAAATATCATTTAGATATACATTTTTTTTTTATCACTGCAGTGTTTCCCAAACTCTGTCTGACAAACAAAAAATCATTCCGTCACACAGAATTTCAAGGATTTTCTGGTTGAATATATAGAAGAAAATTTCAAATTTCTTTCTGGTCAGACAAACCCTATAACAGGTTGGCACAGACTGTCACTGTAAGCATTTTATGACTTAATTTAAGACATTTTCATCTTAAAAATAATTACCTGTGAACCCTTCTTCAACCGTAGTCTTGTACGTGTACGGACAGGTTTTTCTTCTGGACTCTGTGCCTATTAAATCATATAAAAGCATAATGAATAATGTCAAGTAGAAAGAATATGACAGATGTATTTCTGTTGACAAATATCAGTAAAAAAAAAATATTCAGTATTTTTTCAGTTATTCTTTTGGGTGTTTCTATGGTTAATTTTAGATTTAAGATTCATTATAAACACAACTTGTGTGAAGGTGAATGGTTAAAATTTACTTCATATCATACAATAGTATTACTGTGGATTTTTTTTTTTCATGATTACCAAATTTCTTGGTAGAATTAAAACTAACATGTTAGTGGACATCTCCAGGGTTTCCCCTGGGTCAATTATTTTTTTCGCCACCTCTTTCGCCAAAACAATATATTTTTCGCCACTTTATTATTTTTTTCGCCAAGTAACATAACTATATTCGTTGCATGCATTTTAAACAACTTTTGTAAATGAGGGGGCCACTTTACTTTTAATAATAAAGAAGATATAAGTCCTGGAATATAACAAAATTAATGGCCATGTTTTGATTATATAATACCAGTATAGTTCGTAGGGAAAGTTTCTTTAAAAGAAAAATACTGATGTGGCTGTTTGTACTAAGAAGTGGTTTTTACAACAAAAGAAAGGCTTTTATCACATGAAATTGATCCCTCATTTTATGTGGTCATAAAATTGAAGAGCTACTCTCATCCGAGGGGTTGTTCCCAACCTTTTGGATAGATTTCTTCATAACCACAGTTTTCTTTTCTTGACCATCGTAAATGAAAAAGTTGAGACGTAAAACTATGCTTGAAACACGTGTGTCACTCAAACGACTTTAAAGTAGTCTCCCTGATCAATTATCTATATTAAAGTCAAAGGATAATTAAAGTTTTAAATCGGAGATTTTTCTTGCTTTTGAACATTTTTCGTCACAACAACTGCTTTCTTTTATAAACTATCTTTAAAAGGAGAGGAGACGTCAAAAAAGTTCTTCAAACACGTGCGTCACAAAGTGGTAAATAAATTCTGTATGTGACATTTAGCGGAAGCCATTTGACCATATCGTTTTGTCAATCAATTCAGTCAACACCTTTATTAATTAGTCCTTTGTTGTCGATAGCTATAAAATGCAATCAGCTGATTATTGATTTTCTGTCCAAATCTTAATGAGGTCAAGGTGAATTCCGAGTATTGTCTGATCTGGTAAAGTCCGAGAAATTCGAAAAAAAGTAAATAAACAAGATGGAGGAAAATAAAATCGTTCTATATATTTCTTTCGCCAAATTCTTTCGCAAATGACGAATTTTTATCGCCACAATTAATATTTTTTCGCAAATTGCGAAAATGGCGACCGCCAGCGGAAACCCTGGACATCTCATTTCATGGTTTTGTTGAAGTTTTCAAACAGACTTATTCTTTAATAGACTTAGTGAGTTAAATTCTATTGATAATTTGTCATTTATTGAACATCTCATTTCAAGGTTCACCCGTACCCACGAAAATTAATAATAATGATCCACAGTATCTCCATTAGTGGCATTACATGCAATGATCATTTAAATAAAATTTCAATGTTGCACAATGATGTGTTTCTGTTCATAAGATACTAGATCTTTTTCCAATGAAATATTAAAACATTTTTGTATCATAGCAAAAATGTCAAATAAATAATTAATCACCATGCAGGAGTTGATCTTTAGAATCCATAATATTGTACTATTTCTACTTTTCAGTAATAAAGATAGCACTCCAATTTACAAAATGATGGACCCTTAAATTTTTGATAACTGAATATGCATAAATATTAAATTACCTTTGACTGGGACAAATCATCTGAAGATTCTGATTCTTGACGCATTGACTTCTTGGCTGCTGTCTCTACAGCATGTAAAGCAGCCACAGACAAACGTTTAATAGAAGACAGTCTTGATGAAGAATTCAAAGTTTTACCATGTTTAAGTGATTTTCTAACACTATTTCTTGGCTTTTTATCCTGTGACTCTGAACTGTCTTTGACTATTTTTTCAGGACTCTCTTGAATGGTTTGTGTATTGTTTGGAGTAAAAGGTGTATTGTCATCAGAAAGTGCTGCCTTTACAACTGTTGCAGGTGTTGATGGAGAAGTAATTATCATTTCTGGTGTTTCTTGGACAATCATGTCTTTATCATTTGAGGATTGAGGCGTTTCTGTCTCCTTGGCATTATCTATCTGCGGACCTTTGGGGGTTTCCATCTCCTGTGCATAATCAAACTGAGGATCTTTACAGGGAGTTTCTGTATCCATATCACACACTTTATCTGTTGACATTTTTACACTATTCACTTTGTTAATAGGTGTTAGATTAGTATCTTCATTTTCAGGTTCTATTAAATTTTCTTTTACAGGTGTTTTGTTTTCCGCCATTTGTGATTCTATTTGTTTTGTGAATGACATAACTGGTTCTTTAGTTGTTTCTGTTTTGATCTTCACATTTTTTGTGGTACGTGTGTTCCTTTTTGGTCTGGCGGTGGTGGTAGTCCTTGACGTAGCTCTGGTTCTGTAGGACCTGTTTGGTGGAGAGCTTAAACTGTTCTCTTCCACGTCGGCTTCCTCGCCATCGTCAAGTCTTAGACTATAAAACAAAATATGAATTAAGCAAAATGATCTACATTTCAGAGAGCACTTGAAATATAATGACGGCTTTATTGATCATGAATTTAAATAATGTTCAAAAGTGTGTAGATCAAGACTGAACTAAAGATATAGCCTAAGTTTATCTGACATTATCATGATATAAACATCCTAGAAAATAAGGTTAAGACAATGTTAACCCTGCCAGACTAACATGTACAATAATTAAATACATCAAATATATTTGACCTTATGACTACAGTATCTGAGAAAAAGACTAAATCAGGAAAAATCCAATGAATGGACCATGTAATTAAGAGATCAAGGTCACAAGACAAGGTTTATCAGACGGACATGTACACCTAAAAATCATTCCAGCCAAAAAATTGACCTTCTGCTTAAAACATTAGAGAAATGGAACCTGCAGATACTACAAGTATTCTATTACATGTCAATTTATATATTTTATTAACCTTTGTCTTTTTGAAGATGGCTCAAACACGTCTTCAGAATCTGAAAACTTAGTTGGTCTTTTTGCTTTTCTCCCTCTCTTCTGTGAAGGTGTTTTCGGTAAGAGCTGTATCTCAGGCCTGCAATAAATAGTGATTTCTTTTGAACATTTACTTGCATGTACAATAAAAAAAGATTTGGATAGGATAGAGAATCCAAATTAGTGTTTGTGTTAATTTTAATCATAACATTGATATTCTTTTTTGTTTTTGCAAAAAAAAAAATAATTGCATGCTTGCAGGGATAGCAAAAGGTAGGTTTTTTCCCCTTTATAAAAAAAAAAGTTTCTGAAAGTCCAAATGACATACTTGTTAGTGCTGACAACAACCCTTAAATTTCAATACTTCATGTCTGTTTTAATTGAAACGAACATCTTTTCTTCTTATTTTTTAAATATGAAACTAGGGACTTTGCTCTTTTGAGTAAAATCTTAATTATAGTCATATCTAAAACCATAACCATAAAAATATTATTGTACTAGTATTTCAATAGACGTCAAGACTTTAATATGAGAACAGACACCTAAAATAAATAAATTGATAATTGCAGGTAGTTTGTTACAAAAATTCTTTCCCCAACATCCAATAGAGTTTTGAAATTTTCTGGTGTAGGTGATAGCGATTTTAATAAATGCAACATAATGTGTTACACTCTGAATTCTAAACAAAGCTTACCCAACAACCAAAAAATTATGTTGCAAAAATTCTTTCGAAACATCCAATAGAGTTTTGAAATTTTCTGGTGTAGGTGGTAGCGATTTTAATAAAGGCAGCATAATGAGTTACACTCTGAATTCTAAACAAAGCGTACCTAACTGCAGTGTGTCCCAAACTCTGTCTGACAGACCTTTCAAGATTTTTTGGTTGAATATATTATTAAAGAAAATTCAAATTTCTTTTTCGGTCAGACAAACTCTAAAACAGTTTGGCACAGACTGTTACAGCCAAAAATAAAACATTTTAGATGCCAGGCTTACATATTGTACTTGCTTCCAGTCAAACTTACTTTGCAAACGTCTTTTTACATTCAAACAACAGTTCATGCAACCAGTCCATTTCTTTATCAAATTCAGCTAAGGCATCATTGACTTTAGCATTTATTGAATCCAAAGCTGAAAATCCCAAGTTGTGTGGATACAACATTGTATCACCTGACTTCTTCTTGTCTGCCTTCTTACCTTTCATCTGAAAAAAAATCAGAATATTTTATAAGTGTCCAAAGATGGACAAAATAAGAATAAATAATAAAATTGGGTCCAGAGTTCTCGAAAAGTGTTGGTTCTATGGATTTTACCACCTAAATATTACATAGGACTGACACAATTTTAATACTTTTCAATAGAAATATTAGTGAGGACCAGTAAATTTTCTTCAAGGACCACCAGGGAAAAAAGGATTTGGCGAACTCTGTTGGTGTTTACCAATCAACAATTATATTTGCATGTAGACCAAGGTTCCTTTAAAATTTGTATGTCCCTGGCAGTTTTAATGTTGGTTAAAATAGCATTTCTTTGCTGAGTAGAATGTTTATCAAATGTGTTTTTAGCATCACAACCATCTGATTGATGTTCTGATAACAACTTTCCACTTTTCTATAAATGGCAATGCAGGTATTATAGGCATGAGCCATATCGCAGTTATCTGGTATTGAATATCGTACAACCTGTTCATTGTTCAATCAAACTATTATCACTTGTTAATAAGCCACCTGCCAGGTTAATCCTCTTGCTGCCAATTGTTTTTCAAGGTTGCATTTTGTGGGTCAGAAAAGATGACAGCTTGATGTCCGATGTCAAACAATGACTTAATTCGAAAATAACAAACATCGTTACATGACCGTTACATTTGAAACCAATTGAAGAAAAATATAACATTGTTTGAAATTTTTTCTTTTCTTTAAAAAAGATACAGCAATGAGAAGTTTGCATAAATCAAAACATGGACATTAAGTGTCCCTCAAGCAGTCAGAACAACCGACGTGGACATATATATATGTGTCAATCTGGCATCATGAGGGGTAAAATCTACATATGTTGCATAATAAGGTAATGTCATTTACACTGAAAAAGCTTATACTGATGTTTTTACGCATTCAATAACAAACATTTGATAACAATTGTTGTACATTTTTCACTCATGATCATTTTATTGTCTTCAATTGAAGGACGAAAGGAGACCCCAGGAAATGCGATATTTATTATACTCCCATCAGGAGGTTCAAATGTATGCAAATTGACCCACCGACCAGCATAAATTATATGTACATTCATACTAAAATAACACTCTTCTCAGAAATCTTCGTACAACAGAGATGCCATGGATAGAAAGGGTAAACAGTTTATGATTTGCATTCTTACTTTAAGAATCGGATTTCATATTGTTGTTTGATGGATTTGAAAAGATAATATTGCTATCAAAATGAAATTTGTTCGCTGCCGAAAAATTATTTAATAATCGAGAAAAGATTAAAATTGTCATTTTATGAAGTATTTACAGATAAAACCGTACTTCTAAAAGTTTGCATTTGTTTTTTTAATGCAGTGACTGATTTAAAAATCTACAACTTTGAACTTAATAGTCTACATGTCTTTCTTGTTTAATTTTTACCCTCTTGTCGATAAACGACTTCCCTCGGAAATTTTAAATATACTGCGAAACGACTGTCCAATCAAATCGGGTCATTTATTGCAAAGCTATCAAAAATTGTTTCCGAATATATTTATTTGCACTAGAAAAGTATATTATCTAGATAATTTTAAAATAAAAATGAAGTTATATATTTTAAAGAAGATAAATATACAAAATGTCACCATTTAAAAAAAAATATACGAAAATAAGTTTCGTAGCTTAACTTATAGAATATACTTCCGTCATCTTACCACAGAAAACAACCCACTCAAAAAATATGTCAAAAGCAGGCGATTCAAACAATACTAGCCAAAGTTATAAATTGGTTGTAGTAGGTGGAGGTGGTGTTGGGAAAAGTGCCTTAACAATACAATTTATACAGGTGATTATGGCAGTATAATTTTAGCACAAGATCAGTGCAACCATTTGTAAACATTGAAACCACCTTACCAATTTATGCAATGTATGTTACACATAGTATATCAATTTTGACATATATCCAGTTATATCATTCAGTTGGTTGTTGGAACAATTATGAATGAGTAGCTAAACATGCTAAAGCCGTAAAGGTAGACGCTAATCTTCAATGCATGTAGTCATTGGGACCTTTCAGAAAACTCATTACTTGAAAGGTATCTTAGCCAGATCACAAGTATAACCTAATTGTTATTGTCCATCACTTCAGGACATCACAGACATAACCTTTAAAAACAGAGTAATAAGAGATAATGTCTGACGCTTCAAAAGCAAAGCCAAAGAGATTGTTGTGTGATGTTAATATTTCAAGTGTGATGAATAAAAGTATTTACACTTTTGGTATTTAGCTGAATCTTGCCTCCGAATGACCTTAGATCTACTCCGAATCACCTTTTGACGTCAAGCAACAATCACTTTTAAATTGTGACGTCAAATATTTTAAATTATGATGTCAAAGTTTACGGGAACCTGTGTGATTTTACGTAATGGCGGACAAATTTGCATACAAGTGTAAATACGTCTATTCTTGAGTCAAGAGATTCACAGATTCCTTTATAGCCATTTACGTCTTTTGAAAATAAAAACACCCTAAAATATAATGATATCATCCTTTCTTCCTTCAGTAGTATTCTTAATTTTGCTGGAACACTGAGGACTCGAGACAAATTTAAAATTATACATGCAATGATGATGCAAGTCTACTCACGAAGAAAGAATATGTTATATAAGATTATGAATCAGATAAAAAGTTAAATGGGACATGCAGCTTATTTTTTTAGGGTTTTACAAATAGGTTTGGACAAGTTGCTCAATTGGGTTATTAAACCGGTTGGGGATCTATAATAGTTTGGTTTATAAAAAATAGTTTTGGGTTTTAGGGAAAATATTTCAAAGTGATTACAAAGAAGGCAACACACACATATATATATATAATATATATGTTCCGGACCATATGAGTATTTGGACCATACGCGTATGGTCATGACCATATGCGTATACTCATATGGTCCGACCATACGTGTATGGTCGGAACATATGAGTATGATACTCGTTAACGGGCTGGACCATATGAGTATTTGGACCATGTAGGTATATTTTTTTTTAAATTACATTATAAAAGTTTCAATAATACAAAAAACTTTATCTTAAAAAAAATTATGGTAACATGACAATGTATTATTTTTATAATATAAATACTACGTAAAAATTAAATAAAATAAATAAATATTGATGCCATAGTTAGTTTTCATCGTTAATTACATTCTTACATGTAGGCTTGGGTGACATTTACTTCCATACGGTATCCGATGATAGTTTTTTTTGCATTTGCAAGTCTTGGTTGTGCACGATCCTTTTCATTTACACCTTTTGTTTGCGAGTAATTTCAGTAAAAAGCTAGCCTTTTTGTAGCTTTGCGTACAGTGACACAGAGGTCTTGGGCCATTCCGATATGTCTACGGTGTTTTTTTATTTAAAGAAGCTCTAGATCTCAAATATCGTAACATGACTGCAATACATCATATTCACAAACCACTTAATAAACTATGTTACTTTCCAGTTACTTCTTAATTGTGTAATGTTGTTCAGTTCATTAAGAAATTTTTAAAAGTTCTTTTTTTTAAGTCAAAATATTGCCATTCACTCGTAATAACAAATCGATATTGACCATCAGTAATGACCATAAGTATAAAATGTGTTTATTATAGTTTTGACAAGTAAGTAAAATTTACTAGTTGAAACTTCTAATTTTTATTTAGCTTACCTTTTTATTATAATATAATAATAAAATTACCTATATGATATAGCGTCTTTTTGATGAACGGTCATACCATATAAAGAGTTTATAGAAATATTTTAAGTAGACTGTTACAGAGTGTTAATTATCGCGACCATACAAGTACGGTCGGACCATATGAGTATATACGCGTATGGTCCAAATACTCATATGGTCCGGAACATATACATATATATATATGACGGCTGCAGTGCAGGCGATTTGGTGTCACGATATCACAGTAGCATGGGTTCGAATCCCGGCGAGGGAAGAACCAAAAATTTGCGAAAGCAAATTTACAGATCTAACATTGTTGGGTTGATGTTTAGACGAGTTGTGTATACATTATGTACACAGCCATGTATCACCATCATTGATGGCGATCCGATGGATACATCTGTTGTAGGGTTGTCACTGACTCAGACGTACTTATGAATATAATTATTTTCTGTGACTGTATCTTACATTAATTTGTAGGATCCTTTACTATAGATAATTTAGCTGATCTGTAACAATAACATCTTCATGCCTTATATATCATGTACTGTAGTACGCCGCTAGATTAAAACTGACGTGGAAAGGTAACACATGCCCACCGAAAGCTCTTTTTTTGAGAGCCCAGGTGGTCGTGTGGTCTAGCGGGACGGCTGCAGTGCAGGCGATTTGGTGTCACGATATCACAGTAGCATGGGTTCGAATCCCGGCGAGGGAAGAACCAAAAATTTGCGAAAGCAAATTTACAGATCTAACATTGTTGGGTTGATGTTTAGACGAGTTGTATATATATATATAGACAGTGTCATAATTGATATATAATTCTTTTTTCAATCACATTCAAGTATTTAATGACCAGCAATGGATGAATTAATTTACTTTAAGGACATGTTTGTTTACCTAAGCATTCTAAATACTGTAGACAAAATATTTTTTAGTGACATAAAAATAAGGAGGTGTGGTTAAATTGCCAATATTGAATAAGACATATATATTCACGTAGACAAAAGGATGAGGATTTAGGGACGACATCAAAAGATCGATATAGGATAAAAAACTTTAATCAAATAATTTGGGGGTGCCGGGGGGTTAAAATTCTGCAAGTTTTGTATATCTAGAATTGATTTTTACATATATATCCCTATTGGTAAATCAATTTTTCCCAAATTAAGTTAAGAGGTGGGGTGGGGGTCAGTGAAAAAGCTATGTGAATTAAGTTTTTTATCCTACATTGAACTTTTTGTACAAACAATATTCAAATGAATCCATCCATAAATGAGCAGACCACATACTTTTGCATATACATTTTTGTAGTAAGCTATCAGTATCAAAGGACCTAAGATGATGAATGAAAAAAAAAAATCAAACGAGAATACTAACAGCCTGATCTTTGTACAAAACAACAAATGTAAAGCAAATATGATATACAGCAACAAACAGCAACCACTGAATTGCAGGCTCCTAATTTGGGCCAGGCCCATACAGAATGTTACTGGTTAACCATAGGTTAACCTTGGAAAGTGGTGTTACTGTACAACTTAAAAGAACTCACTAAGTCACCTATAAAAAAGTTGAGATTGGTTTTACTTATCAGATCGATACAAAGCACATAAAAACATAACTCAAAAGAGACAACAAACAGATCTTAGAGAACTCACAATAACCTGTAAGCTAGTTTCAAGGTAAAAAAAAAAAAAAATATGATAAAAAAAAATCATGTGTCTAAGACTTATATATATCAATCAGTACACATCCAACATCCAATGAAATTAGTTAAAAGACATCATTATTTAACAAATGAAAAACATCACCATATGCATGATATGCAATACAAAAAATATAGGTATAAACCAATTGTAAAAAAGTCTATATCAATCATGTTATGTATTCACTTTCGCTCATACTTAACAATGAAAAAAGGGATTATCATTCTCTTACATATACTAAGTTAGTTTCAGTCTGTCATATGCCCTTGACTTATTTTCAAGTGACTGCTTGAAAAAGAAAGTTTTTTTGTAATATGAATTTCTCACTTATAAGGATAACAATATTTGGTATATAGGTTTCTTGCAACATCTACAATGTCTTTCAGACAGGATTCATCTGACCTTGACCTCATTTCATAGATCAGTGATCAAGATTAAAGTTACGTAATTAGCTCTGTTTCTCAAATACTTTAAGCCGTATGAAATGACTGTAATGAGTACATGCTGACCTGGTAGGTTTTATCTGGCCTTGACCTCATTTTCATGGTTCATTGGTCAATGTTAGGGTTTGTTTTGGTCTGTTTTTCAAGTACTATAAGCAATAGGTCAACTATATTTGGTCTTTGAAATGATTGTTAGGTCTGGTGTACAAGTCATAGACCTTCAACAATAAGTAAAACAGGTGAAATATTTCAGCTCGTGCATTCTTGTTTTTTTTTTTTTTTTTACATCAGTACAAAAAAGAAAGTTGTTAATATTTATTAACAGACAGCTGATTCCAGAATTAGTGTTGTAAAAATCTTAATATTATGTTCGCCAATAAAAGAAGTTTCTGTATTTTATTCATCATGTTTTATAAAATGTATCATCTATAGTTCAAATGTTTTACTTGAAACTAAGGACCTTCAACATCAAAATAGCCAGGCCAGAAACCATTGTCCAAATACACAGAAGTAAGCAACTTTAGGTTACCATACAGGTCTTTAACAATAACATGAATAAGAAAAAACCCTAGTGCAGAACTAGCTATCAGTAGCGGATCCAGAAATTTTCATAAGTAGGGGCCCGTTGACTGTCTAAGAGGGGCCTGCTCCAGTCATGCTTCAGTGATTCCCTATATAAGCAACCAAATTTTTCCGAGAAAAGGGGGTCCCGGGCCCCCCTGGCCCCCCTCCTAAATCCACCTCTAGCTATAAAACGCCACAGAATGGCAAATGCAAAAATAAAATGTAACTGCTAGATTTAAATACAAAACAATAATCAAATATAAATATGATATACAGCAATAAATGACTGAATTACATGCTCCTAAAGTTTAAGTAGGACTTCAATCCAATCTTGGACTGTGGCTTTATAGGCTACTATATACACGACTCCCTTGAATTGGGCTTGAAATACTTTATCGATTTGCAATGATGTGAGTCACCATGAGAAAATAATTGTTAATATTTTCTGTGTTAACTTAAGAAAACAATTAACAAGTTCAATTTGGGAGCAAGTAAAGTGGTAATCTTCAAATTATGATGAAGATTTTAATGGGCAGTACATTATTTAAATAAGTGTTGAAAATTTTGATATACATGTATATTTTTATGTCATTGACTCATTGTCTAAAGTAGTAATATGAAAATTGTTTATTTTTACACACAACTTGTGGGAAAACATCGCAGCTCACTACTGCTTTTTATCATAACATTTTTTTTAATATACAGGAATATAATATAATAAAATTGATAACGCATTGAAAAATATATAGAATGTAAAAATATTTAAGAATAGTAGTGATTTCACCAGTTGGAAATGCTTTTAATCAAAACAATTTATTTCTAACATACAGTATATAATGCATTAACAAATACATATATTGAATGAAAAAATATCTAAGAAAAGTGGTAATTTCACCAGCTGGAAAGTCTCCCTAAAAATAAATTTTGACTGTGGCCAATTTTTACATAAATATTTAAAGTTTTATTATATGCCTTCCTATTGAAATATTAGTACAAATGTACTTGGAAAGTCATGAAAGTGTCCCTAAAAATAAATTTTGACTGTAGCCAATTTTTATATAAATATTTAAAGTTTATCATATGGTTTCTAATGAAACCACTTAATTCTGATTAAAATGGATCTGAACAATATATCGAATAAAAAAATGTTTAAGAAAAGTGGTGATTTCACCAGCTGAAAAGTCTCACTATAAATAAATTTTGACTGTAGCCAATTTTGATATAAATATTTAAAGCTTATCATACGGCTCCTAATGAAACCACTTAGTTTTGATTGAAAATGGATCTGTTTCAATAGTGTTAAGTTAAATAGTCTGCTTCCTGGCCCTTATTAACCACAGAAATGATATTCTTAAGAGTGTGATACATAAGTAGATAGGGTCGTAGTACAAACAACTTCCTTGTGACAAAATGACATAACATTGTAGGGAGGATAACAGGAAAGTCATTTAAATTTTTGTGAAGAATTTAAATTAAAATTGAAACTAAAAGTTTTGAATTCCGTGGCCACCTGTATGTTTTATTAAAAATTATCAATTTAATAATTTCTTTATTAATGAGTACTGTTTTTTTTTTTTATTTGATTGAATACATGTAATGGGATTGAATCAGTGCTGAAAATTTTCAGCTTTATTAATACTAATTCTAGAAATTTCTAAAAATAGAAATATTGCAATTTGGCTTGGGATGACATGGGATTCAACAAATTGCATAAACTTTAATTTTTTAATTTTTTTTTTTTTTTTTTAAAGAAATATGAGGGTCTAAACTTTGTCCTCTATTTCTTTTGATGAAATTCAAAGGATTGAGTGTTAAGCAGGCTGGAAGTGTTATGAATTTTAGTACAATTTGCATCTTAGTAGAGCTGAAGTTGAAACCGAAAGTTTACAACTACGTTTTAGGTTTCCTGGTCTATTAATTCATGGACAACTGTCTTTTTGCCCTAGTTATAAAGGCCTATTAAGAAATAAAGAATATGCATGTATAGCATGTTGGTCTATAAATAACTTTGATCAATATTTTGTACAAAATGATCTTGAATGTGACTTTACTAGGTCTTAATATTATATATAAAAAAGAAGATGTGTATGATTGCCAATGAACAACTCTCTACAAGGGACCAAAATGTCACAGAAATTAACAACTATAGGTCACTGTACGGCTTTCAACAAAGCCCACACCGCATAGTCAGCTATAAAATGTCCCGAAATGGCAATGTAAAACAATTCAAACAAAAAACTTATGGCCTTATTTATTTACAAATATGTAACACATAAACAAACGACAACCATGAATTACAGGCTCCTGACTTGGGACAGGCACATACATAATACTGTGGCAGGGTTAAACATGTTAGTATAATCTATTATTCCATTAATTTATTGAAAAATGATTAATAATGCATGTAAAATTTTCGAAAATATTTGACTATTAAAAAATAAAGACAGGTCTATCTCAAATTAAAACATATATGGTGCTTTGCAATACATGTACTTTAAAATCTTTGAAAACTGCCCTGTTAACTGACATTAATCCTTTTGATTGGTGGAATGTTATAGAACTTGAGTTTGTGAATAAATTATTTTCCATTCCAAGTCCCAACTACCTGAAATCATGCATTCAAGACCATTTCATAGAAATCTGTATCATTTATATTTATATTGTATGTATCATTCAGCAATACTTGGGTCACTTTGACCTACATTTCATGAGTTAATGGCTTTTATTAAGTGCTTAACATTCATTACGGTAAATACTTTTTTATTGAAGATTGAAAAAAATACCATTGTTATATTTTCATAGTTTTCCCTTCATTTTTGAGGCCATCTCGGTCAAATAATCACTATATAAATGGCCAAGCAATCTCAAAATCAAATGGCCCACGAAGAGGCTGATTTGTTGTAGAGCTCGACATAGGGATAGTGACCCCGTGGCTACGGCGGTGGCGTAAGCTAACTTCTTAAAAGCTTTATATTTTAGAAGGTGGAAGATCTGGATGCTTCATATTTTGTATATGGATGCTTCATGTTGCGAAGTTTCCACCAGTCACATGTCCAATGTCCTTGACCTCATTTTCATGGTTCAGTGGCTACAGTAGTACTTGAAAAAAAAGTTTAAATTTTTTGTAATGTTTTATTCTCTCTTATTACAATACATGTAAAAGTAATAGGATAATTATATTTGGTATGTGCATACCTTGCAGGGTCCTCATGCCTGTCAGACAGTTTTCACTTGACCTCAACCTCATTTCATGGATCAGTGAACAAGGTTAAGTTTTGGTGGTCAAGTCCATATCTCAGATACTTTAAGCAATAGGTCTAGTATATTTGGTGTATGGAAGGACTGTAAGGTGTACATGTCCAACTGGCAGGTGTCATCTTATAACCTTGACCTAATTTTCATGGTTCAGTGGTTATAGTTAAGTTTTTGAGTTTTGATCTTTTTTTCTGATACTACATGCAATAGGTCAACTATATTTGGTGTATGGAAATCTATTATGACCTATATGTCAGCCGCGCAGGTTTTATTTGACCTTGACCTCATTTTCATGGTTCATTGCTAAGTTTTTGTGTTTTGGTCAGTTTTTCTTAAACTATAATCAATAGGTCAACTTTATTTGTTGTATGGAAGAATTGTTAGTTGTACATGCCAGCCTGACATGGTTCAACTGACCTTGACCTCATTTTCATGGTTCATTGATCAATGTTTAGTTTTTTGGGTTAATGTTAAGTTTATGTGACAGTTGTAATGAAGCTTTATATATAGGACTATCAACATAATATCAATGATTAGTAAAGAAGGCGAGACATTTCAGCGTGTGCACTCTTGTGAGTACATGTACAATATAAGCTGTTAAACAACATTTAGATCTTCAATGATAGTTCCTGCCCAATAACAAAGATTTTTGTCCAAGACTATTCCACACAAACTTAGGTAATAATTCAGTGATATTTTATTAGTTACAACTATTGTATAAGTTACTGCTTCCACAAAAAAATACCCGACCACCATTATATACATGTTTAACCAGGAGTGCTGAAAGTGACATTAAGCATGAACAATGAATGAATGAATAAATGAATGAATTTTATTTCTCATAAACTACAAATTACATAGTTACAGAGAATATATAAACAATCTATAATACTAAAATTACGAGGTCCAATTTGTCAGCCGTCATCACGTAAAAACGACGAATCACAGAATTCAACTTTATATATAACTAATATAGTACAAAGGTGTAGATTAAAAATCACACCACTCCAGTCCCTTTTGTTTTCACGTAATTAATATTGCCAATAATTAAGAAGTTCCAGGTCTAGTCCGCTACCGATACCAATAGTATATTCACCTGTTACCTATTACCTTATCTGCACGTTCCGCATCTGACAGGCGCACCACCAAACGTTGTATTCAGGACTAATATGCTATATACACGGGTCATAACCACAGGCTTAATTTGACACTACTAAATTGTAAAATTGTTACCTATTGTAGTATTTTAATCAGTAAGACTTTCTAAGATAACAATATGAATACTTAAAATCTGGACTAAAAATAAGGCGTATAGGTACAGTTTTCAATTTGTTAGTGGGCATGACGTAAAACAGCAAAGCAAAGAATTCAACTTTATTTATAACTTATATAGGACAATGCTGTTGATTAAAAAATACTCCATTCCAGGACCTTTTGTTTTCCAAATAATTAATATTACCAATAACTGATAAGTTCCAGTTCAACGGGTTCAAACAGAAAGACTTGAAAGTTGAGAAAAACTGTGTATCTTATAATCGACATGACTTTATCAGATGACAATACTAATACTAAAATAAGGCTTGCGCATAGTTATATACTTTAATTCAGTCACGGACCCGTGATATCACGGGTGTGTTCTAGTAACATTAAATATTGAAGCACATGTGAACAATACAAACATAAACATTAAATACAAATGTTGTCAATCATGTTTAGGCAAATCATCATCATCATTTTTCTAATAAAATAGTACATTTTCTCCTGAATCTTTGTATTCAAGATGAATCCTCAAAATTTGTTCAGCTATTTTTATGCCCCATTTATGGTCTGTGCGTCTTTTCATTTGTCCTTCCGTCTTTTCGTCTGTTTGTCCGTCTGTCCTGCCTCAGGTTTAAAGTTTTTGGTCAAGGTAGTTTTTGATGAAGTTGAAGTCCAATCAACTTGAAACTTAGTACACATGTTCCCTATGATATGATCTTTCTAATTTTATTGCCAAATTAGAGTTTTTACCCCATTTTCACGGTCCACTGAACATAAAAAATGATAGTGCGGATGGGGCATCCTTGTACTAGGGACACATTCTTGTTATTCATAATGTAGAGTTTTTATTCCAGATCTAATGTATCCACAAGACAGCTATTGTAATTTATAATCAAGGATGTTTTATTGTTTTATATTTCAGTCATACTTTGTAACAGATTATGATCCAACAATAGAAGATTCATATACCAAACAATGTGTTATAGATTCTGTTGTTGCCAGATTAGACAGTAAGTTGTCTCCCTTACTTAAAAACCAATGCATATCCCACTCTAAAAGTTGAGGCTATTTTTCAATTACAGCTGAGTTCATTGAGTGTGTAGCCAAAGGTAATATCTCTGCACAGATAACCAATCTATCTGTCTGTTGGACTATGCTACTTGGAAAGGAGGGAAGTATAACTTACCTAATAATGACTTCACCATTCAGCTAACAAGCAAGCTAACCAAAGTTATTACCTTTGGCTACACACTCAATGAAATTGGCTGTAATTTGTTCATCATCCATCTGTTGGTTTATCACATGCACACTTTTCTGAATTATTTTTTCAGAAAGGATTACCGGTAAATAAATGACTTAAGGATGTTTGTTACTTTATTTTAAAATAACAAGCTTTTTAAAAGACTAGAATTTGATGGGATTGAAATAGTATTTTATAGAAAAATAAGAAAAGTTTTGAATGTGTTATATTTTTGCTAATTTAGTGATAATGTAAAATGCACAAAAAATTATACTGTTTACTTATTATCAATTTTGATGCACTAATTTAACCTCTTTACATAAAGTGTTATCATTTTGAAATAAAAAATTCCAATGAAAATATCAATGTAAATTGTTTACAGAAATATAGCAACATCTAGTCAAGGATATTAAAATATCAATTCTTTTCTGCACACCTGCTTAAATTGGGCGCACTACGTTTGCGCGCATTTGGGGATTAGAATGTTTTACGTTTGCGCGCAGCTTTCGGTTACATTTGCGTGCATTCATTTTACAGGTAAACTCAGGTAAAAATATCAATGAAGATTAAATCAAATTGTAATTGACTATATATTGTTTTTATTTTTATAATAAATATGACTATCAATTATTAAATTATTAATTTTGAAAATATTTCTTAATTCAAATTATCTATTGTCCATATTGAATTCTAAAACCAATTATAAAGTGATCATTGTAGACTCTGTAGTAAGGCTTAAGGCATTCGTGTAACTTCATAGTGAATATTCCAGGATGAAAAGTGTTTCAACTAATAGTGTTCGTTTTTAAAATTAGTAAATAATTTAAATTAGTTCGTGAAGTTACACCAAGGTACAAACATGGAGTTTCGGCACGTATAGACATGTAAAGTAATGAATTTATCAATACATTTACCTTTATTCAAAATTAGCTATGTTTTAACATTTTAATATTTTCATCTGTATATATATTTCTAGGATTTAGTGCTTGTGCATAATAAAACGGACTTATCTTGCTCAAAATCCCACTTCCACCTCGTCGTTGGTGAGCAAGGGACTAAGACTAACAGAATGAGTAAATATACTTGTAAATAATTGAACAAATTATAAATAGATAAATATTATTACCTCTATTTTACCTGAGTTTACCTTAAAAAAAATGTGCGCAATTGTAATCAAAAGCTGCGCGCAAATGTAATGATTTTTGCGGGCAAATGTAATGGTAATGCGTGCAAACGTAATGCACCGCTTAAATTTTCCTTACTCAAAATTTTAAATTGCCTTTATTAATTAAAAAAACTATGTCAACAATTTAAATTCCTAAACTTCCTGTATAAAATACTTATTTCAAGGGTATGTGATACTTGTGTTAAACAATTAAAATACTTTACCTTACTTCCCAGAATCATTAAGTAAGTGTTGTAAAAGAGGAAATGTTGAAGTCCTGACCTGAGTTGTAAAGATGAATGGTGCCTGGGAAATGAATTGAGAATTGGAAATTCTGATTTTTAGAAATTCAAGATTCTTGAAGTTTTGATTCTTGAGAAATATGCCATGGACCAGGATGAAATTTGAAAAAAATAGACAGAACAGGAGTTCTGAGTAAAAAAAATGCAGGATGACAATTTATGTAAAAAAAGTCAGGATAAACTAATAAAAAATAAGGCAGGACCAAATAGAGTGAAAAATAAAAAGGCAGGACAGAGATTTAAAAAAAAAAAAAAATGCAGGAAAACATTTTTCATCCTAGCCCCCCATAACAATTAAATGGTAGCTCCCTAAAAATGTTTGAGACAATCATTGCATATTAGACTTGCCTAATGATGTCACGTAGAAAGAACTAATTTTTTGTAGTTCACTTGAAAAGAATGATTAAATTTCTTGCATATCTTCTAAAATCATTAGAGAACCAGATTCCACCATCAAATCTTGTGCTATACAAAATTTATCCACCCTTGACAGTTAAAATCTTAAACGCTCGTTATTTTGAAAATTTAACTTTCTTGAGTGGATAAATATATATTATATCACACTCAATGCAGTGGTAAATTCTAGAATATGTATCAGATATCAGGATGATGGCTGATCGCTCTCATTATTGCGATTATCACCCTGTCACATTATTCACAATTATTTCTGAATTTACCGTATTACAAACCTCATAAGATTAAATTGTTGTATGCCTATGTAATACCGTAAATTCAGATATTATTGCGATGTTTTTATAATTGCGAAAATGTGACAAGGTTATAATTACGATAACTCACATTTTGAATTTTTTATATAAATTACCTTTAAAAAGGATTTTTCTCAATATCACAAAAATTAAAATCACATTTTAGTATGACCAAATGGCAATAATAAGTGTATGCAATAATTTCTGAATTTACAGTATAAAATCCCACTATCGTTATTTTTACAGTTTTAGACACTGCAGGACAGGAAGAATTCAGTGCTATGAGAGAGCAGTACATGAGATCTGGGAAGGTTTTTTGTTAGTATATTCTGTCACAGATAAAAGCAGGTAGGTAAAATATTCCAAGGCGTCGTTAAAATTGATCAAACCTAATGTTCTTGTTTCAAAAATTCAAAACGGGAACATATACCGGTATTACATTATTCTAGTAATAGACCATTATTTAAGATGTTTCAGCCAGTGGCCTTCTTCAGTTTTTTATTTTCCTCCTTATTTACATGGTAGACATTTTACTTTCAAAACCTTAAGTGTCAAATTTGTATCACTCTTTGTTCAAGTAGGTATTTATATAGCCCATGTGCTAGACAAAAGAATCTTTTTTGACTTATACAGACGTAATTTTTCGGATAATATAAAGCCCCTTAGTTAACTGAAAAAATCAACTTTCTTTGGTATTTTTCTGAAGGAATAATTGAATAAACCCCCATTCTAGGAGAAAGATCTGTATTATTGCTTTGACCTTCATCTGTCCTTTCCTTGTTCCTTCCTTCTTTTCTTCCTTCCTTTCATCTTTCAGTCCATTTGTTCTCATGTTCATGTAAACAAATATTTCAGCACATTTCCCAGTACAACTGCGCCAAATGTCTTATTAATATTTGGTCAATAGCTTGATAGGGGGTCTCATTGGGGGGGAGGGTGTTCTGATCCCGCTGACTGTTTTGTCAGATTCCCTTATCCCGCTTACACTGTATGTAAGTAATTCTCATTTATTTGTAATTTTCCGTTTTCACGACACAATAATTTGACTTTCACATGTCGCACTTACAAAATATCAGCAATCTCGCGTCATGCTCAGACGCCAATGAGACCCACTTGATGGTGATGAGCTCAGAGTTGAGAGCTCTTTTCTGATCTGTCAGACACTGGTTCCCTGTTTGTCAATACAAATGGGGTATGCCTTACAGCCCAAAGTGGCAACCCTTTATTCTTGTTGTAGGTTAGGTCTATTAAAGTGCCACTTGTATGGAAACAAATTATTACAAAATATAATGATATAACATTTGTTACCGTATAACCCTTATACATCATATAACTCTAATACATCACAAACATTTATTCAATCTTACACAGACTTCTGGAAAATCTTTTAAAATCTGGTGGACATATGGACCACTAAGACCACACATCTGTTGGTCTCAGTAAATGTGGTGGTCCTGTATTTGCAGTAAAATTCTGGCAATCAATCATGTTCATAGATTTAGCTATGAGGGGTGTGGGTGTGGAGGGGTTCTGATCCCAAATTCCCGGGCTTAAAAACATGAAATCCTGAGGTCCTGAATTTAAAGAAATTTAAAAATCTTGACATCCCGAAATTTAAAGAAATTTAAATCTTGACATCCCAAATTTAAAGAAATTTAAATCCTGACATCCCGAATTTAAAGAAATTTAAATTCCAACAACCCAAATTTTGAAAAAAGAATTCCTGTATCCCGAAATGATCAATCCCGAAATCCTAAGCTTAAAAACAACCGATCTGGACGTCACCAAAAAAGGTCCTGCCCCTCCTTAGCTATGATAATGGTCTATTTGCAAAAGAGATTTTTTTTTAGTTGGATCTTTGAACCACCATGTGTACTTGACTCAGAACTTGGTGGTCAGTGATGACAGGACTGTCAGTTGTTAAGAACACTGAATTATTTTGCTTTAATTGTTTATAATACTTACATAATATAATTATTTCATGGGTTTAATTTTTCAGTTTTAATGAAATTTATAAATTCCACAAGCAAATATTACGAGTGAAAGATCGAGAAGAATTCCCTATGATATTAGTAGCAAACAAAGCAGATCTAGAACATCAAAGAGTGGTGAGTATTCTGACAGATAGATTTGATTGATTGATTGTTGGTTGCTTTACGCCGCAAAAGCACAACAAGGCAATATCGCAGCGACAGATAGATTTGACTGGTATACAAGAGGTCAATGGGATTTTGTTTATAAATTTCTTTTACTTAGTTTATCAAATTGTTTAGCAGGTTTGACAATGAAAAATGGTTGAATTTCATACATTGATAATAAAATTGGTCTTTTCCTCTTTAGAATAAAATTCTACACCAAAAAAATAGACAAATGAAAATTTAGTTTACATGATAATGTTTACCACTAAAACAGCATTTTTTTCTCATTACATGAACAGTATTTTTTGTCACATTGCTTATTGTAAAAATTCCTCATAGGTTATAGGGTGATAAATTGTAAGCAAAAAAAAATAGAATGGTTCTTTTTAGATATGAATACTTAACATCAATTATTGAAGTTATGCTATGAAATTTTTCAATTTTGTCCAATCAGATTTTTTTATACATACAACTTATAACTCCTGTTAGTGCCATGTGTTGCATAGGGTGCAATTATACATACTGTTTGAAATTACTGCTTGTGTTTCAGGTAACAAAAGAGGAAGGTCAAGAATTATCAAGACAACTTAGAATAAATTATATAGAAGCTAGTGCTAAAATGAGACTCAATGTAGATCAGTCATTTTATGACTTAGTCAGAATTATAAGGTACGTTTTACTGAATAAAGAAAGCATTTTCATTAGTTGAGAGAACTTGAATTATAAGGTTAGTTTTGCTGAATAAAAAAAGCATTTTCATTGGCTAAAAAAACCTGAATTTTTTTTTTTTTATTGTTTTCTGTCCGTCGACAGATTTATGTTTTCTTCTGCTTACACTAAAATTCAGCAAAGGAAAGGCCAATGAAAGAGCAGTGAAAGATACCAGAATGACATCCAAACTCATAAGTCGAAAATAAACTGACAACATCAAGGCTAAAAAAAAGTAAAAACAGACAGACAAATAATAGTACATAAAGACAACTAAAGATGGAGCAACATGTACCCCACCAAAAAACTTGGGGGGATCTCAGTTGCTTTAGTGGATAAGCAGACCCTGCTCCACATGTGGCACCTGTTGTGTTGCTTATGTTAGTAAAAACCCAGTTATAAGTCTTATTAGGTATATGTTAACAGGTGAAGAATTTTAGTTACAACATTAGGTTTATTAGTTTGATCTACAAATGTACTTGTAAAAGATGCAAGATATTTTGTATGGAGTTGCATTACTATCAGTTTGATGACTATTTTGAGGTCCTGCCCCCTCAGACATGTTTCAATGACTTTGAATTATTTAGCAATTTTCAATGTTAAGTTTTCTGCTTAAGTTAGTTTAATAGGATCAACTTGTGATAGATCAATGATTTTTAGCAAATCTATAGGATGTTAAAAGGGATATTTTTTTGGGTTATAATCAGTTTACTTTTCTTCATTTTTAAAAAATCTTAGAAAAGGGTTCAAAATCACAAAATCATGCCATGTTTCATGATATACTAGTGAAACAACTTCAAATACATTTGTTACTGGTATATTTTCAGAAAATTTCAAGCTGAAGAAAGACCAGAAGAAAATTCTCGAAAAAACGGAAGTGGCAAACATCGGAAAAAATGCTCTATATTATGATGTACAAAAGACAAATTTACTGTGTAAATGTGATAAAAAATGAGATCACAAGCATAAAGAGAGACAACTTCTGGTGCCATGTATTTTCATTGTTAACATCTGAATAGCATCGTGTGTAAGAATCGCTCTTTTGCTTCAGTTAAGATGTTTGTGATCGCAGAATCTTTTCATCCTTCTTGTGTCTTCTGCCTTTGAGAAAGGAACTATTGGTGTAGTCTTGATGTTATCCATTCATATGTTGCATTTCATCTATGAGAAGAAAAAACTGTTACTAATATACAGTGAAACCTGGCTAAACCGAACCTCTTCAGGACATAAGATTTTGTTCCGTTTTAGCTGATGTTCGGTTTAATCAGGATCACAACACATACAATTTGATATGACAGTGCTTAAGAACATGTTTGGTTTATACAGGTTTTCGGTTTAACCAGGTTTCACTGTATATAGGGAATTGTGTATCCAGTGTAGATTTTATAAATTGATTGTGTTTTCCGGCATAGATTTTATATAGTGCTCAAATGTTAACCGTTTTGTTTTTAATGGACATTAACAATTATGTTGTAATGTTTTCTGTGACTATATACCCGTTTAGTGTACAACTTCTAAGACTAGACCTTTGACCTTGTTTTGACATATATTCTATCATATTCTGTGGTAGGTTTTAGTAGGATCATTTTCAAAGTGGTCATCATATGTAAAAAGTAATTGTTGACAATATACATTTCCTTGGACTTCCAAAATTAATGAGTTGAATATAAATATGTAATCTTCGCCCATTTTACATTTTCTTTATAAACTACTAAAATCTTGAATTGAGAATTTAAAAAAAAACAAAAAATTGCAGTTTATAAATTTTGAAAATGATTTTTTTTTACATTTTCATTTTGAATTTGAAGTCCCAACTTAAAGATTGTTTCCTTTATTTTTGCATTCCAATATAACTGACTTGTTTGTAAGCTTATTAAATTCTTGCATTAGTACAAATACGGCTTAAACCATTCACATATTAACCAAACTTCCTACAGGTGGTCATTTCTTTTATTATATATTTTTTTTTAATATACATGTATCTTGAACAACTTGGATTTTAGCTGCTTTCCTGGTTCCTTTACTGAATATCTTGCATGATTTACACGTGGAAGTTTAGATTATTTAATTTCAACTAAGTATTGTACTTTAAAAAAAAAAAACATACAGACAAGACATATCTCTGTGTCAAAATTTTATTAAAAGATGCTTAAATAGCAATCTAAATACAATTGACCACTTGATGGAAAAGTGATTAACACATAAATGGTTTTTGCTGTGAAACAATTAACAGTATTATAATTTATAGATGTCTTTACCTCCTATATATATTTCTCTATGCTTTGTAACTAATTCATGGCCAGTTTCTGACTTTAATGTGCAATATCGGAGGTTTCTGATTTCTCAATACTATATTGTATTTTGAATTTATGGCTGAATGATTCCGGGGGGTTTCCCTACAATAGTGCTGAAAAATGACAAAGAGTAGGAAATGGATAGTCGAAAAAGATTTCAAAATTAAAAGTAAGAATGAAATTTCAGATTCAAAACGGGGCAGGGTAGTAATGGCTAAAATTATGAGGACTAGTGTGTACAGACAAACTTTGTGGAAAATTATTAGAATCATTGATTTTTTGATATTACATCTAATGGTTGTCATGGATAATTGATGCCTAGTCAGCACTTAAGGGAGATAAATCTTAGAAAATCAACAAAATATTTTAGAAAATTGTGGAAATAAATCATTTTATTAACATGGACTCAAATTAGGAAAGAGGTATATTTTGTTGAAGAATTGCTGTTTTCATTAATTGCTGCTAGGGAATTGTATTTTCACCTAAAAATTTGACTAAAATATGCTTAAAAGTATATTTTACACAATTTTTTAAGTTTCATTTTTTCTTGTGGTTGCTATCTTGCCGTCTGCCTTAAGTTATTGTAAGTAGCAATTAAATCTGTCAAATGCTTTTTTTTTTATTATTATAGAGTGCTGAAGGAACAAAAGTTTAGTGAAAAAAAGGTTTTTGTATCCAATGTTGTGTTTTTTTAACCCTAACAGTGGCATTATGATAAATTCTCTGCATGTCGATGCCATGTCTTCTACAGTATTGGACATCATGTTGTCTTGTCTGTGTATCAGTCTGTCTGTTCGGTATTAGGTTACATTTTTGGGAAAGTGTTAACAATAGAATTGTAGTCACATTAACTTGACTTACTCATGTTCATTATGCTGTGAACTTATTCTAATGCATGTGAAACTTTTAAGTTTTGACCAAGATTTTGACCTTTTATATTCTTGAAAGTGTTGATTTTATCACCACTTTATTCTTCTGTGTGAATCAACCGATAATTTTTATATATAAATGTTTGGTTATTCCAAGATAATTTTTGGATATGTGGAAAAAAAACCATTTCTCTACAAATTTAACCGTTTTATAGAACTTGATTCATACAAAAGTTTCTATAATTAATACTTTCATCATTTTTGAAAAGGAAGTTTTTCATCTCTTTGTCGTGTTACCAAAGAACTATTGCAGCATATATAAGTATTTAACTTCTAAATTCATATTGTTTAATTGATATCGTATAAATCTTATATATTGTATATATATTATCCATTCAAAAGAAAACTAAAAATAACTTCTGTTTTAACAGATTTATGTAACTGTTTCTATATTCTAGATAAGAAAGTATGAGAGAAATATAAAAGCTGTAAAAAAAAATATTATAATTTGTGTGAAGAAAAAAAAATCTTTGCCCAAACTATGAATTTAACTAGTCTTGTTGCATATGTACATTCCTTTAGAATCTTTCTGTATCCTTTATTTTGTTACTATTTGTTAATGATAATTTTAATTTTGTAAAGAATGTAATAATTTATATCTGACTTTTAAACTAGAGAGATTAGTTTGTTTCTTGCATTGTATTAAATTTGTTGTTATTTATTTTTTTGTAAATTTGATTCAGTTATTTTTCTTCATTTGTTTGAAAAAAATTTGAAGAGGAATGTGCTGTAATCATGGTAACAAGTTTGAATTGTTTGTTCCTGCTTTTTTCATATTTATAGATAATAAAATGGCAGGACAGTTTGCAATTTGAGCATTATTATTCTTAATTAATACCTATGTACATGTTTTATTAAGAATAAAGATATAGATAATTCTTAAATAATAAGAATTCAATTTTTTTTTTAAGAATCTGTCATTTTCAATTTTTTTTTTTAAAGAATCTGTCATTTTTCAAAAAAAATTTGGCAGGCTTGAATAAATTGCTTTTTTTGTTGTATTTGCAGTGCTTGTATAATTACAAAGTACAAAGCTTAAGGGGATTAGCATTTAACTAAATAACGTTTTATGTTATATTTCTAACCAACATTTTTTGGTAGCCATTATGGAGCTAGATCAAGGTTAAGGGAGATAATTTTAATAACTTTAAATTGCTAATGTGTTTGTGATAATCTGTTATCATCAATGTTTGTAAAGTAATTATGTCAAACAGAATTCAAATGATCTGTGTTACTTAAAAGCTTAAAAAATATTTATGAAAATGATAGACAAAATTTACCAGTGATATATGACAGTTATCTCCCTTAACTTAGACCATCCTCTTCAAACTGGTCTTAACAGGATGAGACTGGTTCTTAAGTTATGAACCAATATTTGTAGCATGATTTTGAAATAAATAAATGAATAATTAAAATAAGAGGGAATTACAGGTTTCTAACACTTTTTTTTTAGTAAACCAGATTATAAGGGTGGATTTAAAAATATAAAAAAAAAGTTGTAATTAGTTATAAACATGTAATCAATTTGTACAGATATTAACAACTTTATACAGTTTTATTTATACAACATGTACTTAACTCAGATTATTTTTAATTTTTAGGGAATTTATGTTTACATTTATTATGACATTTATATATAAGTTAAAAAAATAACAATGAACTATTTAGATATAATTGTGGAATAAAATATAAGAATGAGTATTTTGAAAATTGAAAATATTTTATTTAAAATTTGACCTTTCACTGATATGCTATTAGTAATGATCAATATTTTGCATTTAACTTTAAAATTATTCCACAATTATGAAAAGACTTGCATATTCTGAAAGTTTTTTTTTTTATAAATACATACTTTGTTGGGTGTATACATGTGTATTCCTAAATAGCTTTAAATATGCTTTTGATATGTCAGTTTTCTCCTGTAAGAAATTTACTATCAGTATAATTTTTTGTTTGTAATTTTATAAATTACATTTATTTTTTTATAATCTGTTAGAATTTATTAGCAAGGTTTTGTCCTTGCTTGATATGACCTTGAAAATATCTTACTGAACCTATATTTTGTCTAGAAGTGGACATATTTACTGGTCAAAGGTCCAGCTTGATCTCCTCAGCTTAATATCAGTTTTAGCTTGACTTCAGAAACTACTGATAAATCTTAAATAACATCACTTTTATAAATGACAATTTTATATATATAGATAATTTTTTTTATAAAATCTGGAAAAATGGAGACAGGTTCATGTGCATATTTTTGAGACATGCTTATCTAAATATAGATATAAAATTGACTAACACACTTATTGTGTAGATTATAAAAGCTGAGTAAATCATGCTTGAACTTACCTGTGGATAGTCAAGTATTGTATTTCAAAATTTGATTTTAAAGTATCATTATAGATATAAATCACTCATTAGGGAATGCGTATTATAGATAAATGCGTACTATACACAGCCAACTACGGTAGTTCATATTAGTTCCACTATTTTCATTTGATAACAACTCTTGGCTAGTTCAGATGCTAAATGCTATCTGTTATTTTAGCTTATATTGATTTGTATATTGCTTTTAATCATTGTATTTGATTGAAACAAAACTGTACAGCATTTTAATTTTCATATTTCTAGTCATTAAGAAAACATGAATATCAAAACATTAATTAATACTTTGTTTTTTCGTGTGTACGTTTTTTATATCATCATTGTATTTTGAAAATCTTTCCACCATTGAACTCTTGTAAGTCAATGATTTCGCTAGTTATTTGAAATACTAGAAAGAAAGAATTTGTCAATAAGTATACCCCAAATTTCTATTTGGATTATACCCCCTTTGAATATATCCAAAATTTCTACATGTTATATGTTCAACTCAAGCATTTCTGTGAAATTTTATCTTTTCAAAAATATAAGACTATACAAATTCTTGAAATGATTAAAGTTTATTTCATCATCTTGTATTGTACATTTTGTTCATTTACTAAATGATTCTTTCATTTATAACAGATTAAGTGTTAAATATAAAGAAGATGTGGTATGATTGCTAACCCTATTTGTTGGAGGAGTATTTGTAAGTTAATATATAAATGAATACATTTGAAATCCATTAAAAATGTTGTCAGTTGGTGCAGAAATGCAGCATCATTGTCTCACTTTTTAATAACTGAACTAAAAGAATATAAGAAACTTAAAGCTAATTTCCTAATGCTTGTAGGGCAAAGCTTTGGTAAGCTTGCCTGCTTCGTTTGTATTAATGTTTATTAAAGCGTTGTAATTAAGATTGACATCTTCAAACAATATATATATGCAAAGTTAAATTTGTATATGTTATGTTTGAATTTGATTGGATGTAAACCCAATTACAATTGTACAATATACGAACAGATCAAGCAAGCTAATCAAAGTTTTGCTCTACATGCATTAGGAAATTAGCACTAAAACTATATTTTTCAAGGGTTACATTAGTAAGAGAACTGGATATCAATGTTTTTATAGACCATATCCTGTGTAACTATCTAGAATGTTAAACCAAAGATGTAAACACGAAACTCTGTAATTATCATATTTTTTCTTCAGAACTTTATGGGGATACACTATTGTGATTGTAGAAAAAATTATCCATTTGAGGTTAATGATCTACAAAAAAAATAACACCCACTCCCTCCTTTTGTTTTGGATATACTTTTTGATTTTAATTTTGCATTCAAATACCAATATTCAAATACCAATACTTTTGGAAACTGGCATTTTATATGATTTTAAAATATCTGTTATGTGTAATGTTTTAGTTTTAGTCTGAAGAAAGAAAATTTTATTTTTTCCATTTACAGTGAGATGCTTATAGGTGTTACTGTAAAATTTTACCTATAGCTCAACCTGTTTTTAAAATTGTCAACACAATAGGGACATTTAAATTGACCAGTTGGTATTGTTAGATTTAGATATACCTTGATTCTACCTGTGCAGATTTTTATTCACCTAACCCAAAGTTTCAGCATGCTTTTTTCCTGAAGATTTTCTTACCTAGGATTATTCTATTAAAAATTGATAGGGAAGAAAAAAGTTTTGGTTTTCATTGTTTTAAATCCCTGATATATATGATTTATCTATTTTTTACCTAAAATTCTTAATCAGTAAAAGATTAAAATAAATATGTATTACTATGTTTGAAAATTTAAACTGTTTTTACACCAAAATGCTTCTTTAAAATTCTAACCCTTATATATAGTATTGTCCAGCTGCCAGTGAAACAAGAAATAGCTGCTCAGGTGTTTACAGTTTAAATTTTCAGAGGGATATGTTGTTCTTTTCTTCACATGACCCTTCAAGATTTTCATTTTGGATTATTATTTGCAATGTTTTAAATCTTTTGGTGTCATTGTGCATACAATATTGGATTTATTTTATTTGAATTCACTAGCAATTTTGCTTCTTAAAATGTGATGTGTTTCTTTCAAGATTTTATTGTCATGACGGACATCAAGGAGGAAATAATTCATTCTAACCGTTTTGTGGGGCTTACATATGATGTTGTACATATAAAATTAGAAATAATTTTGGAGTATACCTTGATGTGTTTTTTATTTAAAATCTATTATAATATTAGTGGGAGTTTTGTGCATAAAATGCTGTGTTCACTAAAGGAAATTCAATTTTTCATACGATGGGATTTAATTATGTTAAAGATTTAAAAATTTCAAAACTGGAATTCAAGTAAGAGATATAGTGTGTGTTCATCCAACATGTTTCTGTGGCTTTAAATGTGATTTTTGAAATATTCATTATTAATTTTTGGATCTATTACAAATTTAAGATGATTCCCTATTTAAATGGGATCTTGGAAATGAAATAAAATGTTGAAGTAGTGCAGTAGATATAGTCTAATCTAGTGATAAAGTGAAAAATAAAAGTAAAATATTCTAAAATATTCCTAACGTGAGGAAATGTTTTTTAAAAGTGAATGTGAAATTGGAAATAGTCATTATAAAATTCTGAATCAAATAGTGTTTGATTTGGAAATTATTATAGGAAATGAAATAAAATGTTGGAGTAATGCAGCGGATATAGTCTAATCTAGTGATAAAGTGAAATAAGAAAGTAAAATATTCTAAAATATTCCTAACATGAGGAAATGTTTTCAGTGAATGTGAAATTGGAAATAGTCATTATAAAATTCTGAATCAAATATTGTTTGATTTGGAAATTTATTATAGGAAATGAAATACAATGTTTACTGTGGATATATTAAAATCAGGTGATAAATAGTAAAAATATAAATGAAATATTACAAAATATAAGTGAGGATAACTATTTGGAATATAGTAATGGAAATGATTCTGAATTATGTATAGATTCTGCACCTGTTAAATTAAGATGTATATCATTGGAAGTTAATCAGAATTTATACTATGGATTTAGAAAAAATCTAGTGAAGTAGTGAAAAATGAATAAAATTGGGAATTATTTAAAGTCTTTGGAATTCTGGTTGAGATGTCAAATATTAGTGTAAAAAAATAAATGAAATTGTTTATTCAAATATGATTTTGAGGTTTCATTAAAGTGAGTGAAATATTACAACTGGATTATTTAGGGTATTAAACACTGCTAGTAGTGGCTATGCAAACATTTAGATGAAATGTAGTGCATTTTAGGTCATGCAATTTTAAATTACAACTGCAAGAAAATAAAATAATGATATAGTCATTCTTGTTTGGCTTGATCACTCATAAGATTTTGAATGACAGTAAAATAAAAATCTCTCAACAGAATAATCCTAGGTAAAAAAAAAGTTCAGGAAAAAAGCATGCTGAAACTTTTGGTTAGGTGAATAAATTTTTTAACAGGTAGCATCAAGGTAGATTTAAATCTAACAATACCAACTGGTCAATTTAAATGTCCCTATTGTGTTGACAATTTTAAAAACAGGTTGAGCTATAGGTAAAATTTTACAGTAACACCTACAAGCATCTCACTGTAAGCCCTTATAACAAGAGCTCACATGTGACTATTTTGTCTTTCATCTTTTTGCTTTATTGAATTTAATTTGTAATGTCTCCCCTAATGCATTACTCAATTTTTTCCTTGTTATTATGTGGAGTGAGCAGTTTTACTGCTAGCTAGCTGATCAATTTATCTCCAATGTATCATTACATGGTTAATTTTTGGGGATATAAGAATGGTGACTGTATTCCAAATAAACATTTTAATCTCCATAAGTGACTTAATGAGTACAATTCCTGGTTATATGATTGTTATATTCAAATGATGGCAAAATCCTTGAAAATTTGATGGTAAGGGTATGGAGTTACATTTATGATTAAAACATAGACTTTGCACAAGTTCTACTCCTTACATTGCTTTGGTTAGTCCCCACTTTGCTCTAAACTGAAAATTACCCGATGAAGGTGGCTATTTGGCTAATGCAAAATATTTAAAAGATGTGTCTTATTTTAACCTCAATATGTGGTTGATTTAAATAATTATTCAAACATGTTTTTAACAAAATAGTACTAACTAAATGTTCAAACTAAAAGTATATAAATTATTTCACTGACATTCATTTTTAATATGTAAAGGTCTTTTTCTTTGGACTTTTCTTCCATACAAATTATTTCAAGATTCAATAACATTTGTCATATGAATTATTCAGATTTTAGAGAATCTTAGATTAAGAGTTAAAATAGCAGACATTCAAACCTAACTTTGTGAACTGTATGTGATGTCCACCCTAATAAATTATGTTCATTTCATTTTATGTGCTGGAAATAGTTAATATGATCATTTTCTAAGCCTTTTGAATCAAAATCACTAAGTATTATACATCTATCAAATAAATTCATTGAGGCGTTCATCAAAAAATTGTCAGATATCAGTCCTGACATATTTCAATTTTGTCTACATTAATGTATCTGTTTTGTGCCATCTAACTTTGAACTTTGACCAATTGCGAGATTTTCCAATTAACATTTAGATATTAGCAACTGCCTTATCCAAAAAGATATTTTGTCTAAAAATGTTGAAAGAAGATGCTGATGTCAATTAATTATATTTGGAGTATAACCATTGTTCATTTTGAATTCGACCAAAATCTATTTGTAAAATGACCTTATTTAGATTTTGTTAATGATGTTACAGTAACAACACATTTACAATTGTGCACCTGAGTGACCAGACATTATTCAGGGGGTCTCATTGGGGGGTTCTGATCCCAGATCCTGCTTACTGTTTTGTCAGATTCCCTTTCCCACTTACACTATGAATGTAAGCAATTCTCATTTTTTTTGTAATTTCCTGTGTCCTGCTAGACATCATTTCCCATTTTCACAGCACAATAATTTGACTTTCATGTGTCACGCTTACAAAAACTCGGCAATCCTGCCTCACGCTTAGACCCCAAAGAGACCCACTATTCATTTATTTATGAAATCACATAAGTTTGTAAGGATTGAATAACTAACTATTTTTGCCGTTACAAGGGCCAATTAATCCCTTATACCATACAGCCATTTTGATTTTTAATACTAGGAACAGAAGCCTTGACCTTGAGTCTTACATATTGATTTAAATGATGATTTCTATTGGTTTTGATCATGTCAGGTGACTTTAAATTGAATTCCAAGTCATATACATTTTAACCCAATTTTCTTGCAATTTTTATCCAGAGCCATTTTAACTATTAATTGATAACTGTTCTGGGTAGGCATTCTGCTGCAGTAACTATGCTTAGGTCACCATGGTAACAGGTGCCCCATGTGAGAAAATTGGGTCTCAACTCAACGACTTAAGATGAAGATAAAAATAAAAAATTACAATTTTTAGAAAGTGTGTTTATATGTATGGTTTTACTTCCTTCCACTTGCCTATATGTTATAAGAAGTTTTGGTCTTTTTGAATCGGTTCTTAAAAGTATTTTTGGTCTGTATGAACAACTGTAATTGTATTATTGTAAGACAATGCATTTTCAGGTTCTATTTTGTGATATTATCGCTTGTTTTTTAAAATCATCTATATATATATGTGTGTCATTATTTATATCTGAGTTTCATGTATATGTGTGTGGTTATACATTAAATGTCTTATAAATATAATGCAAGTTTCTTTTCTGTCTTTCAATTCAACATATTGTGTAGTATAGAAATAATATTTTGTTATAATTATTTTGGCTATTCTTTAGAGAGAGCTACTTTGAAATTTGTGCTCTTTATTTAATGAATAAGAATTGATTCTGGAAACATGGTAAATTTTGAGGAAATTCTGTTTCAATTTTCCATCAAATAGTAATGTGTAATGAATGGATAGTAAAAAGGAAATTTAATATTTATTATATTAACTTAAAAATATTCCGTTACTTGCATGTTAAATACAGGATGAAATTTATTAATCCTTTGAGTTTGAGTTTAGATTTTTTTTCCATTTAGTTTTTCAGTCTCTGAAGGATTAAGGGTAATTGCTCAAAAATATATTATGCCATTGGTAGAACATTAATTTTTCAGGAAAATTATAAATTAATCAAAAATTTTAGTGTACTTTTTAAAAATAATACCCAGAATGCATTAGATTATGAAATGGGGAATTAATATAATATAACCAGAAAAAGAGATGATGACAAGCGCTGATAAAAAATTAGTAAAATCTGGATGAGAATATAAATTTAAATTCAGAACTTAACTTAACATCCCATTTTGGTTAAATTAAAAAGAGAAATTTAGGGAGCGGCAGAAGGACCTTTTTTTCAGGACGCCTGGATTGGAACGCTCCTTATTGTGTTTTTGGATTAACACTTATCTGGTCTCAGGAATTGAACATTTATTTTTTTGGGATCTGGGAAAAAATGCTTTATTTTTTTTGGAGTTCGGGATGTCCTCTTTAAAGTATGGACAATCTTTGTCTTATATTTGAACACAATTGGCTTTAGTTAGTATTAGCTCTGAAAGCCAAGATAGATGTGCTTACAATTATCAATAATTTTTATCTTGTTATTACAGCTGATTTCCTAATGCTTGCAAAGTAAAACTTTGGTTGGCTTACTTGCTTTGTTTGTATAATTGTTTATACATGCTTTGTAAATAAGATTGACATCTTTAAACAATATATATAGGCATAGTTTAACCTGTATCTGTTATATTTGAATTTAATTGGGTGTTATCCTAATATGATTGTACAATATACAATCAAAGCAAGCAAGCTAACTAAAATTTTGCTCTACGTGCGTTAGGAAATTAGCTGTAATATTTGTGTATGATATATACATTGTATTACCAATAGACTGGGAAGAAATTTGTATGTATATTACCTGATTGTTGTATTACAGCTAGGAAGGATATGTTGCCTTTCATCAAGGCCATAAAAAAATAATTTTTAGATTCTTGTTCTTGTTTTTATAAGAAAGTTAGGGGGGTGGAGAGGATTTTTTTTTATGGTTTATTAGCTCAGCTAGCATAATGGGTAAGTGATATCTGTTCGACGTTTCAGAATCTAATGCATTCTGGGTAATATTTTCAAAAGCATACACCTAAAGGTGTTGATTGGTTTAAAACGTTCAAAACAATTGAATTCAACCAATGACATCGTTATTTTCATTTAAATGTGCGAATAATGAGATTACCCATAGTCCTTTTGATTCTGAGAAGGCGAATTGCCATCTCTTGTCCTCAACTTCTAAAAAATTAACAAGTTAGGACCAATTTTGCTTGAATAATTTTGAATCTACTTTATCTTAGTCATTAATTGTTAGAAAAACTGAAAAAGGAGGAATTTATAATCCCTTTTATGAACAGCAGATTGTGATTTGTACTGCAATCAAACTTTGCAATATTTTAGAATTCTCAATCTATTTTCCTAACCTTTTAACTATTTAGTTAAGTTCAAGGGACACTAATTGAAAAATTAGTTTTTTATGGCCTAATAATTGTTTTCTTACCATGTAATTATGTATTTTTAAAATACATTGAATAAACTTAATGAATTTTACATTTACGTTTGTTTATTTGATGACATGATTCTCAATTCAGGATTTCTAACAGTTATGGCCCTTTATCACTTTACATTCTTATATACCAATAAACCAGGAAAATATGAGGTCACGGTCAAATGAGAACTGCCAGACAGTCATATGCACATTACAATTATTCCATACAGCAAACAGTTGACATAATACTTTGAAAACAGACCAAAACCAAAAGTTGCAATGAATCTTAAAATTTAGGTCACAGTCAAATAAAATCTAAGACTGACATGTTCAATGTCAAATAGTTTCATACACCAAATATAGTTAACCGATTTCTTACAGACTAAAACACAAAAAAAACTTCACCTCATTTTCAGTGCACTCGACTCCAATATTATTTTTCTAGGATTGTCAGTTTTCCTATTGAAGGTCGGTGGTTTTCGTGGGGAAGTCTCGCTTCATCCACCTATAAAAACTGACTGCCACGAAATAGCCCCAAAATGGAGCTTAGGCCAAACAAAAATAGAATGTGTGGTTCCAGTTACATCTGAAAAAAGTTAGGGTAGGTAGGTATGGATTTTTTTTTATTTTATGTTTTTTTTTATAACATTGAGTCTATGGGAGCAACATTCTGACTTTAACAGTGCTTAACGAAAAATGACAATAAAATCTTTAGGGTAGGCTAATTTCAAGACGAAAAGTAGGAAAGGTATACTTTTATTTGGCCTTAAAAGTAGCATTAAAACACAATCAATCAATCAATCAATCAATCAATTGTTATCTGTAGAATTCCTTTGATAGGGACTTAAATATCTCCTTGGAAAACCAATCATTAATTCGCCGTTTCAGAATCTGATGCATCCTGGGTAATATTTTCAAAAGTGTACACCACAACGTCCTGATTGGTTAAAAATGTCATAAACAATGGAAATTTAACCAATGACGTGGCGTTATTTTAATTTTGGGGATACGAACAATGAAATTACCCATGATTCTTTAGATTCTGAAACGGCTAATTGATTAGTTTGGCTGTGCAGAAAGAATGAATCCAATTTATGTAAATATATTTACTTTCTGCATATTCATGCTCTGAGAGTTGGAGTAGGCCACAAAACACAAGTATATAGATCATTCATATATTTATTTCACATTCTCAGACTTTCAATAAAAAAAAACAATAACAATTCATTCCTAAATGATAAATGGCATACTTAACTAAAAAAAAGGTATAATTGCAAATAATATTACTGACATTATAATATGGAAGGAATAACAGTTCACTTTGAAAACTACAAGTACATATAATAAGCAGAAACAATTTCTGGTGAAGAATTCTTTCTTTAAGTTCATTATACTATCTTTTTAAACATATTTCTAATAATAAGGGAGACAAACCATAGTAAAATAAATTTAATTTAATTTGCATGTCTTTTTAATTATAAAAATAGCTATCAACATTACATCTCTGTACTTACATTTTTCAAGGACAAAAACAGCAATAAAATAAGTAGTTTATTTTGTTGATTAAAAAGAAACAATGACAATACTAATGCTCGTCTAAAATGGTGTTTGATGCCCAATTGTAAAGTTCTAATTCTTTGTCAAGTCATCCCTTTCTGCGTTTTAAATTTGAAAATTTAACTGTCTTGAGTGGATAAATATTGTATCACACTTGATGCAGTGGTAGAATCTATATATAAATCACCCTATTACAATATCCTAACTGTCAAATTAGTAAAATCTTTTGCACAGCAAAGTAAAATTAATGAAAACAGTGTTAACTGCACAGAAAAATGGCTTAAAAAACCTGTGAATAAGATATGAAAACTTTAAGATGTTACTTGTACTTCCAGGCAAAACATATAAGTAAATCTGTCCTAAAAATGGTGTCTAAATAAACAATTTTTCTGATAATCAATATCAACAAAAAAGAGGACACAATCTAAAATACAAAACCCTCCCCACCCCCTAAAAAACAACAGTTCTTCAAATGACTGCTTTCCAATAGTTATTTTGTAGAACCGACAAGAGTTGAAACCTCTATCCAGATGAGAACAAAAATGACAATGATAACTTTAGGCTGAGGTAAAAGTAGTGTTGAGAAGTAAGCTGTCATTACAAATATCCAAGGGTGGCAACCCCGCTCAATATGTATGTCAACTTAATTGAAATACACAGTAATTTTTTTGTCACTGACCTTTTTAATAAAGCACATCAAAATTCTGACAAAAACCTCTAGTCAAAGTGAAAATATATAACCAGTACAAAATGTCTACGATATTTTTGTTCTAAATTCAAAGTCAATTACATCAAAAGCTACATGAAATGTAAATAAACATAAAAGTTGACATACAGAAAAGAAGCCAGAGATATGTCTCACATGTTTGTTATTTTGATAGTAAAAAGCAAATGCTGAAATTTAAATGGCAACATGTAAACTAAGCAAAACTTTTAAGTCCATGTACAATGGCTGATGAGCAATGTCTGTCAAAAATCTGCATGGAAATGTAATGTGATAAGTCAATGCTAACAAAACTGTCTTCCAAATACCATTTACATACTATAATTGGTTCCCAGTAAAACGCTGACTGACTTGATTTAAAAACTTTAACAGGTAAACTGCAAAAGTTGTTAAGTCAATAGACCATGACTGAAGATATTGATTGGTGTTAAGGCCACTTCCAACACTATTATGATATTTCATAGTTATTTGTGGAGGAAGTGGGAGTGCCCGGAGAGAACCACTGACCTTCCCTATGAAAACTGGCAAATCTAGTCAATTAGAACATTACTGAGGAGACTTTGACAAATAACCTCCATGGAATGACATCTGCCAATGCTAATACAACTGCATATAAACTACCATAATCATAAATGGTTGTCCTTAGATTGACCCATCACAAACTTAAAAAATTTGTTGACCAAGCCAAAGCTAGCAACAGCACACTAAAGTATTACTATAGCAGATAAGACAAAAAATAAATAGGAATACACAGAAATTTAAATGGTCCAATTCAGAAAAAAATGTTGCATTATGGGAACATATTTAAACTGTTTTGGACAATCTGATTGGTCTAAAATACATTTACAGGGATACAGACACTACACAATGTAATTAAGGTGGTACCTAACACTACAGGGAGATAACTCTGTAAAATCAGCAGAATGTTTTAATGATGTTGTGTTCATAAGGGAATATTAAGCTTCTCAATGATCAAAATAAGTGTTTGTCAAACTGCTATATAACCAGTGTAATTTTTCTGATTAAACGGTTGGTTCAAATTTTTTGAAATTTTAATATTTTTGTCAAAGGGTTAAAGTAAATACTTTGTCAAAATTTTAAGAAAATTAAACGAGCCAAATTAATTTTACTTGAAGTGTTAGGTACCACCTTATTGAGGACGGAGAGTTAATTTCCGAATTGAATAATAATCTGAAGAAATAATGCTTAGTGGATATGTAAATGCCAGAATTAATAAAATTGTACTAAAAAAAAAAAAAAGCTCTACAAGACATCTTCCTGAACTGATCCTGTTCTAAGAATGTCTAACCTTATGAAAAATAAGATCCATGAACTTAAGAATAAATAAAAGGCAAAACCTGCTGTGTCATTAATCATTTTGGAAAAAAAAAGCTTTTTTTCTAATCTAAAAACTGATTAATAAAAACCTTGTTCAATGTTCATTTTAAAATGCTTCTAAGCGACTTCTGACTGTCTTATTTGAACAACTTTAGTATTCAGGAAAAACAACAACATGCATTTTCTCCTTGTAGTGAAACTGGAATGTTTAATAGGTGAATTAGATTGTTTACCTATTTCCTGAGTAAATAACCTTGAAATGGATTTCAATTAAAGCTGCTTCCATGAAAATATCATCAAATTGTGTCAAAGTTCTGAAAATTTGGTACACAATGTGTACATTTTTTTACTGTTAATCTTCGGCAGCCAACAATGATGTAATATTAATGCACCATTTTAAAGATCGAAACCTAATGGCGGTAGTTAGTAATATTTTTAACAAAGATTTTCTTTGATTTTATTAAAGGATAAAAGGAAACAGGACAGGTGTGCATCCACATCTGCAAAATAAATACTGTAAATTCAGAAATTGTTGCAATGTTTTTATTATTGCGAAAAATGCAACAGGGTTATAATCGCAATAATTTAATCTTGCATTTTGAAATTTTCTACATAAATTATGCTGGATTTTTTATAATATCGCAAAAAATTAAAATTGCATTTTAGTCTAAAATGACATAATCGCAATAATAAAAGCAAGCAATAATTTCGGAATTTTCATCTTATGCAAATAATTGACATTATTTAAATTTCATAGACACTTGTACCAGTTCCAGGACATATCCGTAGAAATTTCATTTTCATAGTAAAAATATTATTCTCTCAATATTTCATAATAGTAAGATGCTCCTAAATAAGGCAGTTAAAATCATCATAGTACAATATCATAATTCTCTATCATTTAAATATATCAATATATATATAATCTAATTACAAATCAAAATAAATTAAAATATAATATATATATAGTTATTTGAAATTGTATATAATAACATATTAACCATATTTTTTGTTTAATACAATATAAGTACTTGATTTTAAGAGTAAAAATTATTTAGTATTAACCATTTGTTGTTATATCAGGAGAAAACAAGCAGGAAAAATACAGAAAAATACTAATCGAACTAGAGAAAATAAAATCTTTTATATATAAGCTATGAAAATTGGGAGAAAAAAAATGTCTTCATCAACTAAAACAGTAATCTTTCAAGCTATTGCTAAACAGAAATGAGTAGATATAGTATTATAACTTGATTTATAAAACTCCAGATATAATTTCAAATTCAGTAATGCAGTCATGAGTTTTTACACAAAAATACATTAAAGAGAAAACAATAGACAAGTGTGAGGTATTTTTTTGTTAGTTTAAAAAATGACCAAATAAATATACAAATCCATATTAAACATTCAGAAAAGGAATTACTGTGGATTCAGTTATTTTTGTGGGTACCAATTTTCGTGGATTGAGGAAAACTTACATATTCGTGGACATTTAATTTTGTGGTTTTGCCTAAGAATGTATACAAGCCAATAGAAAATTTATCATTTGTTAACCACATAATTTTCGTGGTTCACCTGTACCAACAAACTCCACACAATTGGTATTCAGCGAATAGTAATGAATCCACAGTATATAATTCAAGATTAATGCAGTTGATTACTTTTGCACACTGATTGATATTTTTTGTACGCTAACTTCCTTAAAAGGTTATAAAATAGCACTTTATTATATACATTTATTAACAAATCTGTTTTATTTACATGTAATCCAGTATTCACATATATTTACAATAATTTTGTGTTTTAAAAGATGTATATGTGTAAATACACAATAATGAATAATAATTTCTTTTGTAATAATCTTAAAAATAAACTATATCATAATAAGTAATTTATCTCATATTTTATAAAACATTTTGATACAAATAATACAGACTTGATTATTATAACAATACAATACATGATGAGTTGAGACCTACGATTTTTACAAAACAATAAATGAACATGGAGAAAACATTATTGGACAAAAATATCAATCAAGCAAAAGTAACCAACTTTTACAAGCAACCGACTGTTTCAAAATTTAAAATAAAAACAAGTGCAGCATAAACCTTGAGACGCAGCATAAACCTTACATAGTTGGTTGACTTGCATGCATTTTATGCACTTGAAGAATAAAAAGAAGAAGAATTCACCTTGAAAGGCAGTAACATCCACAAGTATTAAAACATTTATGATTAAAAATAATAATAATGACACCGGGTAATTATAATATAAGCTTCTTATTGTCTTCGTTAAATAAATTTTCTATAAAAGACAATAAAATTTGTACAAAAAGTTTTAAAATATTGACTCCTATAAAATGGAACAAGACTGTTCAAAACAGTTTTTAAGTTAAAAATGTGATATTAGGCAGTTTATGTAGATACCTCAACTATGTATAATATTCACATTTATACCTAGAACATATTCTATGCTGGTCTTAAATTATAGAATATTAGTTAGATCATGTACAATGTCTCAGGAAAGAGGAAATCTATTCTTTATCTTGAAACACCTAATAATCTGATTTCTCCTGTATATTTTGAAATTTACTTTATAAATTTAGATAATTATCTTTAAGTTTCTGACGATGATTGACAAGTTAATCATTTCTTCATTTTGACGATATATCATCTTCATAAATCACAATAAGTAGAGATAAAAAAATATTGTTCATCTTCAATAATAAAATTTATTTTTCAACAACCAAAATATATTAAACTTTTGGCAGCTTTAGTCTATTAATTATAAAAACAACAGTCCACCTAAGACTTTAAGAAGTCAAGATATTTATATTTTCTTCAGAATGTAAGGCTCCTTATACCTCATAATGATTACAATCACATGACAACTAAAAAATAAGTCAGCAGACCTTTTTTGATGGTTATGAGCATGCCCAGTTACTACTTCCTGGAGTTGCACACAATTTTTTTCAAAAAAATATGTCCATTAAAAACCTTATGGAGAAAAAAATTACAGAAGCACTTGCAATTGGAAATATTGATCGTATAACATAAACTTTAATCAAAAATAAATATCTAAGAGGAGATTGCTAAATTCTAAATAAATGCCTAAGGGGAGATTACTGAACTTTAAATAAATGTCTAAGGGGAGATAACTAATTTAATAACGTCTATTCCAACCATGTTTTTTTTCTAAGAATGACAAGCATGATGAGTGATAGGAATTCTAAGGACACTTCAAAACAATTCACAATGAACTATGAAAATGATTAACTCAAGGATAAACAATAGTAGTACAGTTTTTATTATTTATAACATGACTATTGGTAAAAAAAAAAAACCCCACTTTTACACTTTAATATAAAATACTCATATTCTTTGGTATGCTTTAAGTTGTGACCATATTTACACTGCTAAGGCTATAACAGACTAGCATAATTATTAAAATGTATCTCTTATATTGCATCAATGAAGCCATAGTTTACACTGCCAAATAGGCAAGGTATTGGAAAGATTATGATAAAAATATTTAAGTAAAAATTTCAATTTTGTATAATGCATGACATTGAACGATTCCGATCTTGTCTTCTTTCATTTATGACAATAAGAAGAAATGTCATCATAAAAAATTTACATGTCCA
Organism: Mytilus edulis; assembly: GCA_019925275.1. Classification (NCBI taxonomy): domain Eukaryota; kingdom Metazoa; phylum Mollusca; class Bivalvia; order Mytilida; family Mytilidae; genus Mytilus; species Mytilus edulis. Next base: position 37,376,557 of record CM034357.1, read on the forward strand.
GCATTCAATATACATTTCCATTGTTATACCTAAAACAATAACTCTAAATTAATAACATTTCTTAGACACATGACCTCAATTGAACAGATATGGGTTTTTTAAACTAAAAAAACCTGATGGTATGTTTGTTTTGTACGTTTAAGATAAAAATATTTTCAATAAAAATACTTATTTTTGAAACTGATAAAAAAAAAAAAAAATTAGAAAAAATCCTCCCTTATTTTTAGAAAAGCTAAATAAAAATCTAATAGTGATTATAATATATTTCAATTAGAATTCAAACACATAAAATATTCAACTTTAAAATGTATCTGTTTCATAAATTATAACAATTAAAACCAGAGCATGATTTTTTAAAAAGATATCTAATAAAAATATTTTACATTGAATATAAATTTTTAAGTGCTTATAAAGTCAGTAAAAGTGAAAATTAAAATTAAATTAATACCAGAAATGACAATCAATGCTCTTAAAATACTTGAAAATACATGTAACTTAATGTAATACTGTTTTTGAATTATGCATTTACCCATTATACATATTCAAAAATTTGAGCTGGTGATATATTTTATACAGTCATACCAACTTTATTATTCAAATAACTAGTAGGGCGTTTTGTGTGTGTTCCTAATAAATTGTGACCTTTGACCTTTCAGTTGTAAACAATCAAAATACTGAATATTTGATCTTTTTGCACTTACAGTACTGGAACAATGGGATTTTATTGTTATCAATAGTTTCTGCTCTAACTTGACCCTCTCATGAAACCATGTTAATCCTAAACCAAATTTTCCAAAAGAGAATCTCTATCATTAAGTACTGGGTCCCTTTAATTAAAAGATGGTTGAATATTATGTATAACTTCAATGTAGTTAATAATCCAATTATTTAAACATGATAATTTCCATTTATTAGAAAATTTAGTAAAGTTTTATCTAAATTAACCTCCATCTTTAGGTTTCTGCATTACCTATAGGGTAATTGAAAAAGATCTAGATGTTTTATATTAAGAAAACCTCATGACTTTGGAAAACATCAGACAATTTAAAATAACATTTTCATTAAAAAAGTTTTGAAGGATTTTAAAAGGTTTTAGGATTTTTCGTCACTGAGAAATCACATTTGTGCAGAAACTATATTGGTAACTTTTCCTTCTTCAAAAATTGTTATTGATTTTCTGCCATTCCGATTATGGTTCAGACGAGGTCACTCCTGATATCTTAAGATCAATGCAGGGTGATATTCCCCATAATGTTTGTGCATGACAATCTTTCAAATAGCATCCATGTTATAAATAAACATTAACAAATATTTACATCTGAGTGCAGCTTTTCATAGTTCAGAAAAGTTAACAATAGTAACACTACAATTAGCACATGGAATGATGTAACAGATAGCCACTGTCAATTCACTGATCAGAATCTGAAGGATTCTGGGTAAAACTAAAGGATTCTGGGTAATTTCATTATAAGTACCCGAAACTGAAAATAATGTCACACCATTGGTTGAAATTCAATTGTTTAGGATGATTTTAACCAATCTCCATGTTTTGGTATACTCTTTTGAAAATATTACCCAGAATGCATTAAACTCTGAAACGATGAATTGCTGTAGCAGCACTTCTTAGCAAGCACTTGTATGTCTTTTTGATTGACTGACTGAACACAACCCTGTAGCATTCTGGACTTGATAAAGGCACTGTACGGTTAGTTGTGAACAGCACAATTGTACTACCTCTTCGGTTGTTTGTCTCTGTGATTTAATATGGCACGCCATAACCGATATATAATACCACTTCTGAAGATAAAGAGATAGAACACATTATAAATTAAGAAAAACACATAAGTGACATTAATCATACATCACATCATCATCCGAATGATTTTTACAGTATGTTTTTATGTTATGTCTTGTCACCACTGTTTCATGCTATATAAAGGGGGAAAGAAAGCTCACCCTAACCCTTACCACAAACATGTTTTACCCCACTACACAATACATTCTAAATGTGCATGTCCCAGGTGCCTGCTTTTATATCTTATTCTTTTGTAGTTTTGTCATAAATCAAATTATTGTTTTTTGTTTTTATATCACATTTTGTAATATAAAGATATTTTTAGAGCAGACTAATTTAAAATCACAAATTATTGCATGCAGTTATAACTGCAATTTTGGAGAATGGAAAAATAATGTGGGATAAATATATGTGATTTTTGGAAAATGTGCATACATAACGTGACGGTACCCAAATTGCACCTATTTTGACAGTTTTTTCACCTACGTTTTTATGATCAAGAAAAAAATGTCCATACTGTGTTTATTTTGTAGCCCTATCCTTCTTTATTGTATAGGTACACCAATTTAATTTTGAATCCATATTGAGTCATAAAAAAATGGGTTTGAATCAACCTCCAAACTATCCATGATTTTGTAATGAGGAGTACCCAAATTGCATCCATGCTTAAATTCACATCGTCAAAAGTCTAATAACCGAGCTTTTGTTTAATTTCTTCAAATATTTTGAACAAGTGGATATTAGTCCATGCTTACTCTTCATATTTTACGAAATGGATACTTATAATATATTGTATTTGCTAATTTTAAGAAGATGACGCTTTGATGACGTCGCATGATGACGTTTTCGTAAATTTTGCTTTTTCAGTAAACAGTCCATCTGTTGATAAACACTGTGAACGTTTTGTGTATATCTAAATATGTTTACCTATGTTAAAAGATGTGCATAGTATCAAATCATAAAAATACAAAGTGATTAGTCTCTAAGAAATCTTGTAGGATTTCTGTTGCTATTTTTTCTAAATAGGTGCAATTTGGGTACTCGGTGCAATTTGGGTACCCTTACGTTATACATATAATTGTATCTGATAACAGGATGCAACTTCTTATTGTGAGAGTTTTCTATTCGAATTGATGTTTGCATAGGTTGCACTTTGTAAATACAGCTGTTTCACAAGCCAAGTCGCTGCATACAGTCACATTTCCCCCATTAATTTAAGCTCACAATAATTTTTGAATCAACAGTATACTGTAAGGGTTTTGCTCATAGTTGAAGGCTGTATGGTGACCTATAGTTGCGTTTATCGACATCAATTGGTCTCTTGTGGGAAGTTGTCTCACTAGCAATCATACCATATCTTCTAAGTTTTATATCATACTAACAAAGGGAACTAAGGATGAATTTTAAACTTAAAACATGACCTAAAGATACAAGTTTCATGTTTGAAAAGTTTGAGTAATCCTTCATATATGATATAGACAATTCACCGTTTCAGAATCTAATGCATTCTGGGTAATATTTCTAAAAGCGTACATCAAAACATGATTGATTTAAAACGTGATAAACAATAGAAATTCAACCAGTGATGTAACGCTATTTATATTTTGGTGTACGAACAATGAGATTACCCATAGTCCTCTAGATTCTGAAAAGGCCAATTGCAATGAAACTTATATAATACAATTTATATTACCTTAGTTGTAATTTACTTAAGTCTTCCAATCTGACTAATTCAAGGAGATCTTCTAATAAATACTGTTCTCTGGAAATCTTAAAATGGAGATAAAATCCATAAGAAAATAATTATAAATATATAAATGTTGAGAGTGAACATAAATGCGGTCTCTTTCAGTTTAGACAAAAATCATCTGAAAAGTGACATTAAAGTGGTATGGGTGTCTTTTGCCATCTTGAAATGTAAAAAACAGAGAATCTAAGGTGCAGATTTTCCATCAAGTAAGCAAAATTTGATGCAGGAATGCAGATAACTAATATGAATTGGCATTGAAAAGAATAAACTTATGAAATTATAACTTATACATATTTATGTTTTTACTAGTGTTGATTATTTTTGCTTGATTTTTAAATGTTTTTAAAATGACATGTTAAGGTGAGGTAACTCTGAATAGTGCACTTTCTGAAGGAATCTACATGGAATTTTGCTATTTTTTATTTTAGAAGAAAAAAATGCACAGTGACCCTATCTTTTCTTTTAATATTCTGAAAGCACTTTATAAAAGCTATCTTCTTGTATTTTATTTTACAATTCTATCATTTAGTTTAGCTTCTAATCAGATAGTGATGTTTTTTCCTTTATAATCCATACAAAATGTGTCATTTTGTCATAACCTGTAGCTTGAAAAAATGCGCGGTGACATATCATCTTATTATATTTTTGAACATATATTAATAAATACTACGTTTTGGTAAAGTATGAACAAATTCTATTATTATAAATTTAGACACCCATACCACCTCAAAGGGCATAATTCATTGATATTTCATAGTTAAGCTTGAATTTGAACATTTTTAATGAACAAATTAGTCCAAATCTTTTACAATAACTAATTAAATCGAATAAATGGCTGAAATCAGCCCTTAATGAACCTTATCCTTTGTAAGTACCATGCATTGACTTTCTAACCAGACACCTTATAAAACTGGCAATATGGCTATACCTATGTGGCTGTTCAAATTTAGGAATATTGTCACATCTGACCACTAAGGATCATGGGTAATATGTTAGTCATACATCTTAATAATTTAATATTTTACCACATCAATTGTTTCCTGATCAAATTGTTTTTTCTTTAACCAGGCAGCTAGTTCTTCATCAGGTGGCTCATGTATATCTGGTACTATAAAATGAAACAAGATATCTGGTACTAGAAAATGAAACAAGATATCTGGAACATTAAAATGAAACAAGATATCTGGTACTATAAAATGAAACAAGATATCTGGTACTATAAAATGAAACAAGATATCTGGAACGTTAAAATGAAACAAGATATCTGGTACGTTAAAATGAAACAAGATATCTGGTATGTTAAATTAAAACAAGATATCTGGTACTATAAATGAAACAAGATATCTTGTACTTTCAAATGAAACAAGATATCTGGTACTATGAAATGAAACAAGATATCTGGTACTATAAAATGAAAACAAGATATCTGGTACTATGAAATGAAACAAGATATCTGGTACATCAAAATGAAAACAAGATATCTGGTACGTTAAAATGAAAACCAGATTTCTGGTACTATAAAATGAAAACAAGATATCTGGTACTATAAAATGACAACAAGACATTTGGTACTTAAAACGAAACAAGATATCTGGTACTATAAAATGAAACAAGATATCTGGTACTATAAAATGAAACAAGATATATGGTACTATAAAATGAAACAAAATTAATGTTATCACAAACATGCTTTACATTTTTCAAAATGATTTTTTTCTCAATTCAAAAAAGGCTACAAGTTCCTAAATCTATGTACACAGGTTTTAATGGTGTGGCTTGGTTGTACACAACACTAAAATTTATTTTTAATAAAGTAGCAACACTTTTATCAGGATTTGATCTTTTAGCTGTTGTGAAACACAATAAGGATTTAAAGTTATAATATTTATTAAAATCGGACAAGAAATTACCTTTTTGACCACCAATTTTCTTTTAATTTAAAACACTTTTGACAAATACAGTAGTTATAGTTTTTCTCAATGTGATAATCACTTTTGACCTCTAACAGTACAAAATATAATTACCTCTATTTTTGATAGGAGACCCAGGTGAGACAGCAGACGTAGCTATAAAGGACTGTAATAATTCCATCTGGACCTTTTTATCATCTAAAGACCTCCTTAATAAATTTCCATATGACTGATTTATTTGGACTAACTGCTGTAACAGCCTAAAACAGATATTATTATTTCTATAAAATACCATTGAGTATGTGCATTATTCCATTGTAATTCTTGAAACAATGGTAAAATGAGGTATCATTACTTTTCAATACTGTGGATTCATTATTATTCGTTAGATACCAATTTTCGTGGGTTTCGTTGGTACAGGTGAATTACGAATTTTAAAGTTCAACGTAATACAAATTCATAATAAGCTTTGTTTGCAGAGGTTGTAAAACCACGAAATAAAATATCCACGAAAATGGAAGTTTTCCTCAATCCACGGAAATTGATACCCACGAAAATAAATGAATCCCCAGTAGTTGTTTTTTTACTATTCACTGAGAAGCTTAAAACATGCATGTTTTTAACATAAATTCGTAAACAGAACTATTCCTTAAAATATGTTGTATTTTATTGCATTGTATTGTATTCAATTGTATCATTATTTTTTTTGTAGTGCTTGACCCTTATGGGTGTAATTTTACAACAAAGATTATATCAAAAATAGCAACTATATAAAGCTATGTATGGTGTAGGCAGACATGTTTTCAAATCCTTACTTAAATCTCAAATTTAAGGATTTTTTCCAATGAATATTTAGAATTTTATAACTGAACCAGTCTTCAACCAAAAATGTTTTTTTTTTCTCAAAGGGTTTAAGACAGATCGCAAGAAGTTGGGGTTGAAGGATTTCACATCCAACAATTTGCTAAGTACCAACAAAATTTGTGTATTTCGTAATAACAGTGTGGACCAGAAGTTTTTCATCAGGGACCACTAGATATAAAAAGATTTTGAGAACTCTGGTTCAATATTTAATAAAATTGAGAATGGAAATGGGGAATGTGTCAAAGAGACAACAACCCGACCAAATAAAAAACAACAGCAGAGGGTCACCAACAGGTCTTCAATGTAGTGAGAAATTCCCGCACCCAGAGGCATCCTTCAGCTGGCCCCTAAACAAATATATACTAGTCCAGTGATAATGAACGCCATACTAATTTCCAAATTGTACACAAGAAACTAAAATTAAAATAATACAAGACTAACAAAGGCCAGAGGCTCCTGACTTGGGACAGGGCAAAAATGCGGCCGGGTTTAACATGTTTGTGAGATCTCAACCCTCCAATGTTTTTTTTGTACCTCATATTGTCCTCCTCTAAATTATCAATCTGAGTATGTAATTCAGCAGACGCAGAGTTTCTGTAAGCATGCTGTATAGATTTAATGGAATTAGTTGAGGGAACACCTGATTCTTGTTCATCTTCTTTCATCCCAGCCAAATTGGCACCAAGCTCTGAAAATATAAGAATGCTATATTGTACATACCAGTATGTAATTTTAATTGTTTTGATCTCAATTGAAGCAAAACTTCATATCAATTCAATTTTCCCTTACAGCCAATATACTTCAGTGTGATCTTCATACTGGATGATAAGACATGCCACTGGAAAAGGTAACTTTTCCCTGCTTGAGAATATGTAAATAGGTGGGGGAAACTTTCAGAAATATATAATACGGTCAGAAAATATCCAATTATTTGTATATGAAATGCAGAAAGTCTCTCCATAAGTAAACATTACATACAGAACTGTAGCCCTAAATATTCCACTTTTACAACACACCACTCGAATCCCAACCAAATATGGAAAAGGTATATTTTTCAAAAGCAATATATAAAAAGATCTTAATTATATGAAAAGGGTGGGATAACAAAATCCCAGCAACACCCCTATCAATTAAGTATTGAAGTCGCTCCGAAGTTAAAACAATCCTCAGATTGAGTTTTACTCACCTGGTGATAGGATCATTATAGCTTCTTGCACAGCGGCCCTGAGTAGATTATCAATAGCAAACATCCAATGAGGCTGTATTGAGTTTTACTTACCTGGTGATAGGATCATTATAGCTTCTTGCACAGCGGCCCTGAGTAGATTATCAATAGCAAACATCCAATGAGGCTGTATTGAGTTTTACTTACCTGGTGATAGGATCATTATAGCTTCTTGCACAGCGGCCCTGAGTAGATTATCAATAGCAAACATCCAATGAGGCTGTATTGAGTTTTACTTACCTGGTGATAGGATCATTATAGCTTCTTGCACAGCGGCCCTGAGTAGATTATCAATAGCAAACATCCAATGAGGCTGTATTGAGTTTTACTTACCTGGTGATAGGATCATTATAGCTTCTTGCACAGCGGCCCTGAGTAGATTATCAATAGCAAACATCCAATGAGGCTGTATTGAGTGTGTCTTTAGGTTCATACTGACCTACAAATAAATAAACAATTGACAAATATCAGTCTTCATGATTAACCACAAGCTCAAGGCCCAGGTCAGTATAAGTATTGTCTGATCAGTAAAATTTACTGAAAATAGGCCTAGCAAGCCATATGAATTTAAATATTTTATGAGCCTAATTCTCAATCCAGTAAGTAAAAACATTAACACTTTTTAGCCAGTTAATGCATTATAAAACCTGCATAAATAATTTCTCCATATTTAATACATTGAAGAAGTTTTAGATATTTATTTCCCATAATGCACTTACAGCTTCCTGAAAGACATACAAGGCCAGCTGAAGCTCTGTCATTGCTGTAGGATCATATTCAAAACCTGTCCGTAATCTAGCTGTTGGATAAAAGAAAGAGTAAAGATAAGTCAAACAACACAAAGCATATATGGAATTTAAAGTGAAACTGGTTTGCACCAAATACTATATAAACAGGGCACCAGTCTTAACTAAATAATTGTATCAAAAACATTCCATGTACTTATCCTTTGTGGACTTACACCTGTCTGCTCTAACAAAGTCTATATGTATTTCAACTACTTAGTGTTATCAATGGGATCAAAAATATGCTGTAAATAAAAAAAAAATCTACATTTATTTATAACAACAAATATAAAGAGTTGACAGCAGTGTTATTGACCATACAGCATATTCAGATTGTATGATATTAACAATATTTTCTTTCAACATCCTAGGTTTTAAAAAATTTTATGAAGCCATGATTCTCCAGGAATGAACTGTACAAAGATATACTAACTTAATAACAAATTTACCTATAGTGTCTTTAATTGAATTTGTGCTATTATCCTGTATATAATTCCTTAGACTGCTGGCTAACTGTTTCAAATGCTCCTGTAAATCAGACAAACACATGTACATGAGCAATGCATTCAATTAAATAAAATAATAGGGATTTACATATTGATACTTAATCCATGTATCTTATAAATAAAACCGAAACAATTTTTTTTCAGGAGGGAGTAAATGAAATCTTAAAATTCATTACGATGTGATTCTTTTCAATCTTAAAAACATGCCATATACAGGTTGACCTAAAGTTCTCAGTTCACTGTATACTTAAAAATATTTCACAATGTGAGTGAGGTTTGGTGTCCTATTGTGGAATATTGTTGTTGTTGTTTTTTTTCAAATGGTTTTGATTTACACATTTATGCAATACAAAATTTAATGAAAACATTTACTTTTAAGTTGTCAGTACATGTATATTTATAATATTCAGTTTATCAGCAATATACCCTATGTGATGATAAATTAGTCAAACTTGCAAGTGAAGAACCTCTGGCCTTTGTTAGTCTTGTAAGATTTTTAATTTTAGTCGGGTTGTTGTCTCTTTGACACATTCCCCATTTCCATTCTCAATTTTATTGCAATAAAAGGTCATAAGTGGACAACTGAACTTATGTGATAGATGAAAATGAGTGAACTGCTGGACCTAAAAAGTGAGCTAATTATTCCTTTCATTTTTAAACCTTAGGGCTATGCAAAAGACCTTTCAACAGAGGTGTAATTGTATCTTATGTATTTCACCATTCAAGCATTTACTAATGATGTTTTATCACCTTTCACCAAAGCTTTAATACATATTAGCTTATTTATTTAGAAAAAAAAACTTTATGCTTTTCTTACTTGCAAAAAGGAAACAATATATACAGATTCAAATAAAAAAGAAGTTCCAAAGCCCTACATTATGTATAGATCTGTATACTTTATTTCAATAATCTGAAATTCATTAAAAACTTCAATACAAAAAACAAATATCTGATGCTGACATACATAGCATGCAAAAAAAATTGATACAAGAGACTCTGTTAAGCTTTTATGGCTCTCCTGAAAACTCATCAAGCCAATAACAATTTAGAAAAGAGGGTAAACAATCAGGGCTGTCAATGTAAATAAAAGACAAGCCTTGGTTTTGACATGAATGCAGAAAGAAAATCAAACAAAATAAAAAATAATGTGATGAGGTATGATTGCCAATGAAAGAATTATCTACCAAAGTTAAAATGACATGACAGTAAGCAATTGTAGGTCACTATTTGTAAAGGCCTTCAACAATGAGAAAAAGTCAGACCATACTGTCAGCTACAAACTCCCCAACATGAAAATGTGAAACAATTCAAATGTCAACAATAACAACCTTATTTATACGATGAAATTTACAAAAATATATCATTGACATCATACATTGAAGTAATGAGTCACTCATTGAATATTTTTCTGAATTTGAATTCTTTGATTAGTTATTCTATAATTGTCATGCTTTTATAACCATAGCCCCTCATCCTTTTTTTTAGGGGGGATCTTTTTTTATTTTGTTGAGTTTAGGTTTAACTTATTTTGTGCTTTAAAGAAAAGATTTTATGAACTTCCAGTAGATCATATGTAACAGGTTTACAGTTGTGTGGCTACTTTATAGGTCAACCACACCAATTTTTCACTATAAAGTATAAATTTAAAAAAAAAAACTAAAGCTATTCATCGTTTAAATTTCATACTGAAGATACATTTACGTTAACCTTAAACTGATATTACATGTTATTTAAATACCAAATGATACAACTATGGAAACGCTACTTCTATCACAACTCGGATGTAAAATAATTTGAAAAATTCCACAATGATTTTGTTTTTCCATTCATTTATTTTTTAATTTAATCAATTCCAGCAACTTTTTATATAGAAAAAGGCATCCCAATTAATAAGCTCTGCCTTTTTTTCTCTCCAGATTACACAAATAAAATTCCATACTATTTATCAAGCAAGGCATGTTAATTTACCAGTTTCATGATACGCATCTGAAATATTACTAAAAATTATGAAATTTTAATGCAGTTTTTTTGACATAAGTGTAATAATAAGGGCATACCCCAAAACCCAAATACATTTTGTATATAGACACAAATACCAATGTAGGAAATATATTGCTTTACCACGGTAATGTGTAATAAAATGTAAACTGTTGCGCTACTGCTCACTTTTATTACCCCTGCTTTAAAAATAATCAGTAAACAGGAAGTTTCGAAACTGATATATACAGTAAATATTTAAAAAAGTAGATGTGGTATGATTGCCAATGAGACAACTCTCTACAAGAGACCAAAATGACACAGAAACTAACAACTATAGGTCACTGTATGGCCTTCAATAATGAGCAAAGCCCATACAGCATGTTCACATATAGACTTATAAAAAGATTCAGGAAGCTCTAATTTATAGTTCTTGAGAAAAATGTGATGGAATTTTATGGGACAGACATATAGAGGTAAAACAGTATTCACCCTGCCTCAGATCGCAGGTAAAAAAAATTGTGAACATATTTTAAAAGATCTTCTAATGCTGAGATTAAACATGTAAATTCTTACCACAGTTAGTTTAGGATTAGATATCGTAGCATCTTTGTGTAACATCTGTAACCACATATCACATATCTAAAAATAGATTTCGTACTATAATTAGTAAAAAATTATTGCATGTATTCATAATGTGAATTATTAACAAATCAGACTAAGTTGAGATTAAATACTGTTATTTCAGGAAATGCAGTATTTACAAAATACAACAAAAATGTGTCCATAGTACATTGATGCCCCACTTGGTGTGAAAATTAGCAAGTAACCCACTGTCAACACTAGGGACTATATTCGTGGACAACGAATATTAGGGACGACAATTGTGGTCTCGGACCACTTGCACAATCATTTTCAATTTTCAGTGAACCATGAAATTGGGGTAAAAACTCTAATTTGGAATCAAAATTAGAAAGATTTTATCATAGGGCACATGTTAACTAAGTTTCAAGTTGATTGGACTTCAGCATCATCAATAAACAGCTGCGCCATGAGCGCATGATACGCCCGACGTCTTATGTGGAAGTTTTATGCAATAATCATAAATAGTTTCTGAGAAAATTTTAAGCAATAACCATATATTGTTTTTGAGACACGGCGGGACACGTGAAACCCCCCCCCACCCTGTTTTTTTTTTACAAAAAACTAAATATCACTAAAATAAAATTTTTGAATCAAAACCAAAAAGTATACAGATCTTTAGATTAATATAACAAAGAAGTGTGTAAAGTTTTAAGCAATAATCATAAATTGTTTTTGAAATACGGCACAACATGTAAAAAAACCCCTCCCCCTTTTTTACAAAATACTCAATAACTCAAAAATGAAATTTTGAATCATCACCAAAAAGTATACAGATCTTTAGATTAATATAACAAAGACATGTGTAAAGTTTTAAGCAATAATCATAAATCATTTTTGAGATATGGTGCGACATGTAAAAAAACCCTCCCCCTTTTTTACAAAATACTCAATAACTCAAAAATAAAATTTTGAATCATCACCAAAAAGTATACAGATATTAAGATTAATATAATTAAGAAGTGTTTAAAGTTTTAAGCCATAATCAAGAATCGTTTTTGAGATACGGTGCGACATGTGAAAAAAACACACCCCTGTTTTAGTTACAAAGTGCCGTAACTCAAAAAGTTTTAATCTTATTTTCACCAAAAAGTATACAGATCATTTGACCATCAAAAGAAACAACAAGTTTCATGAAATTTGGATAAGTCGTTCTCAAGTTACGGTGCGACATGTTTACGCCGGACAGACAGACGGACAGACGGACGGACACCGGACATTTGTATACCATAATACTTCCCGTCAAAATTTTGACGGGCGTATAAAAACTGCCATGACCAAAAACTTTAACCTGAAGCGGAATGGACAGGCTTATGAACTGCAGCACAGACTGAAAAACGTAATGCCCCTAGATAGAAAAGCTCAGGTATACTGATAGCTGTAATGCTTTACAACTCTTGGTGTGTTTTTTTCTATCATGACATTAAAGTACGTACATATATATATGTAAAAAGAAACTCAAACAACAGAACATTTTACAGCAATTCATTATTCCCTGTCTCTCATTCTGCAACAAATATCCTTAGATATCAAAATAAGAAGATCTGGTATGATTGTCAATGTGACAACTCTACACCAGAGACCATATGACATAGAAATTAACTTCTAATAGTCACTGTATGGTCTTCATCAATGAGCAAAAACCCATAATGCATAGTCAGCTGTAAAAGGCCCTGAAATGACAAATGTAAAATAATTCAAACTAGAAAACTAAAACAAATTATTGGGATTATAACCCTGCAATAATATAAACATTGCAATAATTTCTAAATTTACAGTATTTGTTTTACATAAGAATTCTTAACACACTTCACCTGATTAATATCTTGAGACAATATATGGACCAATGTAGTTCGTCTTTCTGAATCTTTCCGTAGGAGATAGAATCCACCATCCCTTCCAGAACTATCAACAGAACTGTGATCCCCTTCACTGACATCAGGGGACAGATTAGAGTAACTGGATGTGAGTGCTAATCCTGGCTCAGAACTGAAATTATACATATTTCATAAAAATTGGAATTTTGACAAAATTTCAATACATTATGTTAAAAAAAAATCATATGAAAACTACTTTTTTTAAAAAATGTTTTTTTCTTAAATAAGAAATGTTAACTGATGTAATATAAGTTCATAAAATAAATATGAAATTTTATACTTTAACTAAAGAGAGTAATTTGTTTGTATATCTATTTTGTCTTACTTCTGTATACTGGTAATTTTTTTTAAGCTCAATAAATTTCATGGTTGTAATAAATCACTTATTATCATGCATTAACACATTTCCTTATCTAGAGCTAAATTATATATTTTACAGGCAATAAAAGTAAAACCAAACTTATCGAAGCAAAATTCAGGTAAATATGTTTCAATTTGCAAGAAAACTTTTGTTTACATAATTGTAACATTTCAGCTGTATCAATTTTTTAAAATTCATCTTCTTAATTCAATGCTTATTTCAGACAAAACTAAAAATCAACATTTTCTGTTATCAAAAAAATATTTTAACTACAAAAAAATAATACAACTGAAATTGATTTTAATTTAAATACACAGTATTTCAATTCTGAAAAGAATAACATCCTATATTATGATCTTTGTGAAACTAAAATATGATATGTGCAAAAAAATGTCAAATCACCCAATAATACAAAGTATATGAAATATGTGGAATAATCTTGAGAGCCATTCAAATTTCATACTATTTGAAATAGCAACTACACAATGGTATTTGTTAAGTAAAAACCAAACGAAACATGCAACACATAAAATTCCGTCCGAAATATTTTTCCTAAACATGCTAAATTGATGCTTCTTTTTTAAAACATTAAATCCAAAAAAATAGTATAATGTTCAAGATTATTCACATATCTTAAATTCAAAGTCACCATGTTAGCTTATACAAATATATGAATCTCCACAAAACCTCGAAAGAAAGTGTTAAAATGTGCATGAAAATTGTGTAGATGTGTTTAAATTTATGTGCATGAAAATTGTGTAGATGTTTAAATTCAAGTGCATGAAAATTATCTAGATGTTCAAGTGTACAGCAATTATTCAGATGTTCAAATGTATGAAATTATCTAGATAGTCATGTGTATGGAAATTATTTAGATGTTCAAGGTATGGAAATTATCTAGATGCTCAAGTATATGGATGGTAATTATCTAGATGTTCAAATGTATGGGAATTATCTGGATGTTCAAGTGTATGGGAATTATCTGGATGTTCAAGGTATGGAAATTATCTAAATGTTCAAGTGTACAGCAATTATTCAGATGTTCAAATGTATGAAATTATCTAGATAGTCATGTGTATGGAAATTATTTAGATGTTCAAGGTATGGAACTTATCTAGATGTTCAAGTATATGGAGGTAATTATCTAGATGTTCAAGTATGGGAATCATCTAGATGTTCAAGTGTATGGGAATAATCTGGATGTTCAAGTATATGGATGGTAATTATCTAGATGTTCAAATGTATGGGAATTATCTGGATGTTCAAGTGTATGGGAATTATCTAGATGTTCAAGTGTATGGGAATTATCTGGATGTTCAAGTGTATGGGAATTATCTAGATGTTCAAGTGTATGGAATTATCTGGATGTTCAAGTATATGGATGGTAATTATCTAGATGTTCAAATGTATGGGAATTATCTGGATGTTCAAGTGTATGGGAATTATCTAGATGTTCAAGTGTATGGGAATTATCTAGATGTTCAAGTGTATGGGAATTATCTGATGTTCAAGTGTATGGGAATTATCTAGATGTTCAAGTGTATGGGAATTATCTAGATGTTCAAATGTATGGGAATTATCTTGATGTTCAAGTATATAGATGGGAATTATCTAGAAAGTTTCAAATTTTGATAGGGAAATTCAAAAGGCAGATCAAGATATTTTCAAAAATGGGTCCAATTGACTGCATCAGCTCCAATCATGCTTCAGTGTTACCTATATAATCAACTAAATAATTATAATAAAAATACCAAAAACATAATTTTCATCACCATACCCCCCCTGTTAAAGGTGGTAGAAAATTTATATGAATG